>JAUMJJ010000066.1:1030000-1371027 GCA_033556795.1 Tapera naevia
GACTTGGACACGGAAAAATGGCTTTCATTTAATTACTCACTATTTGAACCCGTATGGAAGTCACCTGTGGGTCTCAGCCGAGCAAACATCTTCCCTTTGCCCACTAATTTTCCTCTCCCTTTCCACATCTTTCATCAGGAGCCAGGCAAGGGACGTTAAGTGCTTCTGATTCTACGCCAGCACGAGCTGCACTGCAGATCCTGTACGTACAGTGAATGATGGTAATTACAGTGAAGGGTCTAGGGTATTATTTATTTCTCACTAGCAGACAGCACCTGACAGTCTTTGTATATCAAGTTGTTATTAAAATCCTGTGTCTGGATGTTAAGCTGACTTATTTTATAACTAATCTTCTTTTACAACTAATCATGAACTATGTATAAAGTTTGGTAAGTAAATTTGACAGGAGAGATATTAAAATGAAATAATTTATGTCATAAAATACACCATAGTAACTTGTTTTTGTGATTGCCAAATGTAGTTTCATTACTACATTGGAGTAAACATCTTTTGAGTAATTTCAATCTTGTATTAAGACTGGATTTGCATGATAGCGTATCATTTTATTACTTATAGAATGCATTTTCTGAGGATTTTGCGTATAAATCTCTTCTGAATTAGCATGGCACACTGAGGATAGGGACATAAAGAAATCTTTACTGATGACTCCCATCCGGGGAGCGTGTCACCCACCCTTTTGCTCTGTGCTGCGATGCTGAGCTAGAAGAGAGATCTACTCCAGTTTATTTCCCTGAACTGTGCTTGTTTTCCGGTTTGTGTTTGGGGAAAACTTTGATTTCCTGAAGTATGCCTGTTGATACAGGATGGCTTATGATATAGCCTGGTGTAAACAACGTGAGCAGAATTTCATGAATACAAAAAACCACATTGTCCTCATTTGCTTTTAGATTCAGATTTTATCTAATCAGATAAACATAAAGTAAGACAGAAAATGGGAGAGGGAGGCCTACATTGCAAAATAGACTACTCAGAGATAATTTTGCAAACCTAAGTGCTCAAATCTCAACAACAGCAATCGAAGATCTCCAAAACGTTTCAGTGTGCGTCAGCTCTTGCAGGAACCCAGTCTACTGAGGAAAGATGAAAGCTTTGAGGTGACAACTTCCTCCATCGGGTGTCTTCTTTGTCTTCATTCAAAATACTTGCACACAACATAGCAATATCCCTTCTTCTTCCCCTCATATCCTGTGATCAAACAATCAAAAATAAGTCCCACTTCGCAGGTCACAGAAAATCCATGTTTACAGGGTATGAATTTCAGTGGGAAAAATTGTCTAAGACCAGTCTGTATGTCAGGACAAAAGAGGAAGTGCAAGATGCTCATTAAATCTGTCTTTAATATCACGGTTCTGTCTGTAATTTTTTTTACTGATCATCACTTTCTAACTTCATAACTCTGCCCTTTGCATAGCAGGTTCACCGGGAAGAAACTGGAAACCTAAATAAGATGTGGAAGGAGGCCAGAAATCACTAAAATGAGTAAGTGGTAATTTGTTTAGGGTGTTTAATATGTTTACACCATGACAACACATCTCCTCATGTCATGTTTTCCTTTTTATTACTGAAACTGTTTACTCATTCATACTTCAGAGTATGTTAGGTAGGGAAAAGGACAACATCTCCTTAACCAAGCAGTAAGAAGTAACAACATGTAGTTTGCTGTTTCATTAGCATTGAATATTTCAAGAAATGTTTAAAGAAATCGAAATAAAGCAAATGCTTATAAAATACAACTCCCATTTGAAAATATGCATTTTGAAAGATAAATGGCTATTACAGGCCTATTTAGCACAAGAGCACTGACCAGTGCAAAGAAATCACTGGAAGTATCAGTTGTATACACTCTACAGTAGTATTTTACTATAGAAGCATGGACCCCTGCTGGCATATGTAATTTAATGTGTAGCATGCCTCTCCTAATTCAATCAGGTCTCTACATCCCTTCTTTTATATTCCAATTGGATTCCATGTGCTAAAGCCATCACGATTTTCAGGATGAAATGAATGCTTGTATTAATCCAGCAATTTCCATTTAAAACACAGCATCGATTTGATTAATAAGGTTTGATGCTGAATAATTATACGGCAAATATGTAGGATATAGAAAAACCACAGATGTGACCACCAGCAAAAGCCTTGTGGGAGAAGGGGGTCAAAGGGAAGCAATGGCCATGACTGAGGTGATGAATTCTTTGCTTTCCTCTTATGCAATTAACAAGCAATGCTTCTATTAATTTGCCACCCCCAGAGTCTTCGCTGGTCAGATGTGTCAGGGTCAAGGGGCATAGGGGCAGAGCAGGGGTCAGCATCACAGCATCCCTGAAAAGAAATGGGAAAATGAAAGAAATCTAAATTAAATGGTAGAGTATACTTTTAGCCGTGGAGCGGGAGGTTGGGGGCGGGGGGGAAGGCAGCTCTTTAATGTTAAAACTCCTGTTTTGGAATAATAAAAATGTTCTCTGCACATTTAATTCAAAGTAATCAATCTGAGGTGCAGCTCTTGAGCATCCAATAAAAGAAAATCAATGTGGTCTCTACAAAAGAAGACAAACAATGCCAGCTTTTACTAAAGGGATTATAGGTTAACATTTATTCAGTGTATTGTAATCTGATGTCAAGTGGTATAAAATCAAGCCAACAATCCATTACCACCCGTTATAGGCTAGGTGCTGATCTCATGCAAATTGACTTTTCATAGAACTTATTAAATCATTTCTGTGTTCTAGCTATGGAACAATTTTATACAGCTGCTGAACTTCAATAAATTCTATTTCATACTTGTACCGAGGAATATCAAAAAGACAAATATTTGTCATTTCAAAGCACAGTTTAGATTTTTTCTGTGGTTTCCTTGTGCTTACCATCATTAATTAATCAAACAGAATGTAGTTTTTCTTAGATTAGTATCAGGCAAAAAAAAAAGCATTAATTTGAGAACTCACATACAGCAATAGTTCTCAGTCTCTCCAGTTTGGTCCTGCAAACCTCCCATGAATGTTATTAATTTTGAAGTGTAATGAATTGACAAAAAAAAAAAGCAGTTTTTAAAAGATGCTTCTACTGTTTAGAGATAATCATGGTAATTTGTAATAAAATGTTTTGCAGAAGGATTCCATGCAAATGTCAACTCTCAAAAGAAATATTTGACAGAGGCCAAATCCTGTTCCCGGGCAAAATCAATTAGAATCTGCCACAGATTTTAGTCGGGGTGAAACAGAGCTCTTAGGTCTGCATTTAATAAGCCACAGTAAAAGGAGCAAATCCTTTTAAATTATACTTCGTAAAAAAGGATTTGTATCCATCACATGCATTTTCTAGGTGTTAATTCATAAGAATATAGAGTGCTTGGGCATATGGCTCAAAACCCCAATTTGTACTGTTTGTTGCTAGATGTAGTAATACCTACTCATTCATATCAGCTCAGATAAGGACAAGCATAGTTCTTGTTTCAGGTCCCAGAAAAAGTCAATATTCTTGAGTTTCACTTAATATAAAATAGCCATAGGAGCTGTCAAACTTCACATTAGTTTTGAAACAGCCCGGATCCTTGTTAGGGTTGGGTCACTTTTATGTGTGTGGAAAAACATTACCACATGTATGGAAATATTGCTGATATTCTGCAGTTTGTATTGCACTGCAGCCCTCTGCTACTTCAAAACACTTCAGAGTTAGATGGAGGTAGGAAGGGAAATTGGACCTGACACTATTTTTATTATAAAAGCTAAGTTTGGGTTTGCTACTCTTGACACAACAGAACACATTAGCCAGGAAGTTGTCTTTTTCATTCCCTCCCCCAATTTCTCTTTTTTTTTCTTATCTTTCTTTTCTTTCTTTTTTTCCTTTTTTTCTCTTCTATCTCTTTTTTTCTTTTTTTCTTTTTATTCTTTTTTTTTTTTTACATAACCAAAGTTCTCAATGTCACAGTGTCACTCCTCTAGCACACCAAACAACAAAGACAGTGCAAACTTTGATTATTTGAATAGTGGAAGACAAGAGAGAAAAACTATTCTGTGGATTTGGCAAAGAGAGAATATTAAAGAAGTATTATTCTTTCCTTTGCTCTGCTAATTATTAGATTGTTTTACAATCCTCTGCCTTAGGTTTCTCTTTCTGAAACAGGAAAACTTCCTTTTTTACTACACTATCCTGTCAGCGTTCTGCACGAGCAAACGTAGAGGACTACTACAGGAAGAACCTTCTTCTTAGGGACTGATGTTAAAAGGCTGCTTGAGCCTCAAAATTCATCTATGTGTTGGGAAGGGCAAATTTTTCATCTAGATTTTTTTCCAGTCAAGTTTTATCTCAAACAATTAGGGAAAGCCTGCAGGATTTCTTCTTAAACTTCTCCCACCAAGGTGGCCAAACCAAAAACCTGAGTCTTGTTCCTTGTCCACGTATGTTTAGACCTGGGACTTCTTCTCAAGTCACTCTTCTGTTTCTGTTCATTGTCTTCACTCTCAATGGCCAACATTTTGCTTTCCCTGCCTAGCTAGAGGGCATTTTCTGTGGCATCCAAAGCACCAGTTCCAAGGAGAAAGCTGTCCTGCGGAATTGATAACCCACCCATTTCAACACCCATTGTTGTAGTGTCATTGTGGAAGATGCCCAGAGCTTAAAAGGCTGGTGTTTAGAATTTAAAATTAAAATGTCAGAATAAAATAGACAGTTTATAACCTCTGTAACTATCAATGAACTGAGGTTCTTCTACTTTTTCCCTTTCTAAACAGAGGATCATGACACAGGATTATTCAAAGTGCATGAAAAAAAGTATGGAAACAAGAATGTGGTCAGACACAAGAAGCTGATACCAGGATAAAAGAACCTCCAGCTGGAAAATACTGTGTTTGTCTGTTTCTGAATGCCTTGTGCTATGTTTCCAACAAAAAAGCGGAAATGGTTTGGCTTGAAGAGGAAGGCTTTTGCAATTTTGAACAGAGGGCCACAAAAATGTCTGTGGTGGGGTTCTATATGACTGTAGTTGACAGTGGGGTTTAGAGAGATACAGCCAGTTAAAGGTGATTGAATATCAAGGGCTGAGCAGTGCTTATTATGCTGGCTGTTGTGAGACTTCTTTTCATTATTGTAACAGAGTGAAACAACTCAGTGGCTGCACAGGACTTGGTTGTATTATTGATTGGGCTTCTCAAAAGTCTTCTTTTAGGATGCAGAGTGCAGTCAAACATGCACAAATATCACTCAGTTTCCCTGATTCTGTCATGTGTTCCCTGTACCTCAAACTAAAGCAGCCTCGAGATACAGGAAAATGCCTCTTTAGTTGAAGGCAGACAGGGCTCTAAGCCTGACTCGAGGGGGTTATGCAGATGTGGTGACCTTTCTTCCAGAGACCAGATTTTACACTCAAATTGCCATTAAAGCTCTGCGTTCCCTCGAGGCCCACAGTCAACTTGTGTGTTTTCTCCATTAGGTTTATAAGTCAGCATGGCACCATGCCCACCATGCATACTAAACAGAGGGGAGCGTAAATAAATGGCAGACCAGCCCTCTGTCCAAGGGAAATTCCATCTTTTTTTTTAGTATTTTTTTAATGCAGACTGTTTGCTATGGTGATAAGTTAAATATCTAAATGGGCTACTTGGAGATCCCTTACTGCAAAACAGCAAATATACAGGAAATGCTGTACTTTCCCCAATCTCTAAATTCATTAAAAAATCAGTACTCATCAAAGCAGCCTCCACCTGTACCCAATGCCAGCAACGGCACTACTGAAGAGCTGAATTGGAAACAAAGTCTGTTACCTCTTCCCTTAGGACAATCTAAACAGAGTTATTTCTATGGATCACTTGCTCGTTCAGCTGGGTGCCAGCTAAGCCAACTTTGTTGACAATATGCAGCATCTCTGCAGTCCTTCCAGGACAATGGCTTTGGTCCTTGTGCACACATTACAGAGAGGTGTGTAGAAAACTGACAAAATTCTGTATCTGTTAAAGATCAGTAGGATCTACACTATCGACTTCAATGCAAAAGCTACTTCATCCAGAATTTTTTCCATTATGGACCATCCAGTCACTCTACCCCTGACTTTTCTTCAGCACTGTGGACACATACTTGCAAACACAAATTCCAAATTTCACCTCTTAGAGCAACCTGCCAGCATTGGGTGTAGAAAATGCAACGGCTGTGGGGAGAGGAGATATTTGCAAAGTTCTCATCCCTTTGCCCTATAGGGCCAGTGTCATCTTCTTATGCTCCTGGAATGATAGAGCCACTAAGGTTGGAATCAAGTCTTAGCCACCAGCCCTCCTGAATGGCTCTCGTGCAACTGCATAGACAAGGTATGGTAAAAAAATAACTTTTTACAGCAATAGGTTTATGTGAGAGCTCTGCCTTCCTCTACAAGGGGTGAATATCCATCAGTCTTTAAAATAAAGAGACAATTCGGTCTATTTCAAAAACAGCACCTGAAGGAAGTAAGAAAAAGTTACACAGTTTAGGGAAATAAGCTTGAACAGTATGTTTCTCTATGGAAAACTATATTCCTGCAGCTGTAAGTGGTGAAAAGGACATATTTTCTTAAAAATTATTTGACTTATAGAAGCATTAAGGTTGGAAAACACCTCTAAGATCATCCAGTCCAGCTGTCAAGAAGATCTAAAAAGCTTTCTCAAAGACAGAAAGAACATGTTATTAATTATGAAGGCTTAATGACACAGCAGACCAAAATATCTCTCTGTGAAGTTCATTGTGGGTTTCTCAAAGCTCATGAGACGTATTTTGCACAGGGGTTTTGGACAGAACTTTTAATGAAGGCGTTGAGACAAATCAGTTGTCTTTACCCGTAAGTGAAGTATATTTATAAACTAGTCAAAAATTAATTCCTAGTGCTAATTTCCTGCATAGACAGTATAGGAAATGGTAAACACTGCAGCCAGCAGGGAGGTTTATCTTTTAAAAACACCATTTGTAAAGGAGGGCAATGATTTTAAGTTGGTTAGGGAGTCCTTTCTCTCCTCTGCCCCCAAATTATTGCCTCTTTCTTTGATTACAACTCCAAGTCAGTAAGGCATAAGTCATAACATTAAAGACAATGAATACCCAGAGCCACAACTCAGCTCAACAGCAATAGCAACCGGTAGCTTGTGTCACAGGTCTTTCACACGACTGCTGAAAACCACATTAAACACAAGCTTTAAAAGAGAAAGAAAAATAGCTGCCTTAAATGCCACCATGGCTGCTGGTTAACAGAATTGGGTGGGCAAGGACTTCAATGGGAAGCTGTGCCTGTGAAGGAAATATCCTGTATGTAGTCACAGCTGGAAGCTGAGTTAATTAAAGTATGAATGATATCTACTCTAACCCCCCCATAAGCCTGTATTACAAGCCACTATTTGATATAAGGCTGCTTGATCTTGTGTCAAAGCTAAAAGCATCTCCATTTTAATATTTCCTGTAACACTTGAAATGTTTGGGCCTCAAGGAAGGTGTTTGGTTAAAACAAATTTAATGTTAGACACACACGATTTTTGCTGTATTTCCAAAAAAAAACAAACAAACCACCTCTCTATGGGATCAGTGAAGAAAAAAAAACAGTAAAATTCCACTTATATTTCAATCAATGTAATTCCAGGATGGAGCTGGTTATTAGACAGGACTAAAAAGACAGTAACTCTTTTGGAAACAATACAAATATTATCCATAAATAATTTCATTATCTGAGTGTTGGATGTATTTTCTTTCCTTTATAATGAGATAGAAAGACATTTCAGATGTAAGCTACCACCTTTCTTCGAACTTTGTCACCCTCTTTCTCCAAAAGTCTTCGTACACTGCGGGTGACCTCTTTCCCTAGGCAAAAAACAACACACAATTTATTTTGCAAGTTCTTGAGAAAAACAGACCTTTTCTGTAAATCTCACCATATTTGCAACACTACTCTGAATGACCAATGAAGTGATAGCCTCTGAAAAAAACCCTTACGATCAGTCAGAGAGTATGAGAAGCATTTTCCCTAGATGCACGTATGCAGAGATTTTTTACCCTTTTCCTGTTGCTCTCAAGACTGCAGTCTACAAGTCCTGCAAAATTAAGTGAGAAGATGCTTTAGTCATTCTGGAGGGTATTTTCTCTCTTTTTTTTGTTATGTGTCTCAGTGATACCTTTCTCTAGTCGTTCTTCAAGCCATTGCCATGAGACTTCTGTTCAACTTCATTTACTTATCACAAAGGGATCTTGGTAGGGTTTTCTGGCAAGTAAGAATTATTACTAATATATTTCCTATCATATTAAAAATGTTAGACTTTACGTTGACTTTCTTGTGTCCATCTGCTTGTTTAAGAAGCTCAAGGACTTCAGCTGTTGTAGTGGGGCTATTTTAAAAAGAAAGCTCACTTCATTTGCACAAAAAAATCCCAACTATTAGAAGTATTTTAAGATTTTTCTCCTTGAAAATAAATCCTGGAATAACAGACCTAGAGGTTTCACTAGAAAACAAAAATAATAATTAAACAGCCTAGTGTGGCTTTGAAAATATGTTTATCTGATAAATAGTAGAATAGATCTAAACATATTCTGGCTCTCTAGATGTGTGCTGTAGATATTCATTTGTCTATTCTTTCACAATGCACTGCATTTATCAGGTGGAACAGCTCTGAAGGAGTCATTCTGGACTATTAGACTGGTACAGATTGGCATGAAACAAGGTCTTTCCAGGTGCAGGAAGCTATCCACATTTCAAAAGTCATGTCCTTTGACTTTTCTTAATGTGAACCTTTGCATAATTAGCCAAATTCGACAAGTCATTCTGTAATTCCAGAAAAGGCATGAAATTTTACTAAAATGTTGTGGTCAAATGCTGGATGAAATCAGGTGGACTGGAAGGAAATAATGGTACATTTTTCTCTCCAGCTTTCTGGAGGCAACGGCATTTAGTCTTCTATTTCTCAGCGTTACTACAGAATACGTAGGTTTTCATATGTATATCCATTATAAACTAAAGCTCAGCTTTAAAACACTAGAAATATCTCTTTAAAGTTGATAAACAACTGAATAAAAAAAACCAAACTAAACTGGTATTGCAGATGAGATTTCAGCCCAAAATATTCTTGCAGTAAGGGCAAGTCAATCTTTGCTCCTGAGAGGGGTTGTTTTATGAGGTAAAAGGGAGATAGTTAAAAGAATAATATCCCTGCTCCTTCTGTCATCACCTCAACTTGGCAGACATCACCCCAAAAATATTTCGGCAGGAGCATCCACCTGGTGTGACACTCCATGACAAACACAAGCACTGCTCCCAGCTTCCGTCTTCTCACTCCAGCCCAGCTCTGGAAGGATTTCCATGCCATCCTGTGGGTTACTGTAGGGGTCCTGTAATTCACTGAGTAAAAAGCAGAATTACAACAAGAGAACAGAATCATCTACAGATGATGGAAAAGAGCATTTTAGTTTAATTAATAGGATTAAGTATTTCACAGTATCTCTTAGTGTTAAAACCTAACATGTAAATTTCTTTTTAGTTTCGTATTGATCCATCATGCAATAACGAATATTGTTATATCCATTTAAAAAGATATCTTAAAATGACTACAAAGGTGCCCCAGTGATCTCAGAACTCTTAATACTCAATAATTTTAAAATTAAAATTAAAGAGGGCACAAAACAGTATGAATCTTAACGGAGCAGAAATGATCATGTTCTTCATTGTAACAGGGTGGTATTTTTTATTTATTAGATTGTAAAGGGCACAAAATCTTTGCTCCTTATTCTGTATAACATGAAAACAGCCAGTCTGATTTTAATACATTAATATTTTAAAACAAACACAAGGTGCTGTGTGCCAGCACTTTCAGAGTGCATTATTACAACTGCATTAAATCTTGCAAGTCACCAGGCTTATGTGTTGCAAAAGTAGTAGTCCACCCTAAAAATACCTTAATAACCAATATAGGTATCATCAAAGAAAAGAAAAAAATACAGATGATGAAGAGAGTTCTACACGCTTGCTAAATTTGTAACCTCTTCAGATATCCAGGCTGAATCAAACAAAACTTGATAGTAGTATTATAATTAAGGATTTGTAAGCAGCAATATGTGTCCTTGTAGATGAAACAACAACCTTTAACCTACTTGAGAAGGGCTCAGAAAATACCGTTTACACTGCTTGTAGCTGGAGAACATTATGTCTGTTCCTGTCGTGTGGCTTTTTAGGACTAGCAGGTTGATTTTGGCAACCTTAAATCCGTAAGAAATACTAGTTTTATTATACCTTTTACAAACATTAAACTTCAGCTATCAGAGCTTTGAAAGCTTATTTATAACAGCCCCACCTACAGCCACTAACCCTCATTCCTTACCTAGGACATAATTAAACTTCTCCAGATCCCCATTAACCTGTTCCTTTGATCTCTGCAGTGATGATATGCAAAGCCATCCTATAAGGCCTCATCTCTTGCTATTGGTTGGGATTTTTGATAACTGTATGCAGAGTTCTGAGGAAGCAAAATCTATTGAAGATTTTCTCAAGCTATGGACAAATCCAGCTCAAAAGACCAATTTAAAAAAATCCACGTATCGAGTGAAGTGCCTTCATTAGGGTCTAAGGCCTAAAAGAAAATACCAGTCCAGGGAAATGCTGAAGGTCTGTGACTGACCTTTCTTTGGTTTTAATCACTGAAACTCCCGACAGCTTAATAAGTTGAAGGTGCTGGATCACAGTCTAACTTAATAAGGCCCACAGCAGAGCCTTGGCCACCTTTGATTGCTCCCATAAGTCTTAGCACATCTGGTACTCTGTCCTTGGGTGAGAAATGTTTTCCATAACTTTCCTCATGTTCACTACCCTGCATATAAATTGTTTTTATTAAACCAAGAATGATACAGCACTGTGTATTTGTGTGAGCTTTTGCAGTTTTCAGCCATCATCCTACTGAGAGAGATGATTGTTTTCTCCAAAATAGAATTAAACACGGTTTATCACAAGAATCTCCTTAGCTTTTCTACCCCCGACCACTTGTTTTACTGAGAATCACATGGGTCAACCTAACCTTCAGCTGTGACACAAGATTAAAGAACAGGAGATTGCAACAAGTCGGGTAGGAGTCATCCGCAATCTGCTGCATTTTCTTCTGGCTTGTTGTTTTCTTTTTTTTTTAAATACAGTGCAGAAGAGCAAGCACAGATTTGGTCAGTGAGCTTGTTGTTTCTGAGGAAAGAGAAAGCCAAACTCCATGCCAACTTAACTGGAAAAGGTATTTATTGTTCGCATGCGCAGCTTGGCTATGAAGTAAATTAATATAATGTGTGAATTTATACATAGGAAGTGTGACAAAAATGAAATAATTGTCAGCATTTCATGGTTACTGTTGTCTTTGGCTGTACCATGTACATATTTATACACACACATGTACACACATGTAAGTAGACATAGGTGTAGGGGAATAAAGATGTACACAAGAAGTCAGAAACTGTTTTGAGTAAATCTAATATTCCTGCCAGATGTAATCCTACAGAACCTTTCAATATTTTACATTTTCCTATTTGTTTGTTTTCTATTTTATTCAGATTGTTTTCTGTTCGCAGCACTAAGATATCTGAGCAACTGCAGTCATACTGAAAACAGTTTGAGTAGTGTTGGTAATCCATTTTCTCTCCCATTTTCCTGGAAATGAGCATGCAAAGCAAATTTTACCTTTGATAGTGTTTGGGTTGCTGTTCTTTATTACAGAATGTAATATTTATCTCAGCAAATCAAGATAATGAGATGCATCTTGCCCTGAAACACAGGCTGGTGATGTTTGCAAAGGCCCTTGGATTCATTTTGTAGGATTTAGCTCCACATTTTTGTTCCAACCCTTGAGAGTTCTATTTTGTGCATAGGAAAGACTTAATGGCTTGATATGTTTAAATGAACGTAAGCTGAAAGTATATTCGTTTGAAGGGACAGTAAATTAGTAAAGGCATATAGCTTTGCTTAACTTTTTGATTCTTTGCTGCAATACTGTGTCTTGAATCTGGATTGCAAAACAGTCAAGAAAATGCGCAGTTCTAACTAGGAAACTATAGTTAAGGTTGATGCTTATGAGCTATTTTGGAAAAGATACTCTGAATTTGGGTTCTTTGTGGAGTTCATAGTGCATTCTGTTAAGCAGGACTGTTTAAATAGTGATAAAGAGACTCTACGTTTTTACACTTACTGTTAGACAGATGATAAACTTCACAAACATCTGATTTTAAAATAAATTAATATGTAACTCAGGTTATCATCTGCTTTATTTGCAACTGTTTCTAATTGTTTATGTTGTTGTCTGTGTAGAGTCCATTAGTGCAGTTTGAAGATAATCTCTTCCTGGAAATAACTTGAAGAGAGGAAGAGAAGTGGCTTCTCACAAATTTTCCACATCTCCTCAAAGCCCTAAAGGATTTATCAGTAAATGTGTGTCCTTGTGAGAAACCATGTTCTTCTAAAGGAGGACTTCTCTCTCAATATCAACATCTCCATAACCTGAAGATGCAGCTGTAATAATGGCAGAAATGTTATGCCCATACTGGTCTGACCAATGGTCATTGCTTACTCAGGACTGGTTGTAAGGGACCGCCAGGAGAGAGAAAGAAGGGATCAAGTATATGCATTCACTTACTCAATACATTCCCAACCTTCACATATTTTCAACTCAGAGACTTTCTGAGCTGGACAGAATTTTTATGCAAATACTATGTAAATTCTACACAATCCTCAATAGATTCCTCTTCTATGAAATTGCTCAGTCTCACTTGAGCCCAGTTAAAGTTGCAGCTCACTGGCAAGAAGAAGCCTTTTTCCAAAAGTCCTTTTGTTTACACTGACTCTTCCTGCTTTGATGCCTCCATTTCCACGTTAGAGGTGATGGTGAATAGTCAGTCTCTATCCACTCTCTTCATGCCACTTGTAGCCTGGAGAACTGTCCCAAATCTCTCCCAACTCGTACTCTCTTTTCCAGACTTCTACTTAGTCATGCTTCATAAGGAAGATATTCTGCACTCTTGATCAGTTTTTTGGCCCTAATAAACACTTCCACTAGATATTTTGGAATGAAAGGCAACAGAACAGCAAAGAGTATCCAAGAAGTGAGTGAGCACAGTTATAGCATGTGGTTTTTTCTCCATTTCCTAGCATTTGCTTTTTTTTCTGATTGCCTTCAAACTCTGAGCTGTAAGCCCACTTTTTAAAGGAAATGTCTCAACAATGCATCTCCTGCATGTGGTAATGTAGAGGTCAGACCCTGCTAGTTCATAAGTAAAACAGGGATTTTTTTCTGTGTGCATCACTAAAATTTCTCAGTATTCTGTTCCATATATCATTTTATTGCTCATTTACCTGGTCTTTCAAGGTTCTTTTATAGTCCCTCACTCAACTATCATCCTTACTGCGCTGGGTAATTTCAAATCATGGTTTATTTCTGCGAGCTCAACATTTCCCATGTGTAATAGTTATTAGATGCATATGGTTTTGCATCATCACATAAACATTTAGGTTAGGAGGAATCTTGGCAAGTCATATATTCCATCCCCCAGCTCAAAACAGGGTCAATAGTGAACTCAGACTAGGTCAACCAAGGCTTTGTTCAATCAGGTCTTGAAAACCTCTAATGTTGGAGTTTTCACAACCTCTCTGGGAAACAAAGGCCAGAGATCAAGGCTTAGTTACACTGGTAGTGAAATTCTTCTATTAATGTAAAGTGTCAGCCCCCAGAACTCTCCCACTCTGCAACCCAGGCTTTATCCTCTTGGCAGCCTCATATACACACCATCCTTCACTTCCTTGGATCAAACTTCTTTCCCTTTCTGAAGATAGGTGTAACTTTTACTTTCTGTCCCCTTTCAAGCCTTTTCCCACATCCATTACCCTTCAAACATAACAGACACTGTCCTCACAATGCCATTAGCTCTCTTCATAGTCTTGAACATACACAATCGTATCCCACAGACCTGTCTGGAGCACGATTCTCAGAAGATCCCTGACTCAGGGATCTGAGCATTTCTGATAATGCCTGTTTCTCCCTTCTTGAACCCTGCCCTGAGGCGCAAAGGCCTGGGAGGTAAATAACAAGGCAGAGAAGACACTTGAGTACCTCAATCTTATATATGCCAATGATCACTATGTTACCTCATTTCGCAGTCTGTATCTGCGGAAGCTTTTCTTCTTGACCTTGACATCTCTTGCTAGCTTCAAGTCTAGTTATGTATCAGCTTTCCCCTGCTTCTACTTCATGTGTATATGTTCATTGTGTTAGAGAGCACCTGTGAGTTTCCTGTTTAGCCAAGCCAGTTTCATGATAAATCTACTTATTTCCTGAGAATTAGGATATTGTTTTGACCATTTGGCTCATCTGTGTGGCAGAATGAAGCCAGAGCATGAAGAAGGATCTCACATAGGAACTTTCCTCTACTAAGAACAAGTTTCTGATCCTCATTCCAGTTTGCTGTTCACTTAACCATCACCCAACTGAAGTTGTTAACCAGTCAACCCAAGGTTAACCAACCCTACTCCATAATCATTTCCAAAGCAGAATCTCTTTCTTTCATTGAAAATTGCAAACTTGTCTTTTTATAAACGTTTGCATATAGAGGTAAAGATAGCAGGTAGTTTTCAGCAGGCTCTGGGAGAAGTATTCTGCTAGTTTCAAGATTTCAGATATGTTTTTGCTGGGTCCAGGCATCAGACAATTACAGGTACACCCTGCTTTGGCTGTCTCAGCAACCCTTGCAAAGAAAAATAAAACCACTGCCTTTTGTGTTACTAGACATTATGCTGGAAGATACAAACCTTCTATTAGAGATCTTTCTCACCAGTTCAATGTCACTGATAACCTCAAAGTTATCATTTTCAATGCAAGTTTTAAATTTTCCTTTCCTACTGAAAGTGACCAAGGTGAAAACCAATGGATACAATTCCTAATCATTTATTTTATAATCATTACCTTACAAAGCAATTATAATTATTTGGCTGATTTTCTTTCTGTCATTTTTATTGATGTTTGTCATGATTAGAAAATACTCAGCTCTGCCAGACCAAAGTTTCTGAACTCTCTAATAAAGATAAGAGCATTTCAAAAAAAAATAAATACTTCAGTGTTTAACTAAATATTTCTTGAGTTTTCTATGATTGAAGCCTGTGTAAATCAGCAGCAGGCTTTAATGGGATACATGTAAAATAATGTTATTTGTAATCAAACAATGGGCTAGGACTGGCTCTCAACCACGTTTGCCTCATGTTCATTGGACATTCATTTAGTTTCTTTGGTCCACCTTATCCCAGCCTAACTTCAGGGATATAATAGAGACATCTAATTACTATTGTAATTGCTTTAAGTTCACTTACTCATCAGTGGAGAGAAGAATCTCTGAGATGTAATGCAGATTTAAAATGTAGTTTTATTTTATTTGCCATCTGATGTGCATGTCTTTCACCAGTGACCACCTGGGAAGAAGACAACAACTGCATTTCCAATCAGTATTAGTTCAGATTAATCTGGATTTCTGTGCTTTTATTTCCTTTTGTGAAACAAGTTTAAATTTACTTTGCATTCCGTGTGCATGTATAGCACCAAGAATCACTATGATATGAATTTTAGTGGGTTTTGTAATAGTAATTACTACTAACGGCAGCCTCACCTAACACAAAGTTATCCTTCCTCAAAAAAAAAAAAAAAAGGCTGAGTCACTAAGATTTGAGAAAATTTTAATGATATTTTTAAAATGTGTTGTTAATTGTGCCTGGTTTGGATCTTACTGTTCAAGGATCTGAGGAAAGCTACCCCTGTGAAACCCCTCAGAAATACAAAAAATTGTGTGACTGACAGCTGAATTTTGAAGAAAACTGAAGATTATATTAAATGCTTGAATACTTACTCCAGCCTCTTCCAATGCAATACCTACCTAGACCACGAAACCCTTTTTACCAAAAAGGTCATTTTTTTCACAGTTGTAGTATTACTGTTGTTGCTCAGAGCCATGAGGCCATCACCAGTGGCCATACCAGTACTAATACCAATATGGACCACATGCTGCTTCACACCTATACTTTCTCAGACTCTGTTAATAATGATCTTACCAGGATTCTTTGTGGTGGCGTGAAAGGTGAGCATACACTGGGAAGGGTATCATAGGATCATAGAATGGTTTGGGTTGGAAGGGAAATTAACGGATCATCCAGTCCAACCTACCTGCAGGAGCAGAGACATCTTCAACCAGATCAGGTTGCTCAGAGCCCAATCCAACCTGACCTTGACTGTTTCCAGAGATGGGGTGTCCAGCACTTCTCTGGGCAACCTGTTCCAGTATCTCACCACCTTCACTGTAATTTCTTCCTTATACCCGGTTTAAATCTACCCTCTCTTAGTTTAAAATGATTTTTCCTTGTCCTGCCAGAATAGGCCTTGCTAAAAACTCTGTCCCCATCATTCCTGTAGCCCCCCTTTAAGGAAGGCTCAAGTTGAGTCCTCCTATGCCCTGCACTAAGTTCAACAAAATTCTCCCTCTCTCCTTCTCTCTCCTTTTGCTCTCTATTAGCAGCTGCAAGATTAATACTTGTCTTTAAGTCAGGGGAGTTAGGTTGGAGGATCTCCCCCGTGCAGCTGCAGATATGAGACAGGTTTTAGCGGCTGAAGTACAAAGGAGGGGAAAAAGCTGTTTAAAAAAAATATCACCTGGCTTCCTGCCATACTAGAACTTTCCTCCTTTTGTTGGAGGGTTCAAGGCTCTCTTCCTTTTGTTCTTTCGGGTTTAATAAAACCTTTTGTATCCATTCCACTCCCTCTCCCCTAGGTGGTCTACATGGCTGCTGATTGAGGTCAGCTGCAAGAGATGTAACATCCCGCGCACCGCGCAGCAGTCTTAATCCTGATGTTAGAGCTACAGCACTCGGGAGGCTGGAGGCATTATTGTTTTCCTGGCTGGATGACCTCAGTGAACAGTTGTTCTGGTCACACAGCGTGAGCCCACCTACTGAAGGCATTAGAGGAATGCTCTCCACATGCTTTCTGAGCACAAACAGTTCTGCGTGTGTAAGGGAGGGGGGACATTGGAAGTTCAGGGTGCTGCTGGAAAACAGGGGAAGATCACCAACCTCCTGCAAGGCTCAGGCTGAATCTTTGGACTCTGAAACCTCCATCTGTCTGAGACACCAGAGAGATTCTACAGCAGCAATCCACAGGGCAGGGCTATTGCTGTGTATTGAGATACCCGAAGGGGACAAGAAAAGATATTGCAACTCTGAAGCAGTAGATCTATTTTTAATTTTTTTATCCCCGAAAAAAAGATCACTTTGTCCTTGGGCACATGTGTTGATATCCAGCCTGCTGCAGATAAGGCTCTCCTGTTTCCAGTTGTTTAAAACTCACAAAACTGGGGAGGAGAAAATCTATTTGCAAATCTAATAACCTGTTTACAAATCCGCTTTTCTCTCTTATTGGTTAAGAGTCAGATTGGGGATTCTTTCTTTCAGGTGCTTTTTGGTCCTTGGGACCAGAAACACAGCAACGGTTTTCAGTTGGACTCAGGATAGCCACCCTGCTTGAGGCATGCACTTGCAGCAGTTGGTGGGAAAGGACTAGGTAATGGATGGCTTCACATTGCCATTCAGCCTCCTCTCATATTTAGCAGCGGAAGTCAAGTCATACAACAATTTTAGTCTGATGAGAGCTAAATACAGAGGTATGAATCAGCTGCATGATAGTGACACCAAAGTCTGAGGACCCTGTGTGTGTTGATAAGTGGAAAACCAATACATTCCGCATTCATTTCATCATATCCATGAAATATGTAATATGTATAACAGAAAGGAAAAGAAATCATATTCGGGCTGTTTTGCAGATATAGCAAGGATTACCATGCTAGATCTCACCTGGGTTAATCGGCTGGGCGGATCACCATGGTTGAAGTGTTCATTTTCTTTCAGCCACAGGTAAGGTGTAGGATTCAGAGAAGGGAAATTTAACCTCACACAGCCCATCATCATCAGAGAGAGCCAAAGAAATGGACTGTTTAGATAGAGAAAAACATCACTGTGGTGTTTTTCATGGCCTGTTGTTTGATTTCTGCCAACACTATCACCTAAATCCTAAACTGCAAAGTCATTAAATTGTTGTGGGGTACTGAAAAGAAAGGGAAAGAAAAAACAGTTCTCCATCATATGACTGACTGTGGAAAGAGGAAAGCAGAGCTTTACACTTTTTGTTGCCCTACGGCAGCCAAGTGACTTGGTAAACATCACTACTGTCCCTGAAAGGGCTTCCCCGCTTTGGAAAGCATTGCTGTGCTTCCTACGAGCTCTCACATCTTTGGACTATACATGCACACTTCACAGCATGCAGCCTCTTCAAAGACTTAGAAGAAGGACAGAAGTGCTCCAGCTCCCAGACTAGCGGTGCTTTCCCCGTCAAAGCACCTTCTACACCCATATTGCATTTCCCAGCTGATTTACAACGCGCAGGTGACCAGAAACCCCTCCTGTTTCCCTATGCAGTGTTTATCCCAGCCAACAATGGGACTGCCAGGATGCAGGAGAGCAAGGCTGCAGTCATGAAGTCATCCATCTGACAGGTGAATTGCCCCTTTTCCTAGCTGCTTGCTGCTAAGTTTTCCTTGAGCATGTATCTCCCATATGCAGCAGCTGCTTCCTTGTGCCCCTTATGAATATATAGACAAGCATTCCCTGCTGCTGAGAGGCACCTTCCAGTTTACTTGCGCTTCCTACCTAGAGCTCATTAACATTCCTCATTTTTAAGAGGGAAAAGTTGTGAGATGCTTTCCAGATTAGAGCCACAGATTTAAGTGTTTTTTAAAGCCAGTGTTTTAATTGAAGTACTAATCTCGGAGCTAGACTAGTTCAGTGGCTTTTCCCTCTTGGCTTCAGTATGCCAGAAAATCCAGAACATGATAAATATACACAGCTTTGAGGTCGTTGCTCAGATTTTGGTATGGCTGCTGTTGACCCCAGATAGATCAAATCCTAGTATTTAATAAGCAGTGCTGCTGATTTAACTTGACGACATTTAACACAGTTTGAGGGACTGTGAGTCCTACAGTCTTCAGGCAGTTTGACAACACAACCACTTGGATCAGTAGTAAATACTGTATATTTTTGGCAGGAGTAGGAAGGGTCCAATATCTGCATTACATTCCTGATATTTTGAGTGAAACGTCTGGGAATGTTGCAAAGGTGATGCAGCTTTTATGGGTGATAGACTGTGAGAAAAAAGAAGGGCCATTTATGAGGAGAAAGCTCACGATGAATTTTCCCCTCAAGAGTTCTTATTTCTTAATTACTGTTCTGCACCATTCCTGTCCTGACATCTTCCCAAATGATTCAGCAAGCTCATCGACATGCTTGTGGCAACCATGCAGCCAGAAGAAAAACTGAGCTGCTCTCAGATGAGAAGAGGGTCAGCACTATAGTTATAAAAGCAGTGCATTTGGCAGGGAAGCCAGGCAAAAGTGTGGTCCTCTGTGACCAGCATTTCCAGAGCTGTAGTCCCAGTTCTGAAAATTACTCTTCCTGTGGCCTTTAAACAAATTACTTTTCCTCTCCACTTTGGTTTCAATTTTTTTTTAGAAGTGCTAATAACACCTACTTGACACAGACATCAGTTTGGAAGCTTGAAGGTAGGTTTCCACACTGCATTTTTATTGTGTTTCTCCAGTAACCTGCTTCTCTAAACAATTTCCTTAAGTAATTATTTCTATGCATTGTTACAAAGAGGGAGATCAATACAAGGCTGAATATCCACACATTCTGCACACAAAGATATTTGAGGTGGAGAACACAATAGTGAAGGAGTGTCACTGAGTTGTGTTATTTGCTATCAATGTATTGGTAACACCTAAAAGCCCCAAACAAATGTGAAGTCATCATTTAACTTGAACCCATCTATAACAAAACCAAGAAACAACAACAACAATAACCCACCAACTCAACAAAACAGCTGTAAAGACGTTTAAGTCCAGATACAATTTGAATAACATTGCAATATGAACACTTTCTGGAAAACTGTATTTCCTAGGCTTATGTCTATCTTCAGATAAAGGATCATCAGGGAATTTAGCCCATGAACTTGAATTAGTATTTGGTCTGTCCCAGGTGTTTGCTAACCGTGAAATGAGACACCTTCTGTGCAGACTCTGGCAGTGGGACACAGCCAACCTTTTTTCAGGACTGTGAGGAACAGTTTGGTCCACATGTGGCACAGTATGAGAAATGTCAGAAGACAATTTAAATGCTGAATTTATTCTTGAGTAAGGAAAAATTGAAACCACTGTGTTTTGTTTTCAAAGGAGCTCTTTGAAG
The DNA here is from genome assembly GCA_033556795.1 of Tapera naevia. Classification (NCBI taxonomy): domain Eukaryota; kingdom Metazoa; phylum Chordata; class Aves; order Cuculiformes; family Neomorphidae; genus Tapera; species Tapera naevia. Next base: position 1,050,297 of record JAUMJJ010000066.1, read on the forward strand.
CCCAGCTTTTAATCTTGTGAATGCGAACATGTGGCATATTTATATTTGCCCGTATTTATAAGTATTAAGTATTTTATAAGACAGTTTTTTTGGGGCTTTTCTGCTGCTTGCAATGCATTTTTGCTGCAGAGGCCCTGGTAATTCTGAAATAATTTTGCAGTTGTTTCATAATCAATATTAATTAGCTATTTAATAGTAAATAAGTAAATACACATATAATATTTGGAGATATTTCACAATTCATTTTGAGCAGACTTTCTGTGCAATCCTGCTTTGGATGAAAGAACAGGCAGTGTGCATCTTCTGCACAGACATCTGAAAAGCCCAGATAGGTGTTTTTTAAGGGTATTAATTAACATGGTCTTTTATAAGTCCTATACAAAGATATTTCCTCTAAATCTTTGCTGTCCAACATGGCCTTGCTCATTTCCCACTGAAAATTTTCTTGTGTAATTTTGGTTTTGTTCTGAACATTCTATGTAGAAAACTTTAGATGAGGATACTACTCAAAAAGCAGAGGGAAAGTTGAGAAACCATGGAGATATATACTCACTCTGTGAGTGGTATTTAAAAGCTCCATCACTTTCAGTAGGGTGTCCCCCATGTAGTGGGATGTTTTTCCACCTGTAATGAAACTGTTCTTTTTTTCCCTAAGTGTTCTTTCTGAATTTGTTCTTTAAGTAACCTTCCCTTGGTATCTTTAACCATCAAACATTTAAGTCTTCATCTGAGTGTACCCCTTCTGCAAGAGAAATTCTGCAGTGCCCCACAGATGCTCCTGCTTTCTTATTGGCTTCCTTTAGCTGAGAATATTTCCTGCCCTTATATGAAAACAGGCAGAAGCTTGTTTCCTGTTAGAAACAGGCAAAAAAGAGCCGGTTCAAAAAAGTCAGTTTGTGCCTCCTAGGGAAACCTGGTCTTTCTCTTTATTAAATGTACCCATGATGAAATTTTCTGGCAGTATGTAATATCATCTAAGAGTTCAGTACCTCCTGAGAAGCTCCAGATTTTGCATCCCTGCTATTCGAAGACAGTAACATGTTCTGCTTAATAACGTGATATTAGAGGTGCAACCTGGGCCAAGGATGACCTTCTTATGAGACATAAACCACTTTTGATAGTAGTAATATATTTAATTTCTATCAGTTAGAAACTCTATAGACATAGGATTGAACTGGATTATCACAAATGTCTTGAAACAAAGCTTTAAAAATCCGGTAATTCACTTATATCACTTTAGTCTTATGACTGAAAACTTGTGAGACAATCTCTTGGAGTGTAATGTCTGGGCACAGGCACAGTAAGATGGGGAAAAAACAGAAGGTATCTGGAGTGAGAGCAGCTGGTTTTTGTTGCAATTTATACAACTTGACAATGAGAAAAAAAACAGAGAAAAAAATCTCCATTAAATGATAAGCCAAGAAAGCACCTACAAACTGAACTACAATAAACAAGATTTCCTGAGCCTTTTTGTGGGAGTACCACCATCCATGTTGTATTTATGAATCACAAAATCACACGATAGTTGAGGGGGTAAGGGACCTCTGGAGGTTGTAATGCACAATCTGCCCTGGTCAAGCACAAGTATTTAAATCCACTTGCCCAGGACCACAACAAATCAGGCTCAGAGCATCTACACGGAAGGAAACTCCACAACTTCTCTGGGCAACTTTGTCTAGGATCAGACTACCATCCACCCACACCCAGTATACAAGTGATTTCTTGTTTTAAAATGGAACTTCAGGTGTTTTAATTTTTGTGTACTGCCTTTTGACCTGATCATGTCAATATCATGATCTTATTCCGAAACAAAAATATTGATGCAAAATGCTTAATTTTGTAGAATTCTGTTAGCATATACGTGCTATTGTTGAACAAGACAAGAAAAAAGTAAGATTGGCCAACTAAATACATGCCAGACCTGTCTATCTTACCAGTATTATTCACATGTTACTGCCCTTGTTGCTCTTCTGGGTAGATGGACAACAGAAAAAGTTTATCTTCTATCAAATTATAAATTACAGAGAAACCAAAGCCTAAGATTTTTACAGAAGATCATAAATGGAGTTTACATTACTATCAAAACAGAAAATACTTCTCTAATGGTATGTTGATAGTAGAATCAAACACATTGCTGTCAAGTGCAAGCAAATCTCATCATTTATGTTTGAATTTTCTTTTTAATGCACTTAACATCTCAGTTTCTCTTTGATGTATAGTGGGGTTTGCTGGCAGAAAATACACCTGTTTATATGGAAAGTCTGTATGCCTTATTCAAGTAGGATATTTGAAGCATGATGGGAAAGAAAAGTAGAAACAGGAGATGATGGAATAAGGACAAAAGGGCAAAATAAGCAAGCGAGTTAGAGGGTGGCAGATTAAATGAAAATGCAATTGCAAAGGTAATACAAAAATAATCAACTTTCAAAATTGAGGCTATGCTGTTATCTTAGGCTTATGATAGGATATAAATTAATTCATACCTTCTTGCGATTTATGATGTCACTGTTAAACCCTTAAATAGCATTAAATCCATGCAATTCAAAGTTGCTGAGCATTTTTTTCTGCATACTATGTGTAACAATTCTGTAGATATTCCTCTGTTCCATGCAGAGTCGGAATTGTGATTTTAAAATAAACATTGCATTACAGTGGCCACTTATTGAGCAAGTAAAAATTCATGACCTAAATGGAAATCAAGTGAGGATCAAACACCTTTAGAGTAGTCTATAAGTATTAGCTTTGTCAAGAGACATTATCTAACAGCAAGGTGCATCTGCAGAATATACAATGTTTCTAACTATTCAGCCAATTTATTTTTATGTATTGAAGGACAAAGTATTTGTAGGGTCAGCCAGAAGTCATCATTGACGGGAAATATGTGAGATCACACAGAGATTAAGGAGGAAATACATTCAATTCATCCAAACATTACAATAATAGGATTAGAAAATAATAGGATTATAAATACTAAACCTTTGAGGATAAATTCTACTGTTGAGGAGATCTGTGACTGGATCTCTTGATTGTCTGCAGATCTCTCTATACCAGTAGAGAAATAAGAATCATTTGGAGTTCCTCCTGACTTAATTTGGGTGATGCTTCAAACATGATTTATTTTTTTACAAACTCTGACATATGATGTAGCCTCTCCAAAATCATTACCAGGTATATTTTTCTGTAATTCTAGAATAGCTTAAGTGTGAATTATTAGTGTAAGGAGCTTTATTCATCATGCCACACACACAAAGAGGAGTGGCGTAAAATGAAAGCTGCTACTTAACTTCTTTTTACGAACAAAGACCAAGGTCACAATACAAAAATAATTGTTTCATGACGGATTATCTCATCCAAGGGATGTAATTCACCACTGTTTTTCACTCTTAGACAAAGCTGTATTTTATATATGATTCTGTTTTACACTGATTTTGAACAAATATTTCCACTAATTACATAGCCAACTATAGCTAATCTCTATTTTTTTTCAAAAAGACCAAATGTAAAATCTCCTCTCTGTCATTTTGCAGTGGGGTAGGTTCCAAATTTCCCCTCTCCTCAGGCTACAAGGCAGACTGCACAGGTTACGGACCACAGCTGCATGTTTGATTCTTAAATCTTACTTGTTTTCCTCTCTTGTTCAATGTCACACTGGTGCAACTTGCACTCCTTAGTCATGTATACTTATTCTGGGATCAATTTGAAACAGAAGTCAAGTGTATTTCATGGTAATCCTCTCCTGAATTTGAGCTACAAATTTGGATCATGCTGCATTATTCTGAGCTGAAATCCACATAAAGTTTTAAGAATAAAAGTTTAAGATTTAGTTCTGGACTCTCTGTTGCAAAGTTCATCTATTTCTTTAGGCGTGCACAGTTTGAATTCTTACTGTGTATCAATCATTCTTTTAAAATTATGAAAAGTTAATCTATGTATCTCAGAGGAGGAAAACCAAAACCTGAAGAAAAGTGAACTGATGTGGAAGAGTAAGGAAGTGCCCAAGGGGTCAATGAGGTTCTGGAAGCTCTCACACTACCCTTATGAAAGGAGCAAGATGCAAGGTGGGCTCTGCTTATGTACATAAGCGCAGACACTAAAAGAAAAACAGAGGTGTTAGAAGTCCATGCACAACTGCAGAACTATTATAATTGTATTACAGAGACATAATGGGATAGCTCATGCAACTGGAGAACATCGACGGATGGATAGAGACCAAGAAAATTGAGATGATGCCCTCTTTGTACAACTGCAGGAAATATTTACAAGGCGTGGAAATCATGGGTGATTTTAATAACCTTGATATTTGCTGGAAAAGCAATTTAGCAGAGTAAGAGCACTACAAGAGATTTCTGGAGTGTGTTGATGACAAGTTCTTGGTGCAAGTGATCAGTGACCTGGTTATTCCAGATACATTGCTTGACCTGTAACTCACAAACAAGGAAGAACTTATGGACAATGTGAAGAAGAAAGGTGGTCTTGGATATAATGGCCACGTAATTGTGGTGTTTAAAATCCTAAGAGAAATTAGGAGGGTAAAGAAGAAAATTGCTACCCTGGACTTAAAGAGAGCAAACCCCTTGCTGTACTCAGGAAAGTACTTGACAGCGTCAAACGGCACAAAGATGACCTAGATAGTCTTCCAGGATAACCTCCTCAAGGCATAAGACTGGTCTGTTTTTAATGTGCAGGAAGTTCAGCAAACACAGAATGCCAGCACAGATGACCAGAGAGGTCCTGAGTGAGGCTAAGTGCTAAAAGGAAGGTTGAAGAGAAGCTGGGTGACTCTGATGTATAAAACAATTACCCAAGCATGGAGGAAGGGAGAGAAGGAAAGGGTGGAGATAACTCAGCTGGAGCTGAAGTGAATAAGTAATACAAAAGGCAACAAGGTCTTCCAGCCATTAACAGTAGCAAAAGGAAGGATGGGGAAAATGGAGCGAAAGACTTGGGGACAAAAGACTTGGAAAAAGCTACCTTGGGAAAAGGTAGCCAACAACTTTTTTCTCCATTTCTTCTGTCAAGATCTGCCTGACCCTCTACAGAGACTTCTGTGTCTCAGCAACTTGTGTTCAGTGGCTTCTGAAAGCAGTATGTTGACCCTCAACACCGTAACAAAGGACTGTCTCCATGCTAATATGGCTTTTGTTGTTTGATCTTTTAAAAGTGGAGCCATGAGCAAAACTTCATATTAAAACCTGCAGAAGTAGAGAGTTCTCCATTCTGGCATTAGCTTTTGGGATCTTGTATCCATGGAGGATGATACAGCAATTTGGATGTGGGCTATATCTGTCCCTAACTGGAAGGTTACCAATCCTGATACATGAGAGAAAGGAGAAATCATTCCAAGAGGTGTGAGTGATCAATAAGAACTATGAATCACTGTTACTCTGGTTTGGGGTTTCTCTCTACAGCACTGTGAATAAAATATAACATTTCTATTAAGCACATTCCTATATCTGGTAAGAAGCTGCATACTCTGCTAGACAGCATGAGAAAGAGAAGCCAGGGATTTCCTAAACATGTCAAGAAATGCTTAAAGAAGAAAAAAGTAGAACCATATAAAATATATACTGTTTAAGAAATGTTTTCAGAAAATTGGAAGAAACAAACTTTCAACAAATTGAGAGGAAGCAAGGTATGTTTTATTTGGCACTCAGCATCAGGGAGTAAGAAAAATATTGGTCATGTTTGCAGAAGTTTTCTAAATAATCCTTGTACAAAAGCTGTCTCTAAGCAGTACAGGTATCCTCCTACATGGACTGTGTTAAAGGAAGCATTTATATTTTTTAATAAAGTTACCAAGAACTTTTTGGCATCTTCTATTCACAAATCAATTTGAGCAAAGTTTGTAAAAATTTAGGAGAAAAACTGAAATATTAAAATGGGAAAAATATTTTAACTGGCATTTCCAAAATGAAAGCCTTCTATTTGAACTGTTGTATTTACAAAGAGCTTTACCTACCAACCACAAAACTAGAGCGACGCGAGACGCACAGACTCTCTTTCAGCCCTCCCGTGTACTACAACCTAACACATAAGGAGCTTGTGTAGGAAATCAAGGGTCTCAATCCACATGCATGAACTGCAGATCTGGGCCAGGAATCTGGAAGCTGTTTTGCTACCTTGCATGAACGAAACAACTCTCTGGTCTATCCTGGGTTTGTCATTCTCAATATTTCTTATGCATGAAAGGGTCATTTAGTGTTTCAACTAACAATTACTACCATAAGCAAATTAGAATATATAGATCCTAAAACTTCTTGCACCCATGGTTTGAGGCGCTCCCTGAGAGGATCCAGATTTGGGTCAAACTTCTGCTAGGCACAGAAGAAACCCATGTCTCATTTTTTCCAAATCACTAATAACTAGGCTGTAGAAAAACACAAAACAAGTTTCATCTCGTTCTTCTCAGTTTTGTAAAAGGCATCTAAACTCCCTTTTATTAATGTCACCCATCATTTCAATACTTAATTTTTGTTAAAAAATCCTGAATTGGTGCTGTAAATTTATCTTCATTTGACCCTTAATAAATTGGTATTTTAAGTTCAGAATTTTTCTTTTTTTTAAAATTATTTTTAGCTTAAAATAACTGTTACTCATAAATTTCTGTTTAGTATATGATTCAGGGAAAGAGCTTACTAATTGCATTGACTGTCTAATGTACCAGAGGTAGAAAACTATCAAAAACAATGCTGAGTGCTCTAAAAACTTTACTTCCACCCACCAAAACACTGATGGCCTCTGAATGTATGAATGTGTGAAAGTATGCATTCATATATCTTTCCCTATATTTGTTTAGCTATTGGTTCTTGGGCTACAGATGCTTATAATTCATTTTATGTGTATCATCACTTAGCTGGCATCATTTTCATTCCTATATGTTGTGTGTACATTACAAGGGATGCTGAAAAATGCTGTTCCTCTATGCAAAGGGTGATGCACATCACAGATCTCCCTTCAGATCCCCTTCTTTACTGCTTAATTCGATATAAATAGGAAATACCAGAGGAGAAAACAGCTTGCTCTCTGAAAATAAGATGCCCACTACGTTTCTGCCTCCTCCTCACAGTAGAGAGCTGATTCAGCACTCGTGGTGGCCAAAGAGCTTTTTTCCTTTTCTCTTCAGCCTCAGTGACAGATAGTAGCAGGGATCACTCGAGAGACTATTAGAGACCCAAGGGGTGGGTACCAAAGGAGGAGTTGGAAAACCGTGGCTCACATCATCTTTAGCAGAGGGTGAAGCTAGGTAGGCACAGAGACTTGAAAAAAAAGATAAGACTTCAGCAAGGTCTGCTCCAATAATTTCTATTTGGAAGAAGAAGTACATTACTATAGTTATCCTGTATTTTCTTAGCAGGCTATGGCCACAACCTCACAGCTAAAGCTGAGCTGACAGTGAAGTCAATAAGTTTGCCATGTAAACTCAGAATGTGTCATTTAACCCCTGGTAACATCACCGTCCCAAGAGTGCTGACTGGAATCCTGGATACAGATACTATGAGTGCTCAGCTTCCCAGGGCAGGAGAAAAGGGCAACAGTAGTTCTGATACCTGGACTCCTTAAGAAGAAATCCCTTTGTGAAGGAGAAACAGAGTCCAAAACGCTGTAGTGGAATTATAGAAATTAAAGTAAAAATGGAAAATTCCCTATTACCTATTTTCTTCACATACTTCTTAATATCTGAGGTCAATCTCCCATGTATTGACGTTTCACTTGTGCGTTTCATATCCACTTTTAGAATGTTTTGCAATAAATTCTATATTCCTGACAATTTCCTCCAATCATCCATCTCCAGAGCATTTTGTGAAGAGAAATTCCTACACTTAATTTCAATACAATTAAAAATAATTAATAAGACTGGCAGCCAGAGGAAAACTCAGTATTTGCTGTTTTCTGATTTACTTCCACTGTTGAGATATTGAGTATTCATGGTACAATGCTCTGCATTGCATCCAACAGCAGAAGTAAGCAGCTTTTGGTACAAGTCAGAGCCAGGACATTTAGCATGGGAAAAGAGTTGTGTGAACAGGTAGGGAAAACCTAATTACTATTTTTCCCTAATAACTACGGAAATGAATGTTATTTTTTTTTTAAAGTTCCAAAGTGGGTTTTTTACTTTTCAGTTTATTGGTTTTAACATTTTAGCTTTGTGATATGAAATTTTGACTAGAGCAGATATACAAAGAATAAAAACCTTGGAAAGAAGCTGGTCCTTTGTTACTTCAAACTTGGTCAGAAGTTTGGGTGTGGTAGATGGGGGATGGGAAATTAAAAAATTAGTCTGTTCTACAGGATACTCAATTACTTTTTGTTTTCTCCCCCACAGCTTTATATACATGAGATAAGGCCCTGGATTTCCAAACAGAGACTTTATCAAGCGCATACCTATTTAGATTTGATGCAGGTCTCTGATTCTGTGCATTAGTACAGTCGCTAGTTCTAAACAAGTAGTTCTTACTCTTCCTATGCATCATAGCCAAGCATTAGATCTTCCAGATAGCATTCACCCATTTGATGCTTATTCTACAGTATGGTGTGTGGTCAGACAGATAATGAGGTATTCAAAGAGAGAGATCAAAGAGAAAGTAAGTGAATCTTTCAAACAAAATATACTTCATCTTGATAATATGCATATTTTGGAGAATATCCATTTTTTTAATAACAGAGTTAGTTATTGTCCGGAGGTACTGAGAAAATTTCTTCTTATTGAGAGATGAAAACAAACATTGCTTGTATGATCTTTCCTTGAGAAAATATGAAGAGTGAGGAAAACTTTGATTCCCTGAGTGGGAGGTTCCAGAAATAGGAATGTTTTTGAATTTACGTGATTCAGACTCCCAGTATGAATTAAAGGATTTTTGAATTCCAGCAGTCTAGAGAACACTTCTGAAATGGGACATAAGTTCTTCCAGGAAAAAAAAAGTCAGTGCTGATTGACAATGAACTACAGAACAAACTCACACTTCCACAGCAAATTGGAGAGAGAAAGTGTTCTAAGGGACAGCGTGAATTTCACTTTAAGCAGGGAGTAAAAATCAATCTCAGATTTTTTTTTTAAATATAGGGTTTGCTAAACGTATACCCTTTTGAGGTTTTCTTAAAGGGAGCTTGTTTATAAAGTCTGAAGACGATGAGAAGCAGAAGAAAATTATGAAATCTTATCTAGGTGAGTCAGTGTGCAGAGTGAACTGCTCTCCTTCAGACACTTACACAGGGCTCAGATGAATAGACAGATAGTTTAAAATTGGGCTGTACTTAATGAAAGTGCCTTGTAATAAGTATTAAACACCCAAAGACAACACAAAGCTTTTCAGACAAGTACTGAAGTCTGAATAGCAGCTCTGCATAGAAAAGCTGGGATTGTAAACCAGCAGGGAACCAGAGCAGCATTTCATATGACTTACTCAGTGCCCCAGCCAGGAAGAGTTTTTATGTGTGTGCATTGATGTTAAATTGAAAGGAAGGGAATGTATAGGTAAATATCTATTTAACTTTGTCATTACCATTATTTTGAATGTAGTTTCTATCTTCTACAGCTAATTTTCCACATACAACCCAATAAATGTACTTATCTTTTCAGATGTTTTTATACCCATGTGAGGATAAACATAAGGACACAAAAGTAAGTGAGCATGTATTGTGTAATTGCAGAAGCAAGACAACAAGGTTGAAGTACCATAACTCATCCAGGACTGAACACTGCAAAGTCGAATATTATTATTATGGTTTACACAGAAGCATCAAACAAGCCACGCGGATTTTTCTTTGTGAGTTCAGAAAACCCATCCATCTTTACACAACCTTTGCCACAGAATGTAAAATACAGGTTTAAAAAAGATCTTTTAAAATGATAAATTGGTAAGGAAATATTTGGCCACTTCCTGAGAAATTCTATGTGTTACCTAAAGAGAATTCAAGTCATTCATTTTTAACAGTGATGAGCAAGCATACCACTGGCATGCCGCTATCACATCAGACTCAACAAAAGAAAACAGAGGGTTTTTCTCACAAAAACAAAACTGTTTCAGGTTCACAATGTCCCTTTCTGGACCATGAGATCTTGCATGTGATATTCCAAACAGCTCAAGCAATCAATTTATTTCCCGCCTCTCTTTTATGGTGTCTTTAAAAAGGAACTAGTTTTCTGCAGAGTTTTCAGTAGGCAGATCCTTAAAATTTTATTGTTCTATGTGCTTTTGCATATTCTTTATTCCAGCAGAGAGCTCCACAGGTTTTTGGAGTAGATGACAGCCAAGACACATAAACTTTATCGTTGCTATTGCCCGTTTGATATGGCTGTGTCCCTAATGGTTGCCTACTGATTATTCAAATGGAAAACAAAGAAGAGCAAATTATACCAAAATATGAAATAAGACTTCCAATGGGAGAACACACATTTATTTCATTTTCTCTCCCAAAACATAAACCAGTGTTCAAATGCTTTTCACAGAGAACCATATCTGACTGTCAAAATGTCCTCTCTGCATTGCTAACTTGTTACCAGACACATAATCATCGTACCAGGGGAAAAAAGCTTCTTCATATTTTCAGACTGGTTTCTTATCTTTATTCAGTACTTCAGTAATAAAACAGTGACCAAGAGAGCACTGAAAAAATGTTTCTTAAAATAGAGCTGATGGGAAGCTAAACCGCAGGGATGGATCATGCAAGGAGATGACAACGAGGTGCAAGTCTTTCACAGCTAGCCTGACGTTTCTAATCTGGTCTGAAGTTGTCTGTTGCTGACTCTAATAACCACAGAAAATTAACTTGATGGCCTTAGTCTGCTCCAGTGTATGATATCTTGACATGTAATACTTGGCTGGCAATGAAATGTTGATTTCAAGGCCATAGACTCTGTTTGCAAAACTTTCATTAGTAAATGGCAAAAGTATTTACTTCTTGTTGATGCTCGTATTCCAATTAACATCATTTTGTGGATACACTGACTAGGATTGCTGCCAGTGTGGTCCTCTCATTTCATTTCACAAACCACTTTCACTACTATCAACTTCGTAACAAGAGCAACCTGCTTGGGTCAGACAACATATTGGGGTTCAGTTGTCTACAGTGCATTCTCTGACAGGACTTGTTTAACCCATCCATCATCCAGGTACCCTGGAGCTCAGCAGATGTATCTCTTTATTTCATCCTTAAGAAGTGAGACAGGAGACCTCAACCATTTCCTTGCCTCCATTACGCAGCATAGGAGAGGCTGGGAATCTGGTCTATTTCTACTTCTATTTTTTGAGGAGGTTCAATCATTTGTTCCTCAGAGCATTCATTCTGTATAAAAGAACAAGAAAAAAAGAAAATCGTCAATTTTCTTTCTTGTTTCTGATTAGACAATTGGGGTTAATTTTATGGATAATTTCATTTTCCTCTGGGAATATTTAGCTGTCTGCTTCCACTTCCTGGGCTTGTGTTCCTTATTGCACAATTCATTTCAAAGTGTCTTTTCAGACCAATCCAACTTACTCAGAAGAATCAAAACAGAGCAAGACATCTTCTATGTTCTGTTAAAAAATATTAATTTTATCACTCTGGGGTGGTGATCATCTGTTTTCACAGAATAAGGTAGAAAATTCCCACCTGGTAGAAGACTGCATGTAACAGCTCTGTTGTGCAGGTTTCACTGATTAAAAAAGAATAAATAAATAAACCTCTTGACATATTTCTTGTTACATCTAAGTAACAAGAGGTAACTGTGGATCTTCCTGTCAAACTGGAATGTAATCATAAGACTCCATCAGTTTAACAGAGCTGTGTTATCATTACTTTCAGCCAAGATACTATTATAGATGCTGTAAAAGATATTCATCACATGTTTATTTTTTGCTGGAAGCACAGGTTCAAAGAAGAATTTGGGTGTGGTGTTCTCTTAGTAAATGCAGCCTGATGGTGCCTTTAAACAACATTTGTACATGTTTTACAATCTGCAATTAATGTTACGGAAGAGTATTCAAATATATACTTTTCATTATCTGCATTTCTCGTTAGGTAACCAAAAGAATCAAAATTTGCCATAGGAATTTCATCACTTGCTTATCCTCGCTGAGGCCATTAAAACACAAAATCTCCCAAACTGCCATTTCAACCAACCAAACTGAAACCATATTAAGGAGCTTCATTTTTTTCAGATGTGGTCTACAGTGCTTAGTATTCCCCAGTTTCATCTGTCTTTATCAGTGCTCTTTTTCTGGAGTCTGTTCATGAGTTGGTAGTTGGAGACCTTTAACTTTTTTCAGGGCCATATTCTTGTGCTGGGCTGATCCTTTGAGATCTTGAATTGCTTATGAGGTACGTGGCCATTTTTCCACTCCAATAGTGGTCAATAAAACAGGAGGAATTCTGCACATCTTGAAAGTTTTTGCATTCTCTATTCCAAAGGGAAATCCATATCAATTCTGTGTCTAGAAATAGCATGCTCCCTTTGACATCCAAAGTCCAAGGGTCTTTTATTGCTTCAACCTTTGGTCTTCCTTTGGTCACTCTACTTAGATACAAACACTGTGAGGCATTCAGGGAACAGAACAGTATGTTCTTTAGGAACCAGGGGATGATATATAATACAATTATTAATAGGACTTAATTCACAAAGGTATTTGAGAGCCTGGCTCCCATTGATTACCTTTGTGCATCAGGGTCTCTGCCTCTTGGGAGGTTGATTTTTTATAGACAGGAGAGACCAGTATAGCCTTAGAGATGTAAGACTATGTACATGCACTCCATATATCCCAGAAACAGATGTTTCAAAGATTGACTGGATATTTCTCCCAGTCTCCAGAGATTAAGCATAACTTCTGAAATACTCCGCTCAGCAGAAGTGAGTAAAATGTTCTTGTAGTCTGGGAAGTTTTAATCCTGTTCTGGGGGTTATTAGACAGTAAGTCTTAAAGAAAAGGAAGGAACTGTTTTGGCACGGGTGATATATGTGCCGAAAGTAATTGGGAAACTCCACCAAAACAGGAGATATATCTTGATTACCAATTATATTCCCAGGGCAATGGCAAAGGAAAGAAGCCTGCTTACATCTAGAGATTTTTCTCAGACTTTCTCCCTGGGTGGCATCTCAGGAGACCTATCTGCTTTCTAATTCTTAGAATAATATACTCTCAAATTTCTCTTCTGTGCCTTATGTCAGCTTCCAGAGTGACAGGATACATTCTCATTTCAGTGGTGAAACAGTCATCTCCTGGAGCTGCTAATACCCTTCCAAGGCACCAGAAAGTACAGACAAAAGTTTCAAAGTGGGAAGAAAGCCTCCAGAAGTGTCTCCATTGGCTCTGCAAACTGGGAATCTCAGTCTTATTTCCCATCACTCCTGGAAAAAAAAATAAATAAAACCACCAAACCACACAATCAAATAAATCCCATGGGTTAAATCCCTTATAAGTGCATGGTTAACATCAGGGTACCCATGCAAAGGGGGTAACATTTCAAGAATATACTCCATACTCTGGCTATCATAATTGAAAAAAAATTATGTGTAATGCCATAACTGAGATTATAAGAACTTTGTTTTGAAAGCAAGAAAACCCAGTTGATCATCTTCAGAGTCTTTTTCCCCAATGAATTCTTTGCAAGATGTATAAACAGTAATAAACCCACACCATCTTTAAGGTCTTCATCTCCCTTCTTAGGGCTAAAGCAAAAGTTCAGTATCTGGCAAACTTATCATCACTAACTACCTAGGAGCCAAGACGTGGTTCATTTTGGTTTATAGGGTACTGATACATGTTGCTTCAGAGACTGATGACCAAAACCCTGTGCCTCCATGGGATTTTAGGAACTTTGGTTGATTTCTTCAGAACTTGGACAAAGTCTCTGTTAAGGAGGCAAAGACTTCAGGCTCTTTGCTCTATGGGAAACACCAGTAGCAATGTCACTCTGAGGTCCCCTTACTCTGAGGTCCCCTTGACCCATAAATTTTGGAAGAACAAGCAGCTTTCAAGACCTACATCATCCCATTTTAGCCCTGAACAGAGGTAAGAAATTCATTCTATGATTTCCATCTCTTTAAATGTAAGTTAAAATCATTCTTCAGTTAAAGGGGAGAGAAATCCTTTTCCAAAAACCTGTATAAAATTAGTTATCTTAGCTACCAGGAAAGCCTATCTACTGACTGGAGAAAGAGGCAGGGAATCCTGGGCAGATAATTTAGGTAACCAAGTTTCATGCTTAAGTTGGAAGGGATAGTAATGCAGCCAAATACTAAATTATTTGGCATCCTGTAAATGCCAAGAGTAGAACAAGAGCAGTAGAACTTATTTAGCTTTCACAGAACTTGCAACAGCATTATTAATTTTATTTTTTTCACTGGGATTATTTACAAAGACTTGACGCCCGTTCACATTTATGTTTTCTTCATCGATTATTTTTTTCTCCTGCAACACTCAATGATTTATACAATTAACAGGCATTCTACTATTTCAAAATCAATTACAATGGGAAGACAACTCCTGGAAATGGAAGATTGCAGCAACAGCTCTTACCTCAGACAGTAATGTACTGTTATTAAAGGGCCAAGGAATAACATGACTTTTAAAGGGAATTGAAAGCTCTTAAAATTCAAAAAATTGTTTCCTGTGTTTACATCAGAAATCTTGGTCTGTTCTCTTCTCTGTTCTCCAGAAACTTCTTACGTGATATCTAAAGAGAGCTATGGCTAATTGTTCTCCTGGACTGTCAGAACCCCATCATGAGCAACTCGTATAATGTTGCAAAGCTGCCTCAGAAAAGCCCCTTGCAGTGAAGCCTTCATGCAGCGAAACCTTCAAAAAGTCTTTGCAAATAACTCCCTATCCACACATCCAGCCCATTTTTCAGTTACACCCTCTCTCTCAGGGATAACCACACTTCAGAGCAGCCCTCGTGCCCAGTGGGGCAAGACCTGGACACTTGGGCCTATTTGCAGTTATAAAAAAGGTTGGGTTTGGTTGTTGTTTTTTTAATACTGGGTTCTTCATACTAAGGTAGCATTTGTACATTTATACACTTAATATTTATACATGCACAGATCAGCAAATGGTGGTATTAACAGAGACAGACATTGAAGCAAAGCTGCAAAGTTCAGTTGCAGGTCCAATCTCTGTGGAGAAAAGGAGAAAGGGATTTGCACAATTTCTATTCCCTACACTGAAAATTTGCTCTTTTTTTCTGGAGTGCAGATATGGGTACAGACAAATAACTTTCTCTAAAACCCTATCTAGAAACATCCTGTGTTTGTAGGTGTTTATTTTACCGGGTTTATGCAAAGTCTGAAAATTCTAAATATCATCTCTGTCAGCTACAGAAATCTCTCCCTTTTAGCTGGGAAAAAAACAAAGCCTGCAAATTAACTTCCTCCTGTTTTTCTTGTTGCATTTCACTTACACTCCCTCCCTCATTTATTCCTTTCTCTCTAAAGATTCATAACGTTCAGTAACACCTGCTGGGGTGGTAACAGCAGTTTGAGCTTTCCCATAACAGTGCTCTGCTAACGTGTAGAGTGATGCAGATCAGTGTCTCAGTACCTCTCACTGCCCACTTTTCAGTTATATCCTCCCTCTCAGGGATAACCACACTCCAGAGCAGCCCTCATGCCTAGTGGGGCAAGACCTAGACACTTGGTCCTATTTGCAGTTGTTATGGACCCTGACGGAGCCACGGAGCAGAGAATAAAATCGATGTCTCTCTAGTACAGATGGTCAGCAGGCTTAAGTGAGCTAATGCTTTGAGCACGGGCCAGATCTATTTTAATTACTAAAAACTCTATCATTCCAGGGTCTCTCTGTCATGAGCTGTCGCTCTGCTCAGGTAGTTCTTTTTAGTACATAAACCATGCAGTTAAATATCTGCCAACTTAAAATGCATTATTTAAATAACCTTAAAATCTTCTCTGCTTTAGCTTTTCAACCTTTCTCAGGAAAACCTGTGCATCATTTGTATGGATTTATGGAGATGTAAAAGCCTAAAGTAATGTTTCAGCACTAACAAATGTGGGTAGATGTGACTTAAAAACAAGCTGATCGTGCATGGGAACAACAAAGACTGAAGGATTAAGGCAGTCAGCGAAGATGAAAGTGTAGGCAAATCTGCAAGGAAAAAAATAAGCTTGTGAGGAGATCCTAAACAAGTTGAACATGCAAGAGATGTTTTCAGATTGGTCTTCATGGATATGTTGTTTTTTTTTAAAAATAACCAAAAGGTAGACAACGTTGTAATGAACATTTAAGTTGTCTGAGTTTCAGGTATGCCTGGCTTGATTTCCTTAAAGGAAAATAGTTTTCTGACCCCTGTTGTCTTAAGGTACCACTTAGCGCCGGCATGCTTAGAAAAGTTTTTAATGAGTTCAGTTGGGAAGAATTCACAGAGCAATATACTTGTAAAGGAGAAATCCATGTAGAACTACGGCTTCCTGGGCTCTGTGCAGCCGGTGAGAGCACAGCCCCTCACAAAGCGCTCCGGCGATATTTCCTCGTTAAGCGCACACGCTTTTTTCCTATTTGAACAATGCCAAAAAGTGATAACTCAGACTCTGAGAATTGTGCTGACAGTCAGCTGTCACTCATTGTCCTTTATTCTGACAACCTCAGGCATTCAGCAATGGATTCATGAGTTTTCCCCTTTCTCTTTATTTTTAAAGGAGGTGGGGGATGGGTGAGTATATCAGAGGATTCAGCCCTGAATAGACTTTTGTTTTGCTCTTTCTTTTGCCTCCTGACTGTGTCAAATGCAGTGTGTCTCTCATGCAGTTTCACTCTTTAGAGAGCCTTGACTGGGTTGGCTAGTTAGTATTCAGAAACAAGCCAAAGAGGATAAAATTCTTCTCTCTGGCTTGCTGAGACTGCAAATAAGCAATTAGACTAAAGGCTCAGTATTGGAAGAAAAAGAAGACTTTTGCAACCTTTATTGTTGACTGGAACCTGCCAATATACTTTATAACTTTGAGAACAGCATAAGAGATGAAAATTCTAGACCCTGCAAGAGCTAAGTACTGGTTAATACCCTTGTACTGTATATTCCTAAGGACAGCTCACCAGTGTACCCCACTCTCTGAAGTGTAGAATTTGCCATTTAATGTTGTTTGCTTACTGTAATGAGAAAGAAGTGGAAAAGGTTAGCAGTGGAAATGGAAAAAAATCTTTTCCTCATCAGTAATTGAGATGTTTCAAAGACGGACGTATATGGCAAAATACAGAATCCCATCCCTATTTCAGTCTGTGCTCCACACATTTTCCTTCACTGCGGAACTCTTTTTCCTGAGATCCATATCCAACCCTCTTGTCAACACTGACATGTCTCTGCCCCTTTTTTCCCTATCTAGTGTCATCTCTGAGTGTTTCATCCTCCATTCTTCCAGTCAATGTCTTTATGTCATACCCACTCCTTCACAGAGGGGATGCACTCCCTCACCCGCTAGGCTTGCAAAAACATCCTCCTCCAAAATCTTTTCTGAGACCCATGCTTTCTATAATCCCTCTGAAAAATGGTGATTTAGGGGGAGATTTTCTGGGTGCTTGCAGGGTGTAAGTGAAATTTCAATACATTTAATAATATAGTATCTAAAAATATTCCTTTATTAATATACTAGAAATATCATCTCCATGTATTGTTAATGTATATCTGCCCACGAACACATATATATGTATGTACAGACAATTGTACGTATGTGTGTGTATATTTGAACAACCAGAAACAGAGCCTATTGCTGGCCTAAGTTCAGTGCCTCATCTTTCAGATCCTTTAAAAAAAAAAAAAAAATCTAAATGGAAAAAAAAGGCCCCAGTTCTCCATTACGAAAAGCACCCAAAAAGACATTGTCACCACAGCCTGCATCCCAGCCATACAAACAAGAATGGATTTCTCCTACCTCTTCCCTCCTTCAGGCTGCACTCTTGCTTCCAACTTCTGCCCGTGTTGTTTCAGCTTTCTTTCTCAGTTATTAGAAAGTTTTTGCTGACTTTTAAGGGTCAATGTTTCTTCAGCACTGCTGACCCTAGGGATGTGATTTCGGCTTCTGTCTTGCTGTGGTGTGTTAAGTCTCATTGCCCTTTGTAGCTTCAGGAGTTCAACCCAGTCCCTTTGCCCCTTGCTTTTTCAGATTCCTCTCTGGCACTAGGCTGTGCATTTAGTTCCTGATTGTGTGTTTTTACCCCTTGTATAGCTGTAGCAGGTTTCCAAGAAAGAGAAACAAAGTCTTCTTTGTGCTCTGTCCCTCTGCATGATCTCAGTGTCCTTCTTGCCTGGTGAGGGCTCCTAGAGACAAGGTGTTTGATAGATGATGCTACATGACACCAGGACAGCCCTGGGGCTAAGCTATACCCACAGATGCGTGCCAACCACAGTATTTACAAAGCAGGGATACTGCTGCAGATACCTCATCTGGCTCAGTGTACAGGGGCTCATTCCTGACACCACCAGCAGTACCATAATATACTGGGATAGGTTGCCCACCTGGCTTGTGTTCGTACTACAAGCAGAAACATTGACACAGCAAAGCTACAGGGAGAATAAGCCACTCATCCACAAGACCCTTGCCAGTACTTAAGTCTTGAGATAGGCTTTTGTGTCCAGAAAGACACTTCTGGTTGGAAGATGCGCTGATACACATATGGGAGAAGGCACCAGCTCATCATCGCATGGCTGAGACTGGGTAAAGAGGACCAAGGTTTTCTCTGATAAGTTCTTGATCTTAACCACTTTGAAAGAATCTATGTGGTCATGCTAAACTGGACCTTTTCAGAATGATTGAATGACAGAGTAGGCAGTACAGTTGTCCCATGCTCTGACACCTAATCCAGACTCAGATGCCTGGTCTCTAGAGTGGTGTGATGCCTGAAGTAACTCCTCATTTAAAACTTGACTGACGTGCCAGAGCCTGATTTAAACCTGATTTAAACAGGAGTATGTGTTTGCCCTTAGGGATAAGCATTTGCACTAAACCATGGTGTGCTCCCAATGACCAGTTTTTCTAAGAGAAGACAATGTCTGTAGTTAGAAGGGGTATGATATAGTAGAATAATTGGTAAAGCTGGAAAAATGAAACAAGTTTGAGGGCTTTCCAGCCTTTATTTAGACCTTATTTACATCCGCAGAAGCTGCAGCACTCAAAGCTGAATGCTGCCTGAGAGTCATTGCTCAGAGACCTGGTAGATATACATCAATGAGACTACCTTTAAATGAAAAAAAGGATTAATATCCATAGTGTAGAGTTGACATCAAGAATACTGAGAAGATAGTTCTCTCTTGGACAAGAGAAATATCCTTAAATGCAAGGAGGAAGGATGTAATACCAAAAAGTCTTGAATCCATGTTTTCTTGGTCTCAAATAAAGCTTTTAATTCTTGGCTTAGCTTTATAAAACATGAAGTTCTGTGCAGGGAAATGTATTTCCCTTGAGTCGGTGATATCTCTTAGATTTCATACAAAATATGTACTGCTTTGTGTGACAAAAGGTGTTGCTAACACCAATGGATCTGTCCTGTACATGTTCCTAAATCCTCACAACCACAGCCAAGTGCTACAGCAGTTTACCTAAAGTTGTGCAAATACCTATTTCCAGGAAGAGCCCTGACTTTCATTTTCATCAACCATGTTCAGATTACTGGAATAGAACAACCATTACTAAAGAATTTGCAATTGTAAATAAATAGGTTTGGAAGCATAAAGAAGAAATATATGCCTGTACCTCTTTTTCTATCAATGCTATACGGGAAGTGGAATTGACTTAAGAAAGCAGAAGACTTACTAATCATAGCAAGCTGATAAACACCACCCAAATGCTAAAATGAAAAACTCCTTTGCTGTGATAGTTACTTATGACTCTACATTATATATTACATTTTTATATATGCAGTATTACTTTTTACTATAAAGAATCATTGCAACTTTGGTGGCAGCTGAGGTGCTCTGAACTGTCTCCTAGGAGCAAGAAGACATTGCAGTATAACAACTTAAAAAAAATTGCATTGCAAATCAGAATTTAAGATTGTCAGAAATGGTTGATCCAGGCAAGTCATCTTTCAAGACTATTTTAAGCCAGACAGGACTTTTTTAAAAAAATGCTCTCTTGAAGCACAGACATATGTTACTCTATTCAGGTGAATACATTTACTGTTTCTTTCCTTAGGACTAATAAAAACCCACATCTTAGGAATCCATCAATAAAACGAATGGATGTATTTCCAAGAAGATTAGATGTTTAAATCTTATCATTATTATGTTTAATTGCTTACTCTCTTGTGAAATTAAATGCACGTATCTGTATTTATATCTTCCTTTTTTCTCTTTTTTATTCATCTATTTACAAGATAGAAATACCATCTATAAAATGTATAAAAATCTGTTCTTATTCATATTCGTATTGCTTTAATTTGTACAAGAATATCTGATTAAGAAAATTGTTCAAATATTTTGTCTGGTTTTGCTGTGTGATTGGCACAGAAAAGATTCTTCACATATGTGAAATCCAATTGACCTCAGTGATACTTCGCAGAGGTCCAGCAGATTTATTTAAGTAGCTAAGATCTGGGCCTTAATGATGAATTAAAATAAACAACGTAGGCACAGAAGCTTATGAAAACCAAAACATAAAGCAGCACTTGCTTCTCTGATAATATTATAGTACTTTTAAGTCACAGATCTTAAAATGTATTTCAAAAAGTGGAAACAGTAGGGTGTTTTGCAGACACAGAAATATATAAATACAAGTGGAAAGGAAGTCCAGCCATTGTATGTTCTGTAATTTGTGTTGTCTCATGCTTATCTCTATTTCTTAAAAAAAATTAAAAAAAAGGAGAAATCATCACAAACACGATTGCATAAATCAAGAGGAGAAAATATATCATTTACTTGTCAGGGTGAAATCCAAAGCATACATCGGCACCAAAGTTTGTAATTTGTGCTACTGTTTAAACAGGGTGTGTGGATGCCATTTCTATAGGTGTAAACCTTCAGTGTAATGTCTGTAAGGAAAATAGATGCAACCTTATCTGTAGCTCACTTTACAAGCCAAATTTATTTGTTTGTTTTTATAGGAGGATTTGTAGAATCTTCATACTGTACTAAAAGCCACATAGATGGATTGAATTTCTCTTTTTATCTGATGAGACATTGCCCATGTAACTTTTCTATTGTATAAAAGTTTCCTAACATACTGCTGCTATTTCTTTAAAGAGAATCTAGGTTTTTCTTGGTCCAGAATGGTAGTATGAAATCCACGCAATAAGACTGTGAAAGTAAAAGTCTTTCATTTTTTTGTCTTCATGAGGATATTCTGCAGTAGGCGGTGAAGTAGTTCAGCCATTCCAGAGTCATGTAAGCTATTCTAAAAATGCACTGGGAAGAAAAAGAAGGAGAAATTCATTATTTTTTGCAATGAACCAACATGAAAGATACATTTTAAAGGATCCAGTGACTTCATCTTTTTTACTCGATGAATATCAGTGGTTTCATAACAAGGATGTTTTGATTAGTTAACGTAGAATGATGTTTTTCATAAAAAATGGGTTGAGATTTGGTCAAAAAGAAAAGTAGGTTTGGGGGAAATTTCTTTCTGGTCTGGAAAAAACCTGGTCCAGCCTTTTCTGGTAGTAAACTGTAGTGGGTTTCAGTTGTTCTGTCTTAAAATCTTTTGAGTTTTAAAAGTCTCACTAGAGTGTTCTGTTGTAGCAGCTCTTCAACAGAAGGACACTAAAGTAATGAGGCAAAATATATATTAATCCCAAGATGTCTTACCGGTCACAGAGTCATAAAGTATCATCTCTTCTCACTTGGATTAATGTGTAAACCCCTGGTTTGTCCAGACGCAGATGCAAAAATGTGATGCTAAGCCCAAGCACCATTCCCATTGACTTTGGTGGTTTTACAATTGTGCTTAAAGCTGTGCCCTATGGCTTGGGGACATTAATTGTTACTTCGTGTAACGGAAATTGGCATCACCTGGTCAGTCAATAAACAGACGTCATTCCACAATTTCAAACATTAATCTGACCTTATTTCAAAATCGTGTTCTAGAGATGTACAAGAATCAGGCACTAACTGGAGGGATGGGTGGGGTTTCTGTGAGCAGTATTGCTCCTGTTTTTGACTTCCACTGCCTTGGTGTAAGACCATGGCAAATATAATACCTTGCAGTTGCCAGATAATCTATCAACCTGTAATATTTTCTTTTCTTTTCAAAGTGATGTTGCTTATCATAACAGGGTACAAGATTCTTTCTTTTTTGCATGGTGTATCGGTGACTTTCTTGCCATTCAGAAGCAATGCTGACACATGCAGGAAATGACAGATAGCATTAGTGTAATAAAAGAGTTAAATCAAAACCAAAGCACAGATGTATTTCTAGTTGTTTTGAAAGCACTGACCTAAGCACCTCTGCAGGATTTTATTAGTAAAGTCTAAAAATATTTGGAGGTGAGCAGTGCTCTCTTGTAATAGCCTAAAAGAGCTGACTTGTCATCAAGTGTGTTTGAGATGCCTTTATCTGGAGCTAGTTTCATGCCTGTTTGTGAAAGAGGAATTTTCTTAGGCCTTTGTCCATGACTGCTGAGAGGTTATTGAATGTCAGGTGTCAGGACTCAGACCAGTCTGCCAGTGGTGCAAAACAGAACAGGAGGAAGGAGAGAAAAAGAAAGGAGGAAAGAAAGAAAAGAAAGAAAAACAACTAAGGAGTAAATAAAGTAAAATCTGCAAATGGATAAGCTTTTAAGCAGCCCTTCTATCCTAAACTTTAAGGTCAGTACGTCACTGGAGTAGTGCAGGCTGCTTCATCACTACCTGCAAGTTCTTCTGCATTAAATTAAAATGAAAAATGAAAAGAACCACTTCACAGTACCACAGTATCACAGTACCATAAGATGGAAAAGACCTCTGAGATCATCTAGTCCAACCTATGACCCAACACCAACACCCAGTCATCGTTTAAACCAGGGCACTAAGAGCCTCATCCAATCTGTTTTTAAACACCTCCAGGGACGATGACTCCACCTCCTCCCTGGGCAGCCCATTTCAATGGCCAATCACCCTTTCAGTGAAAAATTTTTTCCTAATATCAAGGCTAAACCTCCCCTGATGTAGCTTGAGACCATGTCCTCTTGTTCTGTCACTGGTCTTCTGAGAGAAGAAACCAACACCTGCCTGCCTACAACTTCCTTTTAGGTAGTTATAGAGAGCAATAAGGTCCCCCCTGAACCTCCTCTTCTCCAGGCTAAACAACCCCAGCTCCCTCAGTCGCTCTTCATAAGACTTGTGCTTCAGCCCCTTCACCACCTTCGTTGCCCTCCTCTGGACACACTCCAGCACCTCAACATCTCTCTTAAACTGAGGGGCCCAGAACTGGACACAGTACTCAAGGTATGACCTGACCAGTGCCGAGTATAAGGGGATGATAAGTTCTCTGGTCCTGCTGGCCACACCATTCCTGATGCAGGCCAGGATACCATTGGCCTTCTTGGCCACTTGGGCACACTGCTGGCTCATGTTGAGTTTCCTGCCAACCAGCACTCCCAAGTCTCTTTCCAGCTGACTACTCTCCAGCCACTCTGTCCCCGGCCTATAGCTCTGCGCGGGGTTGTTGTGTCCAAAGTGTAGAACCTGGCACTTGGACTTGTTGAACTTCATCCCATGGGAAACAGCCCATCTCTCCAGTCTGTCCAGGTCCCTCTGTAGGGCCCTCCTACCCTCCACCAGATCAACACTTCCTCCCAGCTTGGTATCTGCTGCGAACTTGCTACTGATGGACTCAATCCCCTCATCCAGATCATCAACAAAGATGTTAAACAGGACAGGGCCCAACACCAACCCCTGGGGGACACCACTGGTGACCGGCCACCAACTGGATGACACACCGTTCACCATCACTCTCTGGGCTCGGCCATCCAGCCAATTCCTAACCCAGCACAGAGCACTCCAGTCCAAGCCATGGCTGTCAGCTTCTCCAGGAGTCTACTGTGGGAGACGGTGTCAAAGGCCTTGCTGAAGTCCAGGTAGAATTATATTCAGATTCAAGTATGAGTTTTGATGATTTTAGTATGAATTTTCTTCTGCTGATTAAGTGGCTTTCATGTTCTTCATTTACTTTTACAGATCGGAAGACAAGCAGGGTAATTCATTGAGCAAACAGCCTCTGCCCCACTGATCTTGCAATCAGTTCATAATGTCTGCAATCTCTAATTCCTGCAGTTTTCCATCACAAAGGAGCAGAGCTGAGGAAGCACTGTGTATTCTAACCAAAAGGAACATAAATAAAGAGGTTTGGCACTTTTTTTCCTTGCTTTTCAGTGTGGAATAGGAATTATCTAGCTTTGTTGCTGCTGAGGAAAAGCTGGTATGTTGCTTTTTTTCTTAACATCTACTTCTTCATGCCCTACCACCTCTCACCTCAGGGTGAAGTGGATGTTTTTCACATCAAGCAATAAAAAAACCAACTGAATATCCCCATATCATGCTACATTACAATCATTTTCAGACCACATACAACTAGGCAGAGAACTCTTCAGTTAGGCACTGCAGTTACTGTTAATGAGGGCTGTTATGGGATAATTGAAAACATATGCTGTCCATGCACCACCACAGAGACTGCAGCAGCAAAAGAGGAGATGTCCTTTTCCTGGTGATTAGGACTGATCCTCCCAGAACCAAGTAGCAATAGGGCTCGGAGGGGTCTTGATTTCTGTTCGTCTTAATTGCTCTTGAAAGTCTGCACCGTGATCTTCTTCGGACATTATTATATGATTTTCAATATGTTTGGCTGTACCTAATTAATAATTGTCCTACAGTACATTGCCCTCTTCCACCAGCTACAGCTTGAATTCATTGATATCGTCTCCTTAAAAGTTTGAAACCCCCCAGTGACAGGAATATTAATGTGCCAACACTGTCATATCTATTTCAGCTCATACATATGCAATGTCTTTGTTTTCAAAGATTTATGTCAGACTTTGCTGAAGTGAGGTATTCTACCATTTTAGATAATAGCATGCCAAAGTGATGTTATCAGGCACATTCAGCACTCACTCAAGCAAACGGGAAGGAGCATCCATTCCTTCATAGCTTAAACACAGAGAAACTCTTATTTATCCTTATTTGATGAAGAAATCTTTCAGGGGGAAATGGTGTATTTTTAGAAGAAGATTATGGTCATCCTGTGGATTATCTTTTAATTAAGAATGGATGATTTGTGCCCACTCTGCTGTAGCAAACGTCTTGTTGCTAATGAAGTTTAAACAGACTTACTTTATTTAATTACAGCTAATCACTAGGGTAAAATGTGGAATTGTCTTTGATCCGTATGTGGAGTTGTAATCCTTGTGGCAGATAGCATCTCTTATTCCCTCAAACTCTTTTCAGTTTCTCCAGGAGGTCCCAGCTTAACTAAGGGTTAATTGAGATAGCTGGACTGGCGTGATTGATGTATTTTTGCTCAGGGATGCCATCCTGCTTTTCCAAGGACTTTCCTTCTCCCTCTCTCTCTCTCTCTCTCCCTCTCCCTGTGCAGTCACCTTCAGGCCGTGTAATGAAGTAGATGCCTGCTTGTTTGACATGAGGGACCTGAGGGGGCCAAGGTCCTGCTGGATCAGTGACTGAAAGAACAGAAACTGCTGGAGGGAGAGCAGAGGTTAGGAGAGGGCAGCAGAGACCAGTGTAAAGCAGAAGAGGGCACTAGTAAACTGACCTATTTCAACCACAACGCTCACACTCCGAGCAGAGCAAAACAATTGATTGAATATTGAAGGCAATCATATCATTTGGCGAGGGAGTAGCACCAAAGGTATTTTGTTTTATTTAATCTTGTTGTTCTGCTTTATTATTTCGTTTTATTTTAATATTTTCTTTTATTTATTTGTGTAATTCATTAAAGAAGTGATCCTCACATCCAGAAATGTCACTAAAGCCTTTGAAGTCCAGCTTCTTAAAATGTGGCAAGTACATCCTCTGGAAGTGAAAAGTCAGGGAGAGGGGAGAGGAAGGGGGAATTCTTATTTGCTGTAGATACCTTCTGGTCTTGAAATTTTGACTTGTTTTAGCAGCACTTCTGTAACAATTTTCCTTGCTTCCCCAGACACAAAAGTTTCTGAGGCTGGTGAAAACTGTGGAAAGAGCAATCCGGAGAAATCCTGCTCAGCAGATAAAATTATTCACAAACGCTGAAGTTTGTAAAATGGGGGGGAGGGGGGAGGGGGGGATTATACTTCATAACAGATGTTGATTTAAAATTACTGGCCTTCCTTTTGTAAACTCATATCGTCACTTTTTCTTTTTATTTTGCTTTTCTTCCTGACCTGCATTGTAAAAATATGCCTCCATTGTCTGAACATACTCTGGTTTCTTGTTACTTCTCATTGAAAAAGCAGATTAACATTATTTATTTTATTCTTTGAACGCAGGATGTGTGGGCTTCGCATTTTGTTTGTTTGTTTGTTTGTTTGTTTCAAAGAGTAATTTGAAATGGAAACATTTATCTATCAGCCTGCTCACAAATATTAACAGCTTTAATTATCTCTGCGAAAAAGTTGTTTTCTTTTATTTACAGGAACTGTTAACTTGCACTCCAGCAATAGAGGCAGAAGACATAGAATATCTCTTTTGTGTAAAATTTAAATAATTAAAATAGAATAGTTTGCAGTTAGTTTCCACGATAATGCGTTAAACATCTGCAGTTTTGTCTCTCCATCGGGATGCATAGCTGTGCTGAAGTCACATCCTGATAACATCTGCACGTTAGTGATAGCTTGTGCTGCAGTCTTTATGGTCTGCTGATGAGAGATTCTTCAACAGCCCCTCAGTCATCAGAACCACTGTTGAAAATTCTGCTTGTGACATCCTGAAGGTGGCTTGATTTACATTTGCCAAATGTCATAATGCATGTCAGTTAATCTGAGTTTAACATCCTGGCCCTTTTTCACTTTGCTGTGTTGGAATTGCTTTTTTTGCCCCCTCCCTTTCGCTTTTTACTTTTTCTAACGACTGTAGAACCAAACTAAATTTACAGTGGCGAGATTTATTTTGTTCTGAGTTACTTTGACACTACAGATGAAGAAAAAGTCTTGGAAAAAAAGAAGTTTGAGAGGAACAACACCTTCATTCCTGCTTGCATGACAACAACAGCTGCATTCACATGAAAAGGCCAGCTTGTTAAACATCATGTAACACTGAATGTACTGAATATTTTAAAGGTCAGGTATTGACAGGCACTGAGCTGCTTATGTTTCCCTAATGACCCCAATTACATCCAAGCTGAGTAAGTAGTCAATAAACAATGGCATTAACATATGTAGAAAAAGTGTTTATTTTACATTTCCAAGACAATTGGCAATCTCCTGCTTGTCATCCCAATGCAGAAGCTGGATCACGGGCTCTTTGATGAACGAGGGGGATAAGGGAGAGGTTGTGGTCTTAGAAACCTTGGGCCTGTCTGAGAATTTTCAGGTTGGCTATCTCACAGGCAGGCACAAAGTTGATTTCTCTCTGTGATTTTTCACAAGGATCTTGAGGAGAAAAGATAAATACTTTTATTTACACGGCCCCTCATGCAATGTAACATGCATTCTGTCATATATGTAGCAAAACGTATTTAAAAGTTCTTTTAGGATCCAGTTAAGCCTTGAAGTAAAATACTGATGGTTTGTATTGCTTACAAATACTGTAGTGTGGAATGCTGTGGAAATTAACCATCCTTCTTAGTTGTGAGTACTTTTTCTCACTGTGTGTGAGAAACTGTGTTTATAACTGCGTTTGGGAAAGTGTAGCAACTTCACAACCCATTGTCTGAAACCTACACAGTCCTATCAAATAATAAATGAGGCACTGGGAGGCCCCGTGCAACGCAGCATAAAGAGGAGAAGAGGTTTATCGAGAGAAATTGCAGAATATTAACAAATAAGACAAAAGATTGGAGATTCATTCGATGCCCTTCCCAAACTGCAGGCCAAGGCTTTGGTGAAGGTGGATCAGTCTGCCAGCTGCCTCACACTGGAGCAGTTACCACTGGCTCTGCCAGCTTCCAGCTAGAAACAGTGGGACAGCAACCAGGCAGAGGGGGGCAGACACGCCACAAAGGTGCCAGCAAGAAGAAATTGGTAAATGCCCCCTTCTTCCCTCCAAATGAATTCTCCATGCAAATGATATTTTCATAGCTTCCAGAGGACAAGAAGTCACTAATTTATTGACTATTGCTGCTTTGCAGTACAGTAATTTTTACAGTCTCCAGCTGACATCATTTGTTCTCAACATTGCACAGATCAGAAGGTACTGGTTTTGCACCAGAATGTTTTCTATAAAAATAAACTATGTCAGAATCTAAGTATTATCCCCATTTTACAGCTAGAGAAATGAGCTCAGACAGACTAAATCTTCCATTCAGCAAAGACTTAGGTCTGTGCTTAACTTTCACAGGACTGCTCCACAGTTTTAAATTAAACACCAATTTAAGTGCATTGCTGGATCACAACCAAAATCACAAATAAGTCAATAGCAGAACCAGGGCTTGAAATGTGAGTCTCTGAGTCCCAGTCCAATGCTTTAACTCACAGGAACATCCTTCTTCAATTTAAGTCTTAATCTGATGATTTCTCAACAAGAAAGAAATTTTCAAAACGTTTAGAAATTCAGAGATACTCCTCTTCCGAACCTCTAAATAGTGAATTGTTTTTAGAATTGAGGGGAAAAGTAAGCTGAAAGTAAGGTGGTATTTCACATTGCAGCTCTATCTCTCTGCAAGGAGGGAAAAAAAAAAAAAAAGAGGAGAAGAGGAGAACTGCAGATTAATTCTCATTCACTTTCAATGTCTGGAAAATCTTGTCATACATCCGAATATTTTCTCATTTTGTTCAATTTTTTTTTTTTCCAGCAAGTGGATAAGCAGGATAACATGATTTACTGATATTTTGTCAACATCAATTTATTTGAAGACAATCATAAAGTGTTTCAAGATAAGAAAGCAGTGTTTCAGCCCAATTCATTGCGCAGAATAAAGACCAATATCTTCCTTTGTACGATCAACACAATGTAGTATTCTCTCCTGTGTGGTTTCTGATCAAAAATCTCTTCAATGCTTAGAAATCTAGGCATAACAGTCAGCTGCTGGAGCAGTTGGAGTTCTCTGTCTCATACTCAAGAAACAGGTCAAAATTATCATGGGTTTGGGGTTTTTTAATCCTAGTTTCTACAAAGCCATAAGCGAAGTTTACGTTGGTAGAGTTCATAGAATCATAGAATTGTTTGGATTGGAAGGGACCATGAAGGTAATTTAGTTCAATCCCCCTTGCAACAAGCAGGGACATCTTCAGTTTGATCAGTTGCTCAGAACCTTATCCAACCTGACCTTCAGTGTTTCCAGGGATTAGGCATCCACCACCTCTCTGGACAACCTGTGCCAGTGTTTCACTATACTCAGCATGAAAATGTCTCCCTAACACATAATCTAAACCTCTCCTCTTTCAGTTTAAAACCACTTTCCCTTGTCCTACTGCTACAGAACCTGCTAAAAAGATTTTCCCCATCTTTCTTATAAACCCCCCTTTAAGTATCGAACAGCTTCAATGGCTATAATTACTGTCATTCTGCTCTGATGAACCTTTTTTCACTTTATGATATTCGCATGATCAGGACACCTTTAGAGATGCAGATACCTCAGCATCATGTCATTCACAGGCAGGTTGAATTCTCTCAGGCACAAGCTGAGGTAACTGAGAGGATCAAAAGGTAAGGAGGGAAAGTCAAACAGGTAAAGATGAAAGGAATTGGTTACCTCTGATTATCCATCAGTTTTGAGTGAATGGCAAATTGATTCAAGGACAGAAAGAAAGGAGTGGGTACAATAGAGAGCTGAGTGTTGGAGCAAGGTCAAAGCAGGAAATCCAGACTCTTAGGATGCTTCTGCACAATATGCCATTTCAAGTGCTACTTCCAACAGCAAGCATGAAGCTAGCTCTGAAACAGCTAATGTCCAGTGGATCAGTCACCTTTTATTAAGTTTTATTGTAAACTGAGTAATTGTCCCAGTTTGGGGATTGATGCCATGAAGAATAATGAAGCTGGTCGTTTTGAAAGTTCACAATTTTCATTACCATAATTGCCTTTCAATTTTACTGCCAGTGATACATACCCCACATCATTGTATGAGTGTGCTCTTCCATTGTTGTTTCTAGTGTTCTGGGAACAGATGGCCTTTTACAGCAGATACATTATGAACAGCAGAAGAAGAAATGACTCTCCTAAAGAACATTTAGTCTAATACTAAAACAATTACTGGAGAAATATAAGGAAGAAGTTTTAAGTGGATATTATTCTATATAGACTTCAGGGTATTATCCAAGAAGTAAATATTGAAAAGTGATCAAAAAAACAAAGAATGATGTATAACAGATACAGTTCGATATCTTGCATGAAGCACAAGTGGCAGCATGAAACAGCAAATAAAATTAAGATTAATTCTAAATTTGCAAGAAGGACATTGCCAGAAGCATAGTGGGAAACAAAGTTAGGAAGGAAGTATTGGTGGTATAAGAGTTGAGACAAGGATAAGAAGACCTACATTGTGCAAATTGCAGGGAAACAGGAGTTTAAGGAGTAAGAAGTGCAATTCAAAGAATCAGAAAAGAGGATATTGTTCCATTTATTTTCACTGTAGTCTGTCCTCTCCTGTGTACTCATGGGCTCTTCTTTTGACTTCTAATACAATGCAGGACACTTCTCTTCCGTTTTCTGTTCAAACAGCCTGAAGATATTCCTTTAACATCAGGCCCTTCTCCTCCAGACAGCGCTGAAGTTATTGTCCCACAGAATGATCTACCTGATTTCTTTGTTGTTACCCTTTTCCCCTTCCCAAGTGTTTCTTGGCTTGCAGTCAGAACTGGGTGTAGCTGAGTATGTTAGATGTAGAAACTGGGAAGTATAAACAGACTCCCAGTTAGAACCAGGAGTGGCACTTCTGGCAAACCCTGAGCCTCAGCAAATTCACTTCCACCAAAAGTCTATTTCATACTCATGATATTTCTTTTGGGTTGGGTTGGTTTTATTTTTATAGTGTTCTTGCCACCTTTCTTTGCAACAGTTGTTTTAATTTCTGCTGTCACTTTTAGCACCTGTAGTGCTTTGTTTTCCATGAAACTTTACCCGATCAGAATCATTTTGGAAAGAGGTGTCGTACGAGGCTGAGGGTAATAACTCCAGTTCGTGTTCCTGAGCGTGATGGTGGAGGGCTGTGTGTGCAGCTGCGATTCGTGAAAGTATATAAGTGGTGGCAAATTTAGCCATCACACTGCCCATATGGCTGCCACAGGAGCACCAGGGTATGAAGGTCATGAGCAAAGTCACGCTCTGCCGTGCCTTTGTTTATAGAACTCCCTGGGCTTACAATACATGACCGTGCAACTGCTGAGGTGCTGCAGCCCGGGGTGTCAGGGAAATACCAGTTTCATTAAGACTCTTGAACCCTATCATGTTACACTTCAGAAGTAGTGACCAGTTTATTTAAAACAAAGAAGCTTTGACCTTTCTCCCCTTTCAAAACCAAAAGCATATGAAGCTAAAGTGACTCATTTCCGGCTTTAAACAAGCTCTAAGAAATATTTTTTTCCCAAGTACAGTTTGTGCACTTTCTCTTCTTCCTCTCTTTGCCGTCTCTTCCCCGCCCCCCCAGCTTTTTGCATAAATATCTCATTCCCTTCTTGTCAAGGTCAACGTATTTATTACTTATATTCACTGTGTAGTTCTTTTTTACTTCTAGCTTTCTTTCTCTTTTCCTTCCTTTCTTTCTTTTTATCTGTGTTGTTTATAACCATGACCCTTGATCCTCCAAGTCTTAAAACAGCTTAGCTTTCAGCAGCTAAATCTGACAAGGTCAGCATTTTTCTGTTTATTCTGAGAATACTATTTACCCTCTGGGGTTTTTAAAAGCAATTCCATAAACATCACTTGGAAAAAGTTTGTAGCATTCAAAGAGTTCCACAAACCTAGTGCCCAGCGAAGAGTAACTCTTAATTCTGATTACAGAACTCAGAACAATTAAGTTTGATTTCCCTCTCCCTGCAAAAGACGCCTGCACAGATGTGTATTCCAAGAATATTAAATACTCCACTCTAAACACAGTAGTAACCTGCTAGTATTTAGCACAATCTTTTTCAGAAGTGTCAGATGTAATGAAATCTGACATGCTGTATGATCAATTAGAATAACCTTATAGTTACATAGCTGCAATTGAGCTGTATTTTTCTTTTTTGTTGGAAATAAGTGTATGTTGCGTTGGCTCTCTGTCAAAAATAGCAAACAATCCTGTGATCTTCAGAAAGTCAGAATAGGACAGAACCAAAAATACAAAAGCAAGGTGTCCTTGGGCTAATACCCAGACTCTTTTTAAGTCATGTTGAACTTACACCCATTTAAAGCAAGCCAATTTAAACAACTTGAATGTCTCAGAAGATTTTCAACGAGAAGGTGATTGCTCAAATATAAGTATTCCCAAGGCCATGAAAGAAAAACAGCACTGCAATCAGTACCTGTTGGGAATTGCAGAAAATTGCAGGTTTTTCTGCTGCAATTTCCTTGCCTTTTTCCTTTCCCTTCCTTTCCTACTTCCTCCAGCTCACCATTCATTGAAAACCAATGGGAAGGGAGCTCTGCAGTACAAGCACAAAGCAGGGATGCAAAGAATGACAGAAAAACATCTGCAGCAGGGCTGGAGGGTTTCAGTGAGTGAGTGAGTGAGTGAGTGAGTGAGTGAGTGAGTGAGTGAGTGAGTGAGTGAGTGAAAAATGTCTGAAAGCTTTCTTTATGGGCCTTTGACACGGACAGAGCAGAGAAAACTTCCAGGAGCAGCCAGGTCACAAGGAAGCAAAAAATATCTTCTCAGAGTAGCCTGCTAGGAAAAAAGATAGATGGACAGACAGAGGGATGGGCATACAAGCTCAGAAAGTGTCTTCACAAAATATTTAGCTATGGATAAGGTGCAAATTTCAAAATCCAAGGCCTCTGGAGGAAACAGTTTCAGAAACATTTTTTGCAGTGAACTTTGGAGTTTCACCCAGCTCGGTGCTGCTCAGTTCCTCCACTGTGGATGTTTCTCAGGAGACTGAGATCTCCTCCACTGTGAGAGCGCAGTGCTCATCTATCTTTCATTTGCCCCTCTGTGCTTTCTACAGGGAGGTAAGATCAGTAAGAGTAAACATTTGAAGAACTGCCCTGAATTTCCTGTGCTTGTTCTCAGCCTGAAGGTAAATTCTTCTGGAAAGTTTGGTAGGACTCTGTTTGACTGATTTTGAATTAGCCATGCACATATTATAATAAAATGTTTTTCATATTTTAAGATGTTTTTCAGTATGCTTTATTTTTCGGCTTAGATAATGTCAAAACTGGCTTATTGTAGAAGAGATTGCTTTCTGGAAGGAATGTATGCTTTGTTGAGTTTGAAAAAGACGTGGAGGAGAGAGAAAGGAAGCTGAAATGAAATAAAAGTTGTATAGAAATATTAAGAACATATTATTTTCCTTGCTGAGGGACTGAATATCATTTCACACACTGCTTGTATGTGATTGAGTATTTAAAGCATGCTGAAAGGAAGGAGGAGATCAGGGTTATGTTTCAGAAATACCCTTCTACCAGTGACTTGCTATGAGTTCTTGATAAATCACTGCTGTTCTCTGGCTCATATTCCATGTCTGCAAAATGGCATTAGGGTGCTCACCTCCTTTACTATAGCGCTGTGAGAAGCCATTAGGTGTCTGTACAAGATGCTTTCAAAGTCCATTTTGTTACCATCATCATGATTCATGATATAAAAGAAAACAGTTGCATGTTCAGCTGGCAACTAATGTGAAATCAAATTATTGCACAAGCAAAGAAATCTCCCTCAGTAACAGGGATTAAGCCAAAGCTAGTTTGGGTTAACCAGTACGATTTGAGGATATTTGAGTGAATGACTTACCTTGACTTACCACATACCAGTAGAATGCAGTGTCACCATAACAAAGTCACATGAACCTGGCTGCAAGAACCTTTAATCTGGTGGAGAAAAACTTACAGCAATGTACAAGAAAATCTTGCGTGCAAGGTAGAGCGCTAAATTATAATTGCTGTAAAGGACATGAATTTGCATTTAAGAGAAACCAAGGTTTCTGTAGGAAAACATTACCTCTGGAGTCCTGTAGTAAAAAGGTTTTAATCATTATTTCTTCGTGGCCTTCCTTGAAATGAACACATTCCACTTTTTTAACATTTTATACAAAAACATGGTCTAGACATGTACATGTACTGGTGGAATGAAATCATCAATAATCACTATCTAAAATGAATTACATTCCAAAAGCACAGGCTAATGATTTATCTTTTTTTCATGGGTCCGATCTTTATCAGATTGATTTATGTAGCAGCCAATCATGTTTCAGTAAACTCCAGCATGCACATGCATCTTTAAATGATGATAAGCTGTGGCTGTCAATTTATTTGCACACCAGAAACCAAAAAAAAAAAAAAAAAAAAGAAAAAAAGAACTAACTTACAAGAGCAGCAATATGCTTCCCCAACAGAAAAGTGTACAGAAAATCTAACTTCTGTTATTGTTCCTTACCTTCCATGTCAGATGCATGGACAAATTAACGTAATGAAATACAAAAAAGACATATCCTGAGGACGAAGGGCTAAAAATGTGTACTTTCCTATTACAGATGATAAACAAGTTTATTTTTTTACTTGCATGTTTACATTATTTGCTGTGATAGAATGTATTTTTTTTGAACATTTACATTATTTGCTTTGATAGTAGATGCTTTTGTTGGTAGTTGGAGTGATTGGCAGCTTCAAGCTGTTCCGTTTAATTGCCTTTCCGCTATGCAAAATTCTATGTTTAGAAGACACTGTTTCACAAATAAATCAACTGTGTAGATGTGTGTGTGTGTACAAGAGAGGGAACCGGGGAAGGAGAGAGAATTTCTTCAATTGTATTCATGACCCGTTCTGTTACATATTTATCTGCATTTCCTTTGACCTTGTGTTGGTTTCTATCTGTTTCTCAGACTCTTTCCAAAGGAGCAATATTGGGTTGGTTTGGATTAGGACTATCTGTAGTATCCTGTTCATTTCACAGGAAGCAGGGGATATGATGGAGCCTCTGAGAAAAAAAAAAAAAAAAGAAAAAGAATACACTAGAGTACATCCAAAGTTCATCATTTGTTTTTGCATAAAAAGAAAACAAAAGATACACATAGAGGGGGAAAAAAACTCCATTGTATTCTTTGTTTTTCTGTGCTTTATCCTTTGGACTAGTTCTTAGAGGATATTTTTCAGATTTTATTTTGAGTTCTAATTAAATTAATTTTTTTGTCTCCCTCTTATTTCAGACCAGAGGATATGGAGCCTTTGGAAAGTTTATTTTGGTTTATGTTTTACTGGCATAGGTAAGTGAATTTTGTTCTCTTGATTTGCAAGAATTTGGAAGCAAGAGAGAGACAGTGTCTACAATACACGAGCGACTGTTGTTCAAGTCTAGAAGACTTGCTGCAAACAAGCAACCTGAAGATCTAATGTTTGGTGACATCTTCATACTACAAATAAGCCTAATTGAGTTGAATTTAATGTTCATTTTATTTTCTGGAATTATAATGGGATGTTCAGAAGCTGTTTATTTCAGCAGTGACACTGCTTATCTTTGATTAGCAAACTTGAACAGTCAGGAATTTCACGAAGAGTTTTAGAGTTTTCATGAACCCATAAGCATACGATTTAATTAAAACATTTCTAAAAATCCTGTATAAAGGAAATATTTTTCTTTACACACAAGTACAGAAGTTCTGTGATGTGAGAAATAGTAGTAAGACAAGATATGTTACGTTCTTCTGTGTTATGAAAGATAAAAAAATGCATCAAATAGGAAAGGTCCAAGACCTTTAAGCCATCAAATATCTCAGAAAATGTTGTTTCACCATCTCAAGCTAAATTGTACAGGATATTAATCATTCAGACTAACAGTCAGCAGCTCCCTTTCTTCATAACTTCCTAATAAAAGCTGTCACAATCTTTTTTTCAAGTAAAATCTTTCCCTTTTATTTTTCTATGGGAAAAAAAGGAGTAAAACAGGATAAGGAAACTCAAAAAAATATCATTCAGTAAACTGCATGAATAACATCCAAATAAGGCTAGGTATTTTCATATAAAGTTGTATCTTGATTTGGGAAAAAATACATGTTATTGTGTGGGTGCTGAGAGTACCACAGTGGGTAGAACTGCACAGTCTTTAGTTAAAGAGGTCTCTGTAGGCTATTCCTACTGTACTCATTTTATTTCACTGTGAAAGTACATTAATAAAGCATAGAGAGGATGGATGGAATATGAAATAAATATGCTAACAAAAATCAGAAATGGGAAAAGTAGATCAGAGTAGATACAATGCTGTTACCCTGAAACTGTGTCAGTCTCTAATAAACCTCAGCTGATAACATATTATTGATATCATCCATGGAAAAATAATAAAACAGAGGCAGATCAATGCAATTGTGCACGTTTAAAGAATGTAACGTGCCAGTTCAGAAATTTACCTTGGAAAAGCAAAGCACAGCAATGAGTACTCATTTTTTCAAAACATATCAACATGTCTGAGTAATTCTGACAGATTTAGGGTATTTCCCTTCTCATCATCCCTCATCCACCTTCCAGACTCAATAAACAAATAAGGAGAGGTGAAAGCCAATGACATAACAGAACAGAGAGCATGCATAATATATTGCATTAGTGTCCTCTGCATGACATTAGAAAGC
Organism: Tapera naevia; assembly: GCA_033556795.1. Lineage (NCBI taxonomy): Eukaryota > Metazoa > Chordata > Aves > Cuculiformes > Neomorphidae > Tapera > Tapera naevia. The sequence continues at coordinate 1,087,022 of JAUMJJ010000066.1, forward strand.
TGTAGATGTCTATTGGACAGAGGAATAAAACACAAACATGTTTTTTTTTCCCCACAGTGAAACAGCAGAATTAAAACACAAACTGTTCTTACAAACGTTATCACCACAGCCACTCTTTGCCACCCAGCTCAAGAGCTGAAACTGTTTTGATCTGTATGACTTCTGTGGCCGTGATACAAAGCCTATTGAAACCAATTAAGAATCTCTATCACTTTTACTGAAATTGGACCGAGCTCATGAAGATATTTTGCCCTAGGGGAATAAATTGAGGATTTTTAAGGGCCACCCTTGCTTGTCACTTCAATTTATCACAAAGGAAAAATATTTCTCTTCATTAATGCCGTATAAGTTACCTTCTCTTTCCTGCAACTCCGCTGTGTGTCAAACTCTTTCCCTCAGCCTTCTGCTGATCCCTTGTACCAAAGACAACTGCAGATATAATGTAATATTACATCTCATAACAGGTCTTAGAAAGTAAATGTTTCCAGAAGTCATTCATGTAATTTTTCCCTGCCACAATACTTGTGTGGCTAGCTTATGAATGACGACAGCTAAATTAAAAGCTATCCTTTCTGAATGGCCTAAAAGACTGGCAAAACTCGGGAAACTATAAGCTAAACAGAAGTGACAGTTATAGTCCCCTTTCACATAAAGAAATTGTAAACTATTTCCTGTTTTGTCCCATTTCTCAGCTGGAATGTACTACAAGGAGCAGGGATTAGGGAGCTAAAATTCTTCTTCATTTTTTTTGTGGGTGTACAAACATAAGAGTGAGCATGGAATTTTACCAATGATTAATTTAGCCTAATAACTTCTGACTTCTTAATTGAGTATGGTTACTTAAACAGTAAAATTCAGCATATATAAGCATTTCAAAGACAAGGTCTTTAGACAAGATTTTAAAAAACTGTCTGTATGCAGTTCTGCAAATATCTCCCTATGAATGTGTTTCCCATGTTTTATCTGATTGCCTGTAGAAGAACTGTTTCAGATAAGACTGCTATTAATATGAACCAGGAACAAAAGCAGGCATTGTACCCCCCACCCACAACAAACCACTCTTTTCTTCTTTCAAAGGTTGACATCGCCTCTATATTTGACGATGTCTCTTGTGACCTGGGTGGCAACAACCAGAAGCCTACAGGAATCTCTGTTCCATATGGTGCACCAGCTGCAGGCTCCAGAGGGTGCAGATAAGTCCCTGGGAAGATTCACAGATTCATTTCGATGCACCTATGTGCTTCCAAAAAGAGACACTTTCAAAAACAAATTTTTAAGAACTTTCACACTTTTGAAACGACGCAACAGGGGAGGTTTAGAATGGATATTAGGAAAAAATTCTTTACTGAAAGAGTGGCAGAGCACTGGAAGGGACTACCCAAGGAAGTGGTGGAATCACCACCCCTGGAGGGATTCAAAAACATTGTGGATGTTGTACTTCGGGAAATGGTTTGGCAGGCACAGTGGGGTTGGGCTGACAGTGGGACTGGGTGAACTTAGAGCTCTTTTCCAACTTTAATGATTCTATTTTCTATGATTCTATGAAATCCTGCCTGCTAGGCATCTTTCATAAACCCCTGGGTTTGTTTTATTTTATTTTGATTTTTTCCCTTGGTGTTGCTGTTCATGGAATAAAAAAACAAATATTAATCCATGTTTATCTTACCCTACCTGCTGGAGCAACTTTCAGCTCACTGGAGGTGTCACATTCCCACCTGGAGGACCTGAAGAAAGAGTAGTTGCATGAGGACATCGCTCCCTCACCCTGTGCTATGCAGAGGGCAGAGCGGACATTGCCTCTCTGCAGAGAACACAGATGTAAGTTTTGATAAAATTATGTAGGAATTGTGACACCTCTTTTCAACAAAGCATAAAACATCTCCAGAAAATAGTATTTTTAAATTTTGTTTGAAATAAAGACCTTTCAATGTATTTCTGTAACACTTGAGGAGATCATGCTGTAGTCACGTATAATCATAGAATCAAAGAATGGTTTGGGTTGCAAGGGACCTCAAAACCCACCCAGTTCCACCCCCCTGCCATGGGCAGGGACACCTCCCACTGGATCAGGGGGCTCAAAGCCCCATCCAACCTGGCCTTGAACACCTCCAGGAATGGGGCAGCCACCATTGCTCTGGGCAACCTGGGCCAGGGCCTCCCCACCCTCACAGGAAAATATTTCTTCCTCAGATCTCATGTAAATCTCCCCTGTAAATCTACATCTCTTGCTCTTGGGAAGTTACTGCAGTCCATGGAATGCAGCAGTAAAATAAATTTAGAAAACAATTAATTACAACTATGACTTTTTTAAAGAATAAACATGTCAAGTGTCAAAAAACACTCTGTCTACTGTGCTTCAGTTTGAGTCAAAATACCATTTGTTCCTCTTCAATGAATACTTGAGGAAATAAAACGACACACCTGTTAAATTAACACATTTAATGTGCACCAAAGCTGTTCATTTGTACAGTAAATAAGTTAAAAACTTGATTCTCATATAATCCACTATTCAACCTGACTGACTGTTGAACCTCCCTAATCAAATACATCTACATGATATTGTAAGCTACATTACAGTACATTATTAGCTTGTAAAATGAAATTGCTGCAACATTATGTACTGTATATTTGAAGCAGTAACAAATTTACCAGTGATAGATGTGCTAATGGATACGTTGTATTGCAATAAATATAAATTCAGGATAGCAATTGGAAAACATTAACATTTTTATATATGAGTTTAGGCATTTATGAGGCTGATCCAGCGAGCAGTAAAAACTGAAGAGGTGTTCTTGCTAGCTGCCATTTCTTTTTTGGACTGTCGCGTGTAAAAGATAAGTGGTCTTTCTCTGCAGCTGGGCTTTTATACCCAACATAAGAGACTTACGACTCACAGAGTTTTGGTAAGTAGCTATCATTCCTTTCTCTGAGAAAAAGTGCTCTATATACCTGATCTGCAGGTCAAACACAGACACTACTTACCAGTAATTTGCCTTGTTCTTGCTGTGAGTGTTTCTTCTCCAGCCCAACGTATCCCCCAGCCTTTTCTTGAGCTGTTAATGCCACCTTTAACTATCCAACAATTGCCATTTTAAAAGCAACAAACTCTTTCCAGGAGAAGAGTCAAAACTAAAGTGGAAAAAGCAGAAAACATCAGCCAGCGGAAAATGCTGGGAAGAAGATTGGGGACACTATATCTCTCTCCTGGTGTCGAGGCATCCTTCATAGAAACTTCTTAGTGAGCGAGTCCCCTTCGATCCTGCATTTGGTACACACTGCAGGGGTTGGACACACTGCAGGCGATCCTCCCTGCCAGGTCAAAGCACCAGGACAACTATTTGCCCACTGAAATGTAGGACAAAGTGAGAATCAGCAGCCCGATTGTGGGTATCGCACGTGGTGGCAGCCAGCAGAAAGACAGGAGTGAGAGGGTGTCGTGCAGAAGGAAAAGAAGGGGTGAGCCAGGAGGTAAGGGATTTGGCTTTGAACAAAGGACTGTAGAATCATAGAATCATAGAGTCATTAAGGCTGGAGAAGAGCTCACCCAGTCCAACCATCAGCCAAACCCCACTGTGACTATTAAACCATGTCCCCAAGTGCCATGCCTACATGATTTTTGAACCTATCCAGGGAGAGTGGCTCCACTGCTGCCCTGAGCAGCCTCTGACAGGCTTCACCACTCTTTCAGTAAAGAAATTTTTTCCTAGTACACAAACCTACTCTGGCACATCGACTCATCTTATCACTTGCTACTTGGAGAAGAGACAAAGACCCTCTCTACAACTTCTTTTAGGTAGTTGTAGAGAACAATAAGCTCTCCCATCATCCTCCTCTTCACCAGATTAAACAGCCCCAGGTCCCTCAGCTTCTCCCCATGACCCCTGTCCTCCAGCCCCTTCCCTGGCTTCATTGCCCTTCTTTAGAAGTGCTCCAGTCCCTCAATGTGTTTATTTTTTTGTAGTGAGGGGCCCAAACCTGAGCACAGGATTCAAGGTGTGGCCTCACCAGCACCAAGTACAAGAGGACAATGCTTTTTCTGTTCCTGCTGGCCACGCCTTTGCTGATACAGGCCAGCATGCTGTTGGCTTTCTTGGCCACCTGGGCCACTACTGTAGGATGAGCAGGAGATTTTAAATTGCAGTGTGGAGGGATGAAGCTGGTTAAGAACCATTGACATCTTCACGCATTCAGACATCAACTTGTAGTCTGGTTGCTCACACAGCATTTTGCAGATGCATAGTGATGCTCTACTGGTAATATTTACTCAGGGTTTACAAGCAACAGTTCCTCCTTTCACTATACTTTTGTTTCCAGCTTAGCAAAATGAGGGGTGTGTTTCAGACTCAGATGCCACAATGCATTTGTGATATCACCAGAAGCGTGTCAGAATGCGGATGCAATTACAGAGTTACTGGAACTGGCAGAAATACAATAAAGTGTTTGGGTATTGTAATTCAGCTTAATATGAAGTGTTGTTAGTTTTCTTGTCACCGAATATCCTTTTAATTAAGGTGTCTTGATACCAAAACATACTGCATTTGGGTAGAGACCAAAGATATATGCCCCCATTATTCTAACACTGTAATGTTGATCATAGGAGACAGTCACCTACCTTGTTAGAAAAAGTAAAGCTCAGAGGCTGGTGAATTAATCAAAATCTGTAATCTTAATCACTAAAAAACCTGTATCATACTATTTCTGAGCAAATAGATTTTTCTTCTAATGTTGGCGTGGAAGGAGCACAGAGGGATCTGTGAGGAAAGATCTGCCTTGAATTAGTCCTAGTCTACTTATCTCATCACGTGAATTACTTCATTTCAGTAGTGGTTCTGAAGAGGTTATCCAATTATTCGCAGGGAATATAGCTTGTTTTGCAGTCAAACAAATCAGTAAAAATTGCTTTTTATTGAGTGACTAAGTCCTTTTCCAGTCTGCACTGCTAGAAATTATTCTTGTATCAGAAAGAGTAAAACAATTTAGAAAATTCAAAAATATTTGACACTTTCTTTGATGAACATCTTATAAATTTGCATTTTAGTCTACTTTTAAGACTTATTACTGTAGCATATGTGAGCCTTACAAGTGCTTGTGGATGTATCCTAGCACACTGGCAGAGTAGGAAAATATCATGACTCTGAGACCTGAGACACGGGATAAGTCCACACGAGGGGAGGCAGGTCTGGTGGCACGTGGCCAGGTGTCAGCGCCCACGATGACACAACTCAGGCGTGCACACTCCTCCTTGCAGCCCCCATGCACACACACATCCAGGTTTCAGTTGGAAACCCGGATGCACAGATCAGAAGGGAGCTGTTGTGTGCTGATTTGGGCTGGAGAAACAGACCAGGCTGCAGAAGGCAACCAGCTGGCAACACACGCACAGCCAGAGCTTTTGAGCCATAGAACTGAAGTCATCCTCTGTGTTGCAGACTTGGGAGCTTATTATTATAATCATTAAATAAAATAAACAAAAGAAAAATTCTGGATGGTATTTCGTTGAATTTGGAGAGGTAAGTTAAATAGATTTAGGCTTTAAAATTATTTTGATTTTAGTATCCCAATGACAACCCTTCCAAAGTTCAGGTCTTAATGTTGTTCTGATCTGGCTTCACATTGATTAAAATATATGTGCTATATCCTTCTGTTCTTTCTGTATCCCTCTGCCAAGGGAAAGAAGGATAACTCCCTCTCTTAGGAGCAGAGTCCTGCTCCTCAGCTTCCAGTGATGAAAACTGCTGAAGTGTCTCAGCTTTTATCTTTTGTCCTAATGTTGAGACACCTGTTTTGGCATATCAACAGGTCCCATTGGCAAAATCCCAAAAATGATACCTCTTTAGCTGTCTCCTGATAAATGGTTTCCTGGCAGGAACTGTAAGCTTTACGGTGCCTTTTATTTTTCAACACTTTCTTGTTAGAGCAATTTTTTTCTTCTACAATTGTCTGTTTCTTTATTCTTAGATACAGTGATTGGAGCCTCTTGTAGGTTCCTATGCTTCGTTTCCCTCCTGTGTTCTGACACCAGCCAAAGTTGCAAGACTACTAGCAGAGAACACTTGTTTTTTTTAAAAAAAACCCTTCTCCTAATAACGCAGATCTTTGCAGACACTACAAAAAGCAAGTCTTTTGCAGGAAAAGAATATCCCATCACCAGCTCCGATTAAAGTAGAAATAAAAATTCAATCTCATTTCTTAATTAGTTTCTCTCCTAACACATTTTGAAAAGAGTTATAGGAAGAGTAGAGCTCAAATTTGTATTAAAATGCTGCATTGACACGTCGAATCACCTTCATTTATAGCAAGGGTCCTCAGAATACACTGCTGAAATTTGGGTTGAAAAGCAAACCTAACTTTTTTTTCTCCTGAAAACTCAGGAGATGAGAGTGTAAAGTCTCTTTGAAAATTCCAAGCTCTGACCACATCAGATATAAGAGGTGCTGTTTGGCTTATTCATATCTAATTTTCTATTTGACTCATCTGGTCCACATAAGCAAAGAGGCACAGAAGCACACAGAAATATACAGATAACGTGCCTCACTTTATTTGGTTTAATTTTAATTCATTTTGCATGGAATTTTAGGCAAAAGTTCAAATTGGTTCATTTTTATAAGCTAATTTTCTCCTCACAATTAGTACATTTCACAGTCTTGATTTTGGGATATAGTATTTTTCAAGATATCTCTTTGCTGACTTTGAAGAACTAACTCTTCAGACTGTTTAGTAGACCAATAATTTGTGGCGTAGACAGCCAGCTCGTGTTCGCTTGTGGATTTGAAGTCACAGGCCAGATTCATCAATGAGATAATGAGACAATTTCTGTATTTCAATTTTTAACAATTTTCATATCCATATCCATTAAACTTTAAAAGATGATAAATAATGGATGGTTCCAGTGATGTCTATTAAACAAATTCCATAAGAAGAGAAAACAAGCACTTCATAAATGTTGAATTGCACTATTGTTTACATTTATAATGGATTTCCTTAAATGAGTAAATTAGATCTTTATTACCAAAATGTTTAATTTTTTATTAGTATTTGCATCTTAAAGAATAGAATTATTCATGTGTTGTTGAGAAATTGAGGGATTTGTAGTAGTTATTAATTGTGGTCAACCCAGTTCTGTCTCTCTGCAGGTAAAACGTAAATACAATAATCTTCACTTTCTGTTCTTGATTGAAAATATCCTGCATATTTTTACGTGACCATAAAATACATTCCCATTTTTCATTTATTGTTTCACAATATTCACATGACTCTCTATGTTAGGGAAAATTAAGTAGGCCTGCCTCTTCCTACTTCTTGGATTTTATGAATAAATTACTTAAATTTTAAGTTCTTTAGATAGTTTTTTGCTCTTTACTCTGTATTTGCATGTTGTCTACCACATCTATATCCGTGGGATGCTGCTACACATAGGAAATTAAAGATTTAGCAGAAGTAAGTTACACAAGTAAGTAGACTAGGACAGCACTGCTCACCAGACATTCATTTCAGTTTGCATGTCAGAAACTCCTACTCAGCATTTTACTCTCTCCTGTACCTGAACTACTTGTTAACACAAACTCAGAGCCAAAGCCTGTTGTTCGTACGCTTTGTGTTCTGAGAAACCTCTGGGCCTTGGATTTGACACAGGGACCAATGCCACGTCTGTTTTTAGGACTATGCACAGGTCTGTCCTGGATCCTCCTTTTTCTTGCTGCCTTGACAAAGTCCTTGCAGACTTAAAGCGCAGAAAGTGCTGGATCCTGTGCATACCATAAAGACACTTGAGTAGGAAATTACTTTGAAGCCTGACGTTAATCTGGAAAGCAAGTGAAGAAATATATCAGTTTCAAATCTTAGATGAGATCAAATTAACTTGGGTTAACATATTTCCTAGACTAAGAAAAGGGAAGGAATTTTTATTTAATGAGGCTGAGGAAAGGTGAAGAACTTTGTATTCACTGTGCCTCAACTTACGTCCTCTAATAAAAGATGCCAGAACAAGTTTCACAGAGGAGTAATGGATTCAGGTGATAAACCTGTCACTAGAGCATCCCCACCTAGTGGGATAAAGCCTCGAGGATATATTTCCATTTTGTGTTAAACTGTTGGACCTCCATGAGTCTGTGAAATGAGTATGTCTCCACACCAAGGGTCAAATTAACACAGGAAGCCAGATGGTGAAATAATGTCTAGTTGTGCTTTGAGAGGCACCACATCTTTGAGTAGCTTGTACTCAGCCACGTTCATTGCTCCGTTTAAGAGAGGCATATCCAAAAACTTCCTCTTTTAGATATCTCAACTATTTCAGAGAAGACAATTACCCTGATTTTGGAGGGTCTCGAACAGTTCAGTCCATCACGAGAGGATGGTGATATAGTAAATGACTTAGGAGAGTACCATCAAGACTTATAGCCATAGTCTGCTCAAAGCTTTATAAACAGTTGAAGATGTATGATCCAGTTTCAATGTGAGAAAACATGAATTAGAAGACATAGCATTGTTTTTCAGCCCAGTTGCTTTGACTTCTCGTTCTCTGTCTTAAAGAAACGAGGTTATTCTGTGCTCAACATAGGTCAGAAAAGATATTACACAGCAGGGATCTCGACCACGGTTCAACACAAAGATACTCACGAATATTAAATCTTGCTCTGACTGAAGAATTTGTATATTTTCATATCAGAGAACCCAGTGAAGCTTTTGAAACTAATCGGGAACCCATTTTCCCACTGAAATGCACTAAACCCTCTAAGAACATGTGCAATAAATGGCTTATGTCTTGAGGCACTCTTTTACCATCTTCTGTGTCCTGGGGAGATCATCCTTGAAACAAGTGCTCTGTCAAGACATCCCGTTTAAAGACGACTGATGACACATGCGAGATATTATTGGCATACAGCACTACAGCAACTGCAAAGAATTTCAGCCTGGTTCAGCTACTCAAGAGCAGGCATCCCCGCTCCAGTGGCTGTGAGTCTGCTGCGTTGTAAGTAACACAATTCTGCCTTCTTCAAGAAAAATTAGTTATAAACACAGAAAATGAAAAAAAAGAAAATTATCCATGTCCCACGGAGCATCAGCTTTCCTGGCTGAGGGAGGTCAGTGAGTCTCAATATCCATAGTCAAGTTAAACCAAGGCAACATATATCTCTCCGAGATTATAGACTGTTAATTCACCACATAGTCTGCTCCAGAGAAGCCATATGTTCTCATGCTCTCCCACGAAGAGTGAGAAGACAGTACGGAACATCACACACGATTTCAGTGGTAAGCTGACATCAGCTGCCTATAACACTCTTGACCTAGCTGCTCCCCAGCTTTTGTAACAGCAATACGAGCTCCTGAATATTTTATTGTGAGATGAACCACGAGCAAATATTTAGGGAAGAGCTCGCCCCAGCCTGGATCTTAATGCCACATTCTCTTTCCTTTGCAAGAAATTTAATTTGGCTTTTCAAAAAGATGAGATGAGCATCGAGTGCGTTCTTGCTCCCTCCACTCACCACTGAGAGCACCTTAAGATCACGCATTTCACTTTTCTTGTCTGTCTCACTAACTGTGAAGTAAACACAGGCAATACAGAAAGAAGAATAATGCAGGAAATAACCATCTAAATAAATGATTAAAATAAACCATCAGAAAAGGATCCTCTGAGTCAGGTATATTATTTTTCTTTAATCCTGTTTGTTTACAAAACATGTCCGGATGTTCTATTTCCACACTTAAAACAAACATCAAAAGGCATTTTGCCAGCCCAGAGTTCCCACACATGACACTGCAGTCAGCTCTCTGCCCAAGAAGATGCGTCTTTTTTCTCACAGGGTGCTGCTCTTAACTGACTTTCCAAGACTCCCTTGCAGCCTTTTTGCTGTAGCATCTTTTAGGCTGCAAGAGCAGTGCCCTAGGCCCTGATTTTCAGCCACTTTGCTTACTCTTGTCCTACTCAGCACTTTCATCTACCACTTGCTGCTGCTTTTGGCATTTGCAAAGGCTAAATTTCTATAGAGAATGAGAAATTTTGGAGGCATCCATTGACTTGAGTAAAAAAATTCTTTTGGTGGACTCAGAAGTCACTTTTGGACAGCCATTATACCATCACTAAAACAATGTTGTTACACATCAGGGCTTTCAGCACATTCCTGGCCCATCACAGAATATTTTTATGAAATTTGCTGTTGGTGAAGAACTGTTTTTAAGGCAAAACCCATGGTAATATTTCAGCCTAAGAGAAAGGTCTGTAAGGTTTGTCCTCCTAAATAATCGAAGAGTTTGAATACTTACACCTCATATGTCCTTTCATAATAAAGTGCAGGGGGTGAATAACTCACTACACTTGTTTGAGTTCCTAAAACACCCATTTAGAAATACAACCACCTTTATCACAAGGTTCATGCATTGCTTTGCCTCCCTTTTGATACTTCAGACCAGTCATACCAAGAATAATCTTTACTTTTCAAATGACTGTGCCTGGAAAACAGAGATCTGACTCTATTCTACTACCAAAACACTTCATTCACCAAAATTTTCAGTGCAGGAGGCACCTAGCAAAGCCTCTTCCCAGTCTTTCAAAGCAGTTCTGTTCTTTTCATGCTGGATTGGGACTCCATTGCACTGGTTTGGGTTATTGCCATTGACTCCTATGAGTTCCAGGTAGTGCTGTTGGTGAACTGAGCCAGAAATGTTCATCAAAATGAACTGTGGGATGATAACCATAGATATGAGCACTGTTGTCACTTTTGCATAATTAACTCCTCTGTGTACTAGTCTCTTGTGTCTGAGAAATCTAGCAAATATGTGAACATTGATTACAGAGTCAGAATGAATCAATGGAATTTTCTGTAATATTCAAGTATATTAAAAATGCATCGACAAATCCTGCATTCTTAAACCAGATTTATGCAACTCATTTTAGACTGAACTCTTACTGAACTCTGTTCCACTTTGCTGGAGTAAGAATGGAGCAAGAATATGAGAACATCTCTGGGTACACACTTACGAGTTCTAAACATCAAGTATTTTGACCCTAGAATTTAATATAAAAATGAGACAGACTGATCTACTTTCAGTTAGTAAAATCTACAAGACACTGAATATTCGATGTGATTATTTTGGTTTTATGTTAGGGATGAAATAAGTAAATTGGGACTGTAGGTAAAACAAATCTACATGTAGAGCTCACCTCATTTCCAATGAGAATTGGAATCTCAAAAACATCTTGTGTAATCATAAGAAAGGAAAACTCTGTCTTGTTTTGCTGGCAAATGAAGCATATACTGTCACTATTTAACAAAAAGATATACGGTTTTTCATAAGGTAAAGAGTTAAAATAAGATGTGAACGTTAAGATAGAAAAGGGAAAAAACAACAGAAAAAAAGGAGGAATCTGACAGTTGAACTGAGTCAACTGTGTAGATTAGATAGGGAGAGGAAATTAGAACAAGCACAAAATGCTAACAAGCACAGAACAAATAAATGGATAACAGGAAGGGAACTGAACCAATATAAACAGCTGCAACGGGTGTTGTTGGCAGGATTTCAGGCTTAACAGTTTGAAGAGGACAGAAACATTTCATTGTTGAGCAGTGTTTTTTAAAAGATGTTTTACCTCAACATAATTACATTTGAAAAATATTTTCAGAATCACAAGCTTCCTGTAACCATGGGGCTGCTGAATTTGCTTGGCCTTTCTCTCTATCTTCCCTCACTTTTCCCCTTATTGGGGAAGGAAAAAAGAAGTTCTATTTGTCTTGTCCTCAGACATCAAACAGCAACGAGGCCTTAATGATACCTATGTGAGATGCCACACTTTTCCTGACTCTTGGATGCCTCTCTCCCTAGTCCATGGTGACTCCATGCTTTGTGGCTTTCTCACTCTCCCCAGTCCTGAAGACCTTTGAGGGCAGGTCCTTCAATTAGATACTGCAGCTGGAAGATTTATTATCATTGCTTTTAAGAAGTCTTCTCTATTCTGGATAAGAATTATTTGTTTCTCAGTCACTCTGGTTTTGGACGAGACTTTCGGTTCCCTTTGCAGGTCTCAAGCTATTGAGGCTTTTTTTACAACACAGACCTGCAGAGCATCAACTTTTATGGAGAGGGAGGACAGCGCAAATGGCACTTTCCAAAATACACAAAGAGAAGTCCTGATGAACTGCCAACACTGGACTCAACCTGAGGTGAGGCTGCAATCATCCAGCAAAGCAAATGCTGCTGGCTTCTCTTGGACCTAGACAAAGGATTACTGGAGTAATCCAGTGAGAGTTACTCTAGCGAATGACAGTCACTAGCAAGTCAATATTGGTGTATATTCTGCTGTATTAGAATATTCTGATCATATTCTGTTAATATGATGTACAAGATTTCAGCTGAGGTAAGCAAAGCATGGTTAAAGCCAATGATCTCTGCCAGGGGTTTGGGGCAGACCTGACGCACACTTGCAACACATTAGTGGAGAAGCAGTCTCCTAGACATTAAATTCACAAATTACTTTTTTAATTAGTAGCTAGATGTGTAAACAAGCCATAATGCTTAACACCTTTATTCTAAGCTTTTTCATTTGTTCCTTTTGCAATTATCTTTCACACACACGCACAACTTTTTATCACAGAGGAAGTGATTTCTGGGAAGACAGCCCTTTCCAGGTGTTTCAGGCTGGTTATTGAAACTGGTAATCATTTCTCAATTACAATCTTATTTTAATATATTCAGTAACTTTATTAATCGATAATGTTATTAAAGTGCTTTTGATTTCTATTATTGAGATTTTTCTTCATTATTCGTCATCCTGCTAATAATAATCCCTCAAATAAATTTTAGAAGTGAACTTCTCCCAGGTTTTATTTTCTCCTAGAACAGAATGTGTTGTAAGTTCTTATTGAATGTATTCAGACTTTGTGTTATATATTACTTTCTGTATTTTGTTTGGTTTGAATCCAGGTAAGACTGTATACGATATCTTCAAATGTCCTAAAAAAAACCCCAGAAATACTCAAGGGGCTATTTAAAAAAAAATAATCAGGCAACTATTTTCTTTTAAAGGGCCTCTAGCTGCTGTTTGCCTTTTTCAGGAGCTAAAATAGAAAATCTACACACAGTCCCATCTCCACAAACCTTACTAATAGTTAAATGCAGAGGAGAATGGTAAGCAAGCAGTGTTAGAAGTTCACAAAGAATATACGTATGGTACACAACATTTAAAAATTACTCTGCTTTGATCTGCCTCGTAGGCCAGAGGACACATAAGGAAACTTCCTCCATAGATCTCAAATCATCTCCTTCAGGTTTTCTTTGCTTTAGTGTATATGCTGGGAAACTCAATGATTTCAGTTAAGAATCCTGGCTTCTACCATGAAACAAGCAACAAAATTAGAACTTTGGGAGACTTAATAGAACTAACTCTCTTTTTCCTGTTGATTCTACAGGAAAGATTACTGACGATGTTGTAAAGCACTAAACAGCCACCTCGACTTACAAGAATAACAAAAACTAAGCAACCCAACATGTGTGTTAGGATGTCTGAGACGCTTTGAAATCTGAAGATGACGAGGCTCCCTCTGCAATTCCATATTGTAATGAAATGAACATAGGAATGAGAACCCAGAAGAACTGAATCTTAGTTCAATTTCTACTCCCCATATGTTTGAAATGTACCTCATGCTTATGCAGCACAACATTTACATCCTTAATTTTTAAAAACCACAGCATTCTAGCAAAGCTTTATTTCTTCATGTTGCTCTTGTCCGTGTAAAATTTGTTTCTCCTTTAACAAGGGTCATTGGAATGGCGGGACTTGACACAACAGTGAAAGATATTCTGTGTACGTGGACCAAGGTGGTGGTGTTAGAAAATAATCTGATTATAGGGCAATGCTTGTGTTTTATTTTCATCTGATTGTTATGCTACAAGGGTGATACTGGAAAAACAAATGAATGCATGATTGTGGAAATGAAATATATTCAGAGACTGCTCACTCCTGAACGCTTGCGTCTTCACTGGTGTGTTTTTTGCCATATTTGGTCTCTATTGTAGCCAAAACTATTTCATGGCAGTTCCACCCCTGCTTTGGGAAAAGATCACTTTGTGTTTAACTGAGAATTATCATTCACCATGCATCCACAGTGCAAAGATAGCATTACTGTAATATTTAGGAACTACTATTCAGAGAAATCATTTAGCCTTATCTGAATAGTTCATTGTAAATACACAGGCCAAAATTCATTGCTTTTTATGAAGGATGATGGAAGATAAATCTTTAGGTGCTAGGCATTGACTCCCGTACTCTGCCATGGACCTTCTGCACAGCTCTTTATTGCATTTTTCTCAGGCTGTTTATAGCTGAAAAGAGAACCTAAAAAGGGCATCAACAGGTCTGAAAAATTGCAGCCAGTTCAGAGTTACCGTGATGGTATAGTACCAACGGCCACAGAGGCAGACAGAAAGAGTTCAAACTGTGGCAGTGTTTTCACAGAGACACTGTCCTCCAGCTGGTTCATTTGACACACTCAGTAACAGAATCAAAAGGAATATTTAGGGGAAAAAAACCTCTTTGGTAACTCTGGGCTTTGTTTCAGCCTGTAACTAACTCCAGTTACAGGAAGTATACAGAGAAAGATCAAAGTAAGAGACACTAAGTGAGCCTGTTGAAATGAAGTGTTACAGGCATATGTTCCTCATCTCACAGCTCCGTCAACTGGGTGCTGTAACAGCTGGGATACAAGAAAAATGTTTCAGGCAGATCCAGCAGAAGAGCCTGTACTTCATTTGGCCAGCTTGGAGCTTGTATCTCACTGAAGGACTGCAGCAGCTCAATGAAGGGATGCTTTTTAGCAGCACTTGGGCTACAAGGAGTTTATTCTTGCTAATTGCTTTTACATAAACTGGCTCAAACCTTATTGTGTGACAAGCAGCCGGCATGACAAAGGAGTCACTGGCCTCAGGGTGCACATCCTGCTCCTTGCTCCCAGCATCAAAACTGACATGATGAGGGGTCACGGGATACAGGTCCTGCATTGTCCTTTGTTCTCCCAAAGCGAGACTGAGGTCTTTCCTTCACTCCTTCACTGAGGCCACCTTGTCTTTACAGCACCACCCCCTGCTCCTCTGGTTTTGCCCAGGAGCCGGGTACAGCCTGAGCATATGATAACGTGTGTGATGCGTGCCAAAGCCTGCCGTCAGCACCACTGCCCGTGAAGTCACAGCAAATTAGTGTGATCTGTGCACCAGCTGAATTTGCCAATTAATTCCCTTTGCCATCAAGAGCAGCACAGTCAAGCGGATAAACCTGGGAGCCAGGAGAAGGCAGTCTCCTGCTAATTCAGCCACTGACCCGCTGCCTGCCCTAAGGCAAAGGGATCTTATCCCTCTGCTCTTCCCTCTTCAGGTCTACAGAGGCCAAGCATCTTGCACGGAGACTCTTGCCAGTCAAGACTTGCCTACATGTAGCATTTGCAATGGTTTCATCAGGTTTTAGGATCTGAGTAAAATTATTACATGTTCCTCCAGAGGGAACTTTGTAGCTGTATAAACATCTGTTTTGTGAAGATACTCTATACTGGATATTAAAGGTACTCATACCACAGCTGGTGTAAATATGCCTGAAAAGCCATTTTTCACCACATTACTCCAATATAGATAATTATGATTGTCATTGTTGTTGGTTTTATACCTCTTATTAATAGTTTCTAATAAGTAATAATTTTTGGATTTAAAAAATCAGGTATGCACATATATATATATCACTGTGCTCTAATAGCTACATATTTGCACTGGCATTTCCATCTGGACTTCCCTATCTTGGAAATGCACTGCAGTGGCAGGAAGGATTTTAAAGTGCAAATTCTTGTACTTGAGGTGGTTAATTTCTGTACAGTATGAAATCCTCAGTGTTGGAAGCCATACTACTGATTGGGGCTTTAATATAAACTTACAGGTGAACGTAAAGAAGGTTAGATAAGACAGAAATTGTAGAAGCAAATATAGTCCAGGTATTTAGAAGATCAGAGAGTAGCTCATGCTGTGTTGTAATATCTTTCTGACTCTTTGCGGATCCTCCAGACTATTATATGACAGCTTAGCTTCTCACCAAGTAATATTAATCACTTCTTAATCAAGGTATATTGGTTTTCAGCTTAAGACTGAAGAGCATTATTTAACAATATAGCTTTCTAAAAAATTGTTGAATAATTTTCTGGCAGGGGTGGGAAGGGTGAATCTTTATTTATCTGAAGAATTAATATGTTTTCTACAAGCAACGAGCATTTTTTTAGCCCCAAATCCAAACCTGCTAGGCTGCCTGAAATTAAAATCTAATCACAGAGACTCAGCACACTAAGTACTTTCATTCCAGGCACAGTGCTTTGTAACATGTAAATTTGAGGCAAGTTTTATTTAAATGAAGTCCAAATCCTGGTTTAAAAACAATTCTGTTACCATAGCTAATTGCTGCATGTGACTAGCACTGTTAGTTCTTCTTTATGCCTCTTGGTTCAGCCTCATTCTGTACAGTAAGTGATTTGGCAGTACTGTACCAGCAGCGCTGCCAAGAAATCAGCAACATTTATTTCTTGATTTCTGAAGTGGATCTGTGTTTAGTGTGGGGTTTTTGGAAGAAATCTGATCACTTTTTTTCATTTGCTTAAGAGCAGTATCAACAACAAGGGTTGTATGAAAATCTTTTGTACCTACAAAATTATATAACTAGATAAATCCCAAATTACAGAAGGGCTCATGGCTTCATTTGTACGTGGTTATGGAGTAGTTTTTACATGTTTCCCTACAGGCATTTGCAATATTAACATACAAGGTGTTAGCTTTGGCCCTCCATGTAGACACAACACAAAACAGAAGCATTTTTTGGCTTGCACACAGATGCAAAAAGGGAGTTTGCAGTCACTGGGCTATCAAGATACTGTCTAAGTTTCCCAGTATAAACATACCAATTATTTCAACCTTTGAGGGAGCTCTGCTTCTTAAAATCAATGGTATTTTACATTCCTCTGTGCGACTTAGTTTTGAATCTCTTAAGCAGAGGCTGACAGCCTTTGCCAAAGTGTAATGAATTGCTTGCCAGTGATTTCCTGTTTTATCAAATGATAAAAAACTGCAGGATAAGTTTAATACAATGCAAAAATAGTATTTTTGCAGCCTGCTTTTTAAAGGTCAACTTACAAACATTACATTTTCTATCTAAATACTACTTTAATGGTTTTAGTTTTCATTAAGGGCAAAAATTCTTTTTATCTTTTGCTATTATTATCCTCAAAACTGTCAAGCTGTTTCCAAAGCATAATAGCTGCAAATTAACTTAGTTTTATACCAATACAGCATGTTGATTTTGCCTTAAAAGTGCAGTGTTAATCAAAGGAACATCCATCAGAAACACAGGCATATGAAAGAGTGGGCTTTCCATTATGGTAAGGACAAGGTGTATTTCAAATCACCTATGTCCTGAGAGGATGTTTATAGGTGTAGACAACACACACTGTTAACTTAATCTCTGTTTACAAACTGCTGGGTGAAAGGGCAGAGTCTGTTTATTCTGTTTTGTGTCTCATGACAACTTGAAGCTTTCTGTTAATGGTACCTATCAGTGATGAGGGCAGCAGGGAAAGTCATGAAAAGCTCTTGGCAAAGTAGAACAAAACAGTCTAGCTGAGAGCCTGAAAAGCTACCATCCAGGTGCATGACCTTTAGGCTATGGAGCATCTGAGTAGATTGCCCTTCGGAAAAAAAAAAAAAAAAACAGTTGTAAATTTTTAAAAGGAGCCCGAGGATACTGGCACGGCAGGTTGGGAGCTTATTCAAGACCACATAGACACCTATGGCATGGAGACATTCAATAAAGCTGTTAGCTATGTACCTTAGTATCAATTCTAAGTGCTTTGACTCAAGGAGAAGCCCGTAATGAGAGGCAGAGAACAACTTTCCACGTTGTTTGGTTTGGTTTCTTATACTTTATGGGAAAGGTCTATCGAGTTTTCTGTTTCAGCACACTGCTTCTTGACAAAGGTAATGGTAAAATATCAGTAAAAATCCTAAATGATAGTGGCAGGCATAATCATGAAGGCAATTCATAGGCAAAACATTATTAAGTAATGCACCAACAAACCCAAAACAAATGCCTTACCTTTGTTCTGGCAGATACTGACATCTATTTCTTATATAGCCACAAGAAAGCCCCCCAAAAGTATCTCCATTCAGTAAGATTTTGTCATTTTGACATAATACTTAAAAGCTGAATCTGTGGTAAGTAAAATGTTTGGTATAGCACTCTCAGAGAAGAGGTTACTTGAAATGTACATAGATACTTGGATTCTTTTTCCATTCCTCCTTTTCCTCAAAATATCGCTAATGAATCAAGATATTATTTCTCAAGGTACATTGTTAGTGACCATATTATAGCTGAAACAACATTGATTTTAGAACTCCTCGAGCCTGAATTCAGGAAGAAGTTAATTAGATATTTTAGGCTTTAAAAAGAAACAAACCAAAAACCAACAAACTTAAATTAATGAATTTTTTTTAATTGTTGCTTTTCATTAAAAAGCAATCCTGTCCACAACCCTATAGTCATTGGCAGTCATGGATGCAGCCAGCCCATGAAGAAGTGAAAGCAACTGCCAGGAAGATGTTATGGAAGACCCGTCTCCAATGTGGCAGCACAGCCCAGGGTGGATTTTGACATGAGCCATGGGAAGCTGGAGACCAGCAGAGAGATCCAGGGATATTGAGAGATGCTGGCTTGCAATGTGGAAATTGTTCTGTTTAGCTCAATCTGACGTGCACTCTGAATATTTGTGATGGTTATTTAAGCAGAAACAACATTACCTGTTTCACTGGGATCATTTTAGCCGAAATTCACATTATACAGGGAAGTGGGGAGCTAGCTGTTGTCTCAGCTTGCTGGAACATGGACTGAGATAGTCAGTCTACCCTTGATTATTGCTTGCGGGTGAGAAAGACCATGTGCAGCTCTTTCTCATCAACATCTTTTACTTTGTGGACATATTCAACATGCTTATCTTTATCACAAAACCAGCAAGACCACTTAGTCTAATCAGTCAATTACATGAGTATATAGCACAGCCCTAAAACATTGGGTTTAGTTCCAGGATTTAAAAACAAAGAATAAATTAGACATTTTTCTTTATTACTAGTGTTACATTAACTATTTACTAACTATTCTAAGAATTATTTCAGAATGAAAAATAACTTTTTTAGATTGTAACTGGTGAACAGAATAAAAGTAGAAGCAGAGTGTGGGAAGGTTTCTGTGGCATAAATTAAATTTTGCATGCCACATAGGATATGAGATCTTACCTATGTTTTAAAATATTATATGTTGAAGGCTATATGACACACAGTTGGTATGTCATCCAACTCATCTGAGATCAGCGGTCTCCTTTGATACAGGCTTAGAAGTCTGTCTCCTCATACATTTCTAAACTGTAAAAAGTACAAAAGTAATTTTAAAAGAAACCCACCCTGTGAGTAACTGTTAAATTTCCCTCTCCAGTGTGTGAGGCCCTGGTTCTATTGTATGTTTTAAAATTACCCGTGACTGTTTCAGTTGAAAATCTGTGGATCTATACACCAGTTAGGGAATTAGAAATCACTGATTATTCAAAACAGTCCAATTCCAAACTCCTTATTGGAGTTTAATATTAATATTACACACGCACAAATTGATCTTGGTGGTCTTCAGTGGCCAAGGCAAAGGCCACAACGCTGCTTTGATGGAGGAAGACAGAACCAAAACAGGCTGCCTCCTTTCTTCCTCATCTTTCTTCTTTCATTGTTCATGAAGTTTTTTTCTGCTCGTGTTCCGTCTACCCCCTAAAACAGGGCTTCATCTCATTTGCCCTTGACATCTCATTTTCAGGATTACTTTATACAGCTTCTCTTATTCTACCGGGCTGTTCCACAGAATTACCCTTCTTGCCTGTTTTTCAGGATCATTCTGGTTTTACCAGACACCTTGGACACCTGCTCGCTCCTCTCTTACAGATTTCACTTTTCGCACATTTTTTAATTCCCTATTTGGGCAACTGTATCACAAGTCTCATTTTGCCCCTTTGTAATTGTGGCTATACCATATACATACAAGGCAAGCCATTTTACATAATAATGTTAGCAGTGCTAACGATGCTACAAAATGCCCATGCAGTCACAGTTTAGGTTATTTTTGTGTGCTTATTTCTGGTTTCTGAAGCAAGAAAATAATTTTATTGCTATTAGTCTTCTATTTTTTTCGGTGCAATAGAATTCTGCTTGGTCTATCGTGATAGACATAGCCATCATTAAAACAAGATAAAAAGGAAGAGGTATCAACCTGCCTGCACTGTGAAACACAGAGGGAATTAGCAAATTGAGCAGTGTTTATGGAATCAGTTGTGTCATTTCAGATGCCATTTTATACCCTTGGTGTATCAACTCCTAATTGAATATTGAATGCTATCACACAGCACATGCAGGACAACCAGGTGATCAGACCCAGTCAACATGGATTTATGAAAGGCAGGTCCTTCCAACCAACCTGATCTCCTTCTATGACAAGGTTGCACGGTTAATGAACGAGGGAAAGACTGTGGATGTGCTCTACATGGACTTTTGTAAAGCCTTTGACACCGTTTCTCACAGTATTCTGATTGAGAGACCAGCTGCACTTGGCCTGGACGGGCACAGCCTCTGCTGGGTGAAAAACTGGTTGGATGGTCGGGCCCAGAGGGTGGTGGGGAATGGAGTTAAATCCAGTTGGAGGTCAGTCACGACTGGTGTTCCCCAGGGTTCAGTGCTGGGTCCAGTTCTGTTCAATATCTTTATCAATGATGGCAGTGTTGATCTGCTCGAAGAAAGGGAGGCTCTGCAGAGGGATCTGGACAGGCTGGATCCATGGACTGAGACCAATGCGATGAGGTTTAATAAGGCCGAGTGCCAAGTCCTGCACTTCAGGCACAACAACCCCGTGCAGTGTTACAGGTTTGGGGAAGAGTGGCTGGAGAGGTGCCTGGGGAAGGAGGACCTGGGGATGTTGATTGATTGGCAACTGGCTGAACATGAGCCAGTAGTGGCCCAGGTAGCCAAGAAGGCCAATGGCATCTTCATCTGTATCAGACACAGCGCAGCCAGCAGGACCAGGGTTGGGATTGTGCTCCTGTACTCAGCACTGGGGAGGCCACACCTTGAGTACTGGGGTCAGTTCTGGGCCCCACACTTCAAGAATGACATTAAAGGGCTGGAGCATGTCCAGAGAAGGACAATGAGGCTAGGGAACAGGTGGAGAGCAAGTCCTATGAGGAATGGCTGAGCGAACTGGAGTTGTTTATCTTGGAGAAGAGAGGGCTGAGGGGAGACCTCATCGCTGTCTACAGCTGCCTGAAAGGGGGTTGTGGCAGAGCGAGTGTTGATCTCTTCTCACAAGTGACAGGTGATAGGACAAGGGGAAATGGCCATAAGTTGCACCAGGGGAGGTTCAGACTAGATATTTGGAAGAATTTCTTTACTGAGAGGGTGGTCAAGCACTGGCAGAGGCTGCCCAGGGAAGGGGTTGAGTCACCATCCCTGGAGGTGTTTAAAAAAACGGGTGGATGAGTTTTTGAAGGATACGGTTTGACAGATAATGGGTGTGGTTTGACTCGATGATCTCAAAGGTCTTTTCCAACAGCAAGATTCTGTGATTCTATGATTCTAATTGCATCCTTGTTTTCATTAGCTCATGGTGCCGTTCAGCTACTTGAACCAAAGTAAGAGCCTTGTTCCTCTTGAGTCCTGACAAGCACATGAGAAACTGCCTCTGCATCAAGAAATCCAAATCTAAAAAGATGAGATGGTCTCATAGCTGTGCATCATCACAAAGATGCCATTTGATTTTCCCAACATCAACTGAAAATGTTCCTGTGGAGCTGGAAATAAACCCTATCCTTCCAGGCCTAGTGAAACTTAGCTTTCTCTGTACAGATAGATATATAGATATATATATACACATGCTGCCTTCTGAGGGCAAGTCTGAGCATATATTTAGATTTAAAAAAAGGTGTCTTGCGTCCACACTGTACATGTAGCAGTGATTTCAGGCTTTGTTAGGGGAAACTGGGATTAAAGTCTGATTTTTCTTCACTCCTTAGTATAGATCCCTCCATAGCTACCTGCTCTGAGTGGACAGGTACTGTTGCATACCTGTTCCCATGAATCTCATCTGCACATAGAATGATGCTACCCAATACCATGGGATTAGGGGCAGATGTAACTGATGAGCAGCCAGAAGCTACATCAGACTGCAGAGCAAGCAGAGGTGGGGATCACAAATGCCCAAATCTAGCACGTAAAGCCAGAAATTTAGGACAGCATCACTGAGCATTAGAGGACCAACTTAGTCTGGAATGTAACTGAGTTTTAGTTTAACTGATTTTTTTATAAATATATAAAATATAATATAAATATATGTAAGTATATCACATTATCCCTATAAAGTTGAATTCTTGTTCTTTTCTCTTGAGATAGTGTGCAATGTTAGGTGAAATAAATTCGTGCTACCATATACTGTAATTAAGATTGTTGATGGCCAGCCCACTTTCAAAATCCTCTCTTCAGTCAGGAGTTTCTGAAAAATTTATCTTGTCTAGCAAACTGTATGACATATATCCATGTCAGTGGATAGAAATAATTACTCTGAGTATAAATAATGCAATCTGAAGGGTTTCAATAGTTACGGAGATATTATGTAACTGTACAATAATTAAATGATCAAGTATCTACTAGGTAATTTCATGGTGATTTGTGCTATATACAATATTTGCCTTGCACAAACAAACAATACTGTCATACAATTCAGAATGGATGTGAATATCTGCATGTCAATACCTGAATAGATGCCAGATTTTTATGATGGCTTGCTCCAGAAACAGTCACTGTTTCTGAGCATTTTTTCTATAAGCATAAAGATCAAGAGACATGTCTATTTTTAATGAAAGTGTATACGCATATAAACATAAACACTTCCATGAGCAAAGATAGAAGCATGTAATATTCAAAACTTGAGGTATTTAAGACACAAAACACAATGAATCAAGACTCTGGCCCTGGAGCAGGTTCTTCACAAACCTGATGTCTGTGTAGGGTGGAGTAGAGGGCCCAACTTGTGTTTTAGTGTTCATGGTTGCAAATCCCCTACTGAGAAATCATTTAGAGCCAGTAAGTGCATGAATTTTTGGGACCAAATCCTCTATTAAAATTCTAGCAGTCTCTGAATGATGAGGATTGAAAAAGTGTGTGATTGACTTTCATCTTTGGAAGACCAGACCGGAGTGCTCAATTGCTAACAAAGGGCATAAGTCAGTATCTTTTTTGCTGCAGGGAAGCAATTCTTGCTGGTTTATGTTTTACATGCATATTAGTTTGTATTATCAAGAGAAAGAATAATATGATAACAGTGGGCACAGTTTATCAATGAAAAGCTTATCGTTTTTGTTTCAGTGAAATCACTACTCTAGTAACACAGATACTATCACTTCACTTTCTCTATAATAACGTGTCTGCCTCTTACTGTATCTGAGTAAACAGAAAATGTCTTGGGCTGTAATCAAAATACTTATACAAATCCAAATCAGAATATATTGATTCTAGTCAAATAATGTGATACATTTTTGGGTTTTCTTACGCCTATGTGGAGTAATATCTGTGAGAAGCCTTCTGGCTCCTTCAACATCTGATACTAAGGGTCATATCCATACCCCAAAAATCTTTTCATGATTGCAAATAAGAAACAAAGGAACAAGAAGAAGACAAGATCACAGGACAACGACCCATAGCAGTGTAAAGGCCCAGATGGGCACCAACTACTTCTTCTTTACAAACTGTCTCCGAGAGAAGAAATGTTTAAGAAGATGAAAAACAACAAATAGGAGAAATGGGAGTTTGGAAAGGGGAAAAGGAAGAAGTATTGGTGTGAAAGTTGGATCAAATTAATATTTAATCGATCTATTAATAGAAATTATTTACCTTTTCTTAATTAAGGTAGTGTATGTAACATTTTTTCATTCAATGTAGGGAAAAAGGTCAACATCTGTTATTTAGCTGTTCCTTTGTTACACTAGTGGTAATTTATTTTCATTTTTATGTTATGTTCTTAAATATATTTAAAATTTCTTTATGCATAGAACATATGCAAAGAATCTAAAAATGTGAATAATCATTCATTTTACAGGGAACAAAAGTGTATGTAGGTTAACTGGGGTTTTTTGGTGAGTTCCATTTATTCTAGTGTACAAATCCTAATGCATTGGAGACATGTTCCTCCCATTATGGACCAGTGGACTTAAGTATAGTTAATGACATCCATAGTAACATTTTGGGTCATAATAAGGTCACAAATTGCATTTTCTTTCATACCAACATAAACTACTCATATTGAAATGTATTGCTGTTGCAAAGAGGCATTACTATCCTCCTAAATGTCTTAATCTTAATTACATTTTAGCCTACACATTTCATTGCCTCTGACTTGCAAACTTTTAACTTTTACTTGAAGTGATGATGCAGATGATAAAACCAACTAGTTCTGAAGACATCTGTGGAAGTTCCCAATGGCAACCCACAGTGAAAAACTCTAAATCACCCAATCTGTCTACTAGGATCTCTCAGGCCTGAATTCATGACCAAGCCCTAACCCTTACTCCTTCTGAGCAAGCAAGGTAAACTTAAGGAATGTACACAACACAATTAAGAAGGGGTAATGGTACAGCACAGCTAAAAAGACAGAGGCCACTTGGACTAAACTATGTCTAATATATTGCGTTAATCTTTGCATCCTCCGTTCAACCACACAATAAAACTGGCATGAAGGATATGACAGAGCATGAAGAGACTGCTGTGCTGTCTCAGCAAAGTCATGTCATGTGACATGTTCCTGGAGGCTTTTAGTTTTGTGGAGGATGATTTTAACTTGGGGGACAAACCACCATTGTGAGCCAATTCCTTCTCTTGACTTTTAGAAGAAAGATTTCCATAGGTTGCTTATGCAAATTGCAGGAAAGGAGGATTAATATATCCATGCCTATTTCTAGCCACAATCAGAAGCATCTGTTTACGATGTTCCCAAAACTGCCTGCCAGAGGCAACTTGGGCTGCTCCTGAAACTGGCTGCTCTGACTAAAGAGGAGCACACATTCAGCTCTGAACAACTCTAACTAAAAGGCTACAGACTTGAGGTTAATGCTGTGCAGAGGATCTTGTTATGGTAGTAATGTCATCAGTACTGTTCCACCTGTGAACTACTGTGTCATTTGCTTGTTGAAAGAGACAGATTTTCACTGCCATCATCTATCCAACGCCATGAGTGGTGTGGTGGGAAAATGCAGAGGGACACTTGGCGGTCTGTGTTACAACATTGAGGAGCAAGGTTTCATGTTATCATTGACTCCATCTTTAATTTTTTGCTTTTTTTCTGTACATTAAAATACGTGTAGGAAGTGATCAGAGAGGAGGAAATAAAAGGAAAGAAAAAAGTAAAAGTAAAAAAAAAAAAAAGTAAAACCTCCACAAATGGAGGTTGACTGTATGAAAACATCCTCAGGAGCAATAAGACACTAGGTGAGAATGCATTCGTTTTGAATCCAAGAGAAAAAAACACCATACCTAATTCAGGACAAAGATCATGTTTTGAAGGAATGTTTCTGATAAAGCTAGGTCTGCTGTCTGTCCAGGTGAAGAAATTAGCACATGCAAATAATTCTTTACATCCTGCAGATGAAGTGCTGCCATACTTTATCTCTGCTCTGAATCTGATCCTTTGTTTCTTGCTTTGATCTTGCACCCCGGCGCTCTATTTCTAGCCACTGGTGGCACAACACCACACATTTATCCCAAGGTACTCAAGTAGATTAATGATGCAAAGCCTCACAATTTCCTTTCTGGGGATAAGTACTGAACTGCACATGTCCTGTGAGAAGACAATATACCCCCTTTGTCAACTCTGCTGGTTTACTGGTCTATCTCCCTCTCAAAATGCTTAAGTCTGACTATTCAGTTAAACAAGTATAAATTCTCTGTATACAAAGTAAAACAGGAGTGGGAAAAAATCCCTCTTGAAAGCCTTAACATTGCATCAACTTGCATTTGTTCATTTATATGAAAGTCATTCCTGATGAACACACAAGTGTTTCAAAACATTTATTTCTATGGATATTAATGACTATGATGACAAAATGCTGTATCAGTGCTTCACTAGTTTTTGCAAGAAAGTATTAGGAAGGTTTTTGACAAGATTTTGTATTGGGAGGACATTATCTCAGAAGGGAGGCAGCTGATTTGCTTGGCATACCTGGATTCAACATTAAATTGCTATCTTAGGAAGTCCTTAAACATTTACAATTCTTAAACCTTCAACATACATCCAGCTGGTGTAGACGGTGAAACAGGGTACTGGTCTTTCTCCAAGGGAGGTTTATGAAAGCTGCTGCTAAAGGTAGACCACACTAAAAAAGTACCATCTTATCTTCCATTCTGGTTTGATTCTGCAGAAGAGAATTAAGTAATCAAGACTGTAAGATAAGGTAAAATAACACAGGAATGAAGGAGTGTGACCAGCAATATGAAATCCTAACACAAGATTATCAACATGTGGCATGTGTGCAATCCTTTTGGAAGTGGTGTATGATCTACCAAACAGTAAGGTGTTTCATTTTACTTGGTGGCAAAATATTTTTTGTTTTCTGAACTAAATTAGCAGAAATGCAATGGAATTTAATAGTACAGAATACAAGTCTAGGCAAATAAACAGCTGGAATTCTGGGATATAACAGAGGAGACAGAGAGTAGGGAGCAGCTAAGGGTGAAGATGACCTCACTGATGTAGCTCTGAAAAATGCAAATGTGCTATAAGATCAGCCAGGAAAGAGGAGTAATAATATTTACATTCAGGACATTGGTGAAATTATCAAGAATACTATCACATATTGGTTGTCTATTTCTGAAAAAGAGAAAAACAAACTGTAGGAAAGAGTGATTAAGTGAGACAGGGAAATAGACAGGATGGGAAGGGGAATCGAGGAGCAGGCCAGTTACTGGCCCATACGCTTTTGTGAAGTGGGTACCAAACAGGGTTAGAGTTGTTCCCTATAAATAACTGCAGTGTAAATAGCAGGGGAGGAGAACTGCCTAAGCCAGGTGCCTAACACATTAAACAATGCAAGAGGTTTGCAATATTTGGAGGCTGCACTCAACAATCTTTGGAACCGACATCCTTGTATGTCATGCGTTGCTCCCATGTTGAACGTGGTTGTTTCGGGGTATTTTTTCCCCAGGAAGCCTTTCAGATTCTGCGCACTGAGTGGCCATTCTGTTTTACCTACACTTCGCCCACACAAGTTTCCTTTGTGCCTGTATTCACTTTTTACTTATAAGGTGTCCTAGCTCATGGCAGAGGGGTTGGAACTGGATGATCTTTAAGGTCTCTTTTGACCCAAACCATTCCATGATTCTGTGATTCCTAAGGTTTTAGGCCATGGAGGTATCCATTCAACTCAGCGTATCTAAATAAATCTGATGCAAACTTTCACACCTTTTTCCTCTGCAAAATACATTAAAATTTTCTTGCATGAAAAGTTTCAACAATCATGATCTTAAAACTTGCACTATGGTGCTGCAGTATTAATTGGCACAATATTGTGAAAATACCACCTCAAGGGAAAACAGAAATCTCCACGAACTGTGTCATGGCTTTCTTATATAAGTTGTAAATACATCTTGGGTTTATTCTGGGCATGCATTTTCAATCTGCATGGGAGAACGTCTGAATTCACTATTCACTGAAGAGTAGGGACAGGAATATTTACCATATGACTATTTAAATTTATACATTAAGCATTTTGTATCTTTGAGTGCATGATGAGGGGCCAACAGGAAAGAGTATCAGAATGCTATCTAACTAATTTTTAGGGCAAATTATTTTCTTCGGGTGCTGTCTTCAAAAAACTTACTAGCTACAATATGATGCTCTCTCTTCTGACTGTGTTAGTGATGTGAGTCTAAAGAAAATCACGTTGTTTCAGCAAACAAGATCAGAAATATTTTATTTGATGTCAATACTAAACATATAGTCTGGAAAGTGGGTCCGTGTTTTGTGGCTCAAGTGTAATTAATAGTCTTTTGTTGTGCGCACGTAGTATTTCAGGAATTTAGATCCAAACAAGATATTTTATCTTAAACTGAACCAGAGAGCTGTTTACACAGGAGCTTTAGCTTCAGAAAGCACGGGAAAGCTAATACTTTGCAGAAAGGTGTCTGGAGACCAAAAGAAATTTTTCAAGTGTCCGGCAAAAACGCGCCCTCCGGACTGCTAGGGAGGCGATGATCAGATTCTCGCTACAAGCAGCTAAGTCTTTAAAGTCCAGCAGATAAAAGCAGTGGTCAAGCCTCAGAGACTAGATATTCCCGCATGAAACATAATACAGCATGAAATGGAGAGAAAGGAGATCCTGTGCTTTTAACCAACAGCTCTTTGACAATGAAGCTGAGTGTAAGCAGATGTTGTTGCTGCATAAACAACCAAGTCCTTTGTCCATAGAGGCCTTAAGAGCTTAAGGTTCTAATGGAGGGGTAGATGGCCTTGATTTACACAGTTCAGCAATATGGCTGGAAATACCTTTTTATAGCCCTAAAGATAACTATCTTCTTAAGGCCAGGAATTTTTTGACGATTTTATAACCCTTAAAGACACAAATTTACTGTGCAACAAAGCAAATGTTTAAGGGAATTTGCTAACGAGGTTTTCCACCCCTGTCAGAGGCCAGGTCTTGAAAGCCAACTTTGGAGTTTAAAGTGGAAGTTCCAGACCTCGAAGCAATTTGTTTGAAGCACTGTGAACTTAAGAGGCCAGTAGGTGAAGTACTTCAGATTCCCTTTTTTTTTTTTCACCATTCTCCCTCACTTTGTACCCCAATTCTGTTTTTTCTAACATGGTACATAGACCTGCTGACCCCATCATGGGCTGCCACAGCTTCCATGCATTTGTTAACGCTGGGTTGAGGCCCACACTTCTTCAGGCAAAGCTTCTGAGCTCCAAATTGTGGGTGAGAGTCCCATGGGAGCGAGGCATGAGGGCAGGATCCAGACTGTGGCTGTTTGTCAAAGGGACCAGCTCACCAGCCACTCTCCATCTCTGCTTTCTGATCCACCTCTTCTCAGGGTTGGAGAGACACATTGGCCTACATCATAAATTACATCCTTTATCCTCAAAGCTGGCGTAAAATCATACAACATGCATGGCAGTGCTGGGTTCTGGCTGAATATCTCTCTCCAAGGCAGAAGGAAGGTGTTTTGTCGGTTTTATATCTAATATATTTTATTCACTGAGCAGAGCAGGGCAGGAGAAGCAGTTGCACTTTCTTCTGCTGCTCTGGAGCACACGTTGGCTGTTATTTTTTTGTCACGGTATTGCATGTTTAGTCTCTAAAACCATAAATTTGAATAAGAGAACTGCTTCCTTTTCCTAACAAATGCAGCTTGTTTATAAAAACAAACCACCAAGGCAATAGGAACAGAATGAAGGGAAGTTTTCCGAGCAAAATAGCAATATTGTCATGGTTAATCTTTCTGAATGTTATGACCGATTCCAAGACTTTTTTCCCAGTAAGTCTGCATGATCTGCTGATGATAAATGCACAAAATACTATTTGAATAACAAGTAACTTGTAACTGCAGGTAAAATCACAGTTTCTGTGATATTTATTACTGCAGATATTAGAAATACACTTTACCGGCTGAAGTGTTATGTGTTTTCTTTGTCGAATGTGACAGAAATGCACATTTCTGATCAGAACACATTGTGCAAATTATTGTGAAAAAAACATTGATACAATATTATGCAAATACTGAGTAATGGGGAGTACAGGTATAATCACTACCGGTGATATTTATTACTGCATATATTAGAAATATTCTTTATCATTTTAAGTGTAGTAAGTTTTGTGACAGGATGACAAAATATTTCCCCAGTAATAATACTGAAATGCATTTTTTAAAAGTGAAGAAATTGCTAAAATTGCCTGCTAAATAGGTTCTTGCACGTGTCATTGCCACATTAATATGATATAACAAGATTTAAATAAAAGAAGTTGTGGTGTTACTATAAGCAAAATCAGCTTTAAATTAGGCTTCGATTTGTATTTCATGGGATTTTTACCCACTCTATATATTTTTTTTAATTATAAAAACTTTTCAGTACTGGATTAAATAATGCCCTCAACTTAATATATTTGTTAGTTTAAAGAAGTCATGCATAAATCAGACTACAAGGATGTAAATTCTGAGTCATCTGAGTCATATTTCACTGTCATTTTTCATAAAGAAATGTGTTTGCTGTTTATTTTAAATCCTTTTACAAACTTTTCAGACAAAACAAGGTTAAATCACATATAACACCAGATCAACGAAGAGCAAAAGTCAATGGTTCTTAATACTGTATTTTAGAGGTGGTAGGTCAATGTACAAAGCCACAGGATTTTTGAAAATAAAGAAACACATCTTGCGCTGAGGATGCTGCAAAAGAGACGTCCTGTTTTAAAGCATTTATTTTAAAGACAAATACCTCCCTAACAACAAGCCCTTGATGTCTCTGACACAAGAGACATGCAAAAGTCATTAAGGCTGTCCCAGTGGAGCTCCTACAGTTGCTTCACTTTAGGGTGGATGTGAGTATGCTTAAAATTAAATTACTTTAAAATAAAGTTAGAGCACTAAGCAATATCCTGCTTTCGACTCTGCAGGGTTTCCCGTGAGAAAAGAAAGCGGGCAAAGAGGGCTTAGAAAGACAGACAAACATATTTACCCCTAGGTGGAAGGTACAAATTAAATTAGCTTGCCACAAAAGGGAGATGTTTTCTCCTTCTGTTCAGATGTCATGGTAGTGAGGAAACATCGTCTGGGGCCAAGAAAAATGGCACAAATGCATTCATCTGAGCTACCATTCATCCTGTTCCAAGGTCTAAACAGAACACATAAAAGAACAGCACTGCTGAAGCACTTCCTCTCCTTAGTTACCAAATGGGGACTTGCCGAGGAACATAGGAGCAGAGGGTGGGGATATTTCCAGCACAGATTTCACTGTTGTGGTGGGAATGATGGGGGATGTCATAGACCTCATGAGGCTGGATGTGAAATGCCATTGCCACAATCCCATTCCCTCTCTGCCCCAGAGGGAATCTTGGTGGCGTGGCATATTGAAAGGTGCACCACAAACTTTTCCTCTCTCTCTCTCTAAAGCTGGAAAACAACAGAGGCACTTCCTGAGAGTCAAGAATAACTTTTATTGTGCCTCATTAATATGCATGTTTTTGGCACTCACTAGGGTTCAGCTGGTACATTTTCCAGTATCTCATGCTTTATTTATATGAGACTGGGAGGTGTGACCTACGGAGCCAGTTGGCTGTCATGAATCAGAATATTCATTAAGCCTTGTGAATTGTGCACTGGACTGCTTATAACACCAAGATCCACAATTGACCTAGCCAGGACTATTAACCACTTCCCATTAGGCGGAATGATCCATAGATTGGTAAAAACACACATGCGCTCTGTACACTGCAGAAATCTCTGCACCAGTAATCCAGGGAAGTGCTTGGGGATTTTGTGACTCATGCTCAACAAAGTCTGGCTAATCTTTGTTTTTGTATTTGTTTGAAGAGTTTTAGAGCTGAATTCTGCTCTTGCAATTCACAGTTGCACTGCTTTCCTCTAGATTTTGAACTTTCTCACTAATTATCCCACAGCCTGCACAACAAGTTGTTATCTTGTCCGGCTTAGAGGTGTGCATCTGGCAAGAAACCCTCTTTACACAGACACCAAGTGGCACTTTTTGTGAGGAAATCAGTGTTAAGAATGCACTCCTAAGAATATAGGTATTCACAAAAGGGAAAATATTACTTGACTGCAACCTGTTTCTTATTTTGTTTGATGAGTTTAAACAACGCTTAGAGCCTAGGCTTGCTTTTTCACCATTACTTCTGAGTTTTGTATGTGTATTAAGGTGATACTTTTCTTAGTATTTACGAGCTAAAGTTGCATACAAAGACTTTATTCTCTAAAGCCAGTGGTCAGCATCTTATTTGTGTTTTAAAAAAAAGACTCTAAAATGGATGCAAGTGGTTAAAATAAATTTTAAAAAACTTCTGGGAAACCTGAAATATCAAGATTAATGAAGGATTATAAAGCCCTTGGTCACTTCAATAGTACCAACAAGTCTCAGTGCAGAAAAGTTGTCCTGTCACCTTATGACCTTTTAGCTTGAGATGTGTAGTTGCAGTATGACCCAAACAGGCCAAAACTGTAAAAAAACCACCACAACCCCAAAAAGAACTTTGATTGAGAAGTGTCCACGTGGATTGACCATTTGCCATGAGGGGTTATGCACTAGATTTAAGTGACAGTCTTTCTGCTGAAGGTTACCTGCTAAAGTGAGTAGCAACTCTACATGAAGTAGTTGGGAGAACTAAAGCTCTTCTTGCGCGATCTGAATTCATCGCATTGTTTGTGATAAGTTCTGTGTCCTGGCCTGAAAGTGGATAGCCTGATCTATGAAAAGGTCACGGGTGAGCCCTGTGTAAAATGGCATTGTTTACAGTTTTTTTAGTGAAGAGATTAGCTGTCATTTATTTCCACATACCTTAACTGAAGAGCTTTAAAAGTTCCCAGCAAGAGCATGTTCTTTTCTCTTTCTCAGCCTGTCACATACTTGTCAGATTCAATAAAATTCCTTACCTGAATTATGCAGATGAGGTTTTGTTGTGTCCAGCACCCATCATTGTTCATCTCCACTACAGCTGAAACTTCTAGCAGCCCTCTTGCTTATACTGCCTGATTTCAGCACTCCTTAGGTCAAGACCTTTCAACCTCAGGGCTTGACTTATGCCACAATCATTTGACAAATCACCCAGGCCTTCACAAAAGCTGGTTGAGCTCCAAAGTGACTGCTCTCTATACACCACTGTTTCACTGTTTTGACATTTCCTTCTCACTTTTCCCCTCAGTAATTAGACAAAGGAAGAAAAAGACATTTGTGTCCAAGGAATGCTTTCATTTAGGGCTGTGATAAATGGCTAC
Source organism: Tapera naevia (assembly GCA_033556795.1). Classification (NCBI taxonomy): domain Eukaryota; kingdom Metazoa; phylum Chordata; class Aves; order Cuculiformes; family Neomorphidae; genus Tapera; species Tapera naevia. Next base: position 1,120,094 of record JAUMJJ010000066.1, read on the forward strand.
CCTTTCCAAGAAGTTATGGTCCCACTGTAGGAGAAAGTTTCTTCACAAGGAAACTGAGCTAGAACAACTACCCTGTTTCTGCCTCGGGGGGGCAAGAGGGTAGGTGACTGTAAAACCTGCACAGGGCACCTATTGATCTCATAGAGCTTCTTCATCCAAACAATGTACTGGAGTTGAACACCTTAACCAGACTTTATGTTCATTCGTTGTTCATGAGTTGGCACAGGCCCATGTAACATGTTTAGCACCATGGATAGATTGGGAGACAAATCTGGACTAAAATGTAAATGATGGAAGCAAATAAAAGCATGCCTCCTATAATTTTCAGAAGAGTTCTGGCTTTTATAGGATGGACAGAAGAGACAGGAACTTTTTATCCCAAAGCTGACGTTGATTCTTTGGTCAAATTGTTTCTTGGCTTTAGTTTCTCCATACATGATCTGTAAAATGAGCATATTTACAGCCCTTTCAAAGTGCTTGGGAATCTCTTAAGTGAAGAACTCTATGTAAAGCACAAGACTCTACTGGAAGGATCAACAGCTGTAACATCATTCTTCTACTCAGTGTCTCCACTGTTTAACTCAGAAGAGATCACAGTATCACAGTATCACGGTATCATAAGCTTGGAAAGGACCTCTGAGATCATCAAGTCCAACCTATAACCCAACGCTAACACCAACACTTACACCAACCCATCATCTAAACCATGGCACTCAGTGCCTCATCCAGTCTCCCCTTAAACACCTCCAGGGTCGGTGACTCCACCCCCTCACTGGGCAGCCCATTCCAATGACCAATCACCCTTTCAGTGAAGAACTTTTTCCTAACATCAAGCCTAAACTTTCCCTGACAAAGCTTGAGTCCATGCCTTCTAGTTCTGTCACTGGTCACCTGAGAGGAGACCAACCCTTGCCCGACTACAACCTCCTTTTAGGGCGTTGTAGAGAGCAATGAGGTCTCCCCTGAGCCTCCTCTTCTTCAGACTAAACAGCCCCAACTCCCTCAGTTGCTCCTTGTAGGGTTTGTGTTCCAGCCCCTTCACCATCTTCGTTGCCCTCCTCTGAACACATTCCAGTATCCTAACATCTTTCCCAAACTGGGGGCCCAGAACTGGACACAATATTCAGGATGAGGCCTGACCAGTGCCGAGTACAGGGGGACGATAACTTCTCTGGTCCTGATCACTACACTATTCCTGATGCAGGCCAGGATGCCATTGGCCTTCTTGGCCACCTGGGCACACTGCTGGCTCATGTTGAGCTTCCTGTCCACCAGCACTCCCAGGTCCTTTTCTGCCTGACTCCTCTCCAGCCACTCTGTCCCCAGTCTGTAGCTCTGCATGGGATTGTTGTGTCCAAAATGAAGTACCCGACATTTGGACTCATTAAACATCATCCCATTAGAATCGGCCCAGCTCTCCAATCTGTCCAGGTCCCTCTGTAGGGCCATCCTACCCTCTAACAGATCAACCCTTCCTCCCAGCTTGGTATCATCTGCAAACTTGCTGATGATGGACTCAATCCCCTCATCCAGATCATCAATAAAGATATTAAACAGGACTGGACCCCATACCGATCCCTGGGGAACACCACTGGTAACCGGCCGCCAACTGGATGAGACACCATTGACCACCACTCTCTGGGCTCGGCCATCCAGCCAATTCCTAACCCAGCACAGAGTGCTCCCATCTAAGCCACGGGCTGCCAGCTTCCCTAGGAGTCTACTGTGGGAGACAGTGTCAAAGGCCTTGCTGAAGTCCAGGTATACCACATCCACAGCCTTCCTCTCATCCATCAGGTCATAAATCATGAGATCATTCTCTTCAGAGCACATTAACCCCTGCTGTATGTAATTTTTCATTACTTTCTCCAGAAATAACACTAATGGATTGAACTATCAATGATTTGACATATTAGTGGAGCATGACAAATTTGAAAGTATTTTCAAGGCATTCAGATTAAGATCTTTCAGTTGTAGAAGTTTGTGTGTTTAAAACAAAACTGGCACTGTAATATCAAATATTCCTTAATAGAAAGAACTTATGTCAACCATGTTTTTATAAGCTTCTTTCAGCTTATTGTGTTAATGCTTATTGTTCCGTTGGGAAGAAAGTCTGCCAAACATGTAAAATAATTGAAACTGCATGTGACTTAGTTGTTGGAGCTATAGTGAGGAATTAGTGTGTTACAATTCTGGGTATGGTTAATCTGTCTCTTCTGTTCGTGGTAACACATTAATCAGAACATTACCAAATCGCATTACCAAATCACTCAAATTATTTTTATGGTCTGATACTACGTTAGGATTAATAAACCAACAAATCTGTCCTTAAAGCTCTGTGCATGGAATATGACCCTTTTCTCCAGGGCTTGTAATTAAGAGCAGGACAAACATCAGAATCTTCTAAGTATTTAATTTTGCATCAGCACAGGATTAACATACTTTTTCCTACTTGTATTATTGCCATCTGTGACAGTACCTACTCCTCGAGAATAAGAGGAGTTGAGTTGCACTGCTTGTAGTAGGGTACACTAGATGCATCTGCAGCATAACTTCTGTAAAATATGAACTTAATGGGGGAAAACAGTTAAACATTAAAAATGCTGTCTTTTAGGAAACTGAACTCTTGTACCTTGTACGCTCTCCTTTTTCACTTCCTGTGTGCAACATGTAAATAAATCCATAATGTAATTATTTTGGAAGCAACTCTACTACTAAGTAAAAAAAAAAAAAAAAAGGCACATGAATTTGGCTTGATTTTTTGGCTCTAAAAATGGAAAGGCTCTCTAGAAGTTTCCCATGTTAACATGCAACACCGGATAGCCTTATATACCTGAAATAACACAGCCCCAGGGTTGGTAGCAGGACACATTCCAGCTCACACTTCCTTCCCAGTGCATGCGAATGCATTCAGTAAGGGGTGGGAAAACATGAGAACCTGGTTGTGAAACCTTTAATTAGTATATCATTATTGAAACAGTTAAATTGGCTGAACCAACCACTGCAAATATAATGATGCTGGAAAGCAGAACAGCCACGTCTGCACTCTCTTCTCAGGCAAAGTGCCATATTGTCATTAGGATGTTGACCTGCCCTCACTTACTAAGCTCCTCAGATGCGCATTGATACTTTCCCAGCAGCTTCTAACTGCTGCAGTTCACATGTTCACAGGATGTTAAACATGTTGTCTTCCTCAGGCTTTCTCGAGTCTACAAGATGATGTTATGTGGGACTTAGTGAGACTGAAATTTAACTTTTGATGAAAAGTATTTCCATTCATATCTTGATTGTGTTAATCACAGATTTGAAGTCTTAAATGACCATTTATAAATGTATGTTGTAGCTTCCTTTGAGAACAAAGCATGCAGTGATCCTAACAAAGTGCAATAAGCAATAAAATCAAATGCTCCTCAAAGACTTTATTGCTGAAAAAAAAGTTAGTATTTTGTCCGGAGAAGTGATGGTTGCCCCGTGGCATTAGGAATAAATTCTTCAAGATGAGAGTAGTGAGGCCCTGGCACAGGTTGCCCAGGGAAGCTGTGGGTACCCCCTCATTGGAGGTGTTCAAGGCCAGGTTGGATGGGGTCTTGAGCAACCTGATCCAGTGGGAGGTGTCCCTGCTCATGGCAGGGGGGGTGGAATTGGATGGGCTTTGAGTTCTCCTCACACCCAAACCATTTGGTGAGTCTATAATTTTGACACGGTTACAGAATTTACATTAGTAAACGTTGTTAACACCTGTGTAATAAGCATTATATCTGATGTCTTTGCTTTTTCAGATATTTAATATCAGGACTATATGTTTATTTTTCATAGTTGTGCAAAACGCTAAGGAGAAGTGGATAAGAATTTCTTTACAATTGCTGCTCTTGCTTCACTAAAGTCCATTAACGACTTTCTTACTCCTATGTTAGAGACACATTTGTTTGCATTCTTGAGTTTCCATTTAACTGGATTGGTCCAATGAAGATTATCCTTTCTCTCTCCTTCACTCTTTTCCATGTTTATCAAGTGATTTCTCTTTCCAGTGTGCCAAAGGTTTCCCCAGAGATCAGTCCTTTTGTAGGTATTTTCTTAAATCCTCTCTGTGCAAGACAACAAAAATAATCTGAAGAATTAAATAAATGTTATTTATAAAAAGCAACAAAATCAATTCAGGAAAATTTAGATTTATCCAATATCAATTATTAAAAAATTTTTTAACACTGTACATATAAATAAGTACACCTCAGGTCTGCAGACATAATACTGCTGGAAAAAGAATCTTTAAGTATGTTACCTTTGCAAATTGCTTGTGTATGTATTTTTAATTTTTATTTTTCTGAAACCGAAGTCCAAGTATAATTGTCAGTGCTTCTTTCTGCATGAGGATTTTATGGAGTAGAGTTTATACTCCTAAGATATAACAGTGGTCACCACAATTCTCTGTACAGTTGAATACAATAACACAAATTTAAAAGTATTTGTTTCTACCCATGCCTCAGTGGGCAGTAACTAACTGAGGTTTCTTGGTACCGAAAAACTATTCCTGTTTTAATCGTGCATAGAAATGCTCCAGCCATGAAAAGCTGGGTACATCATGTACCTTGCTTTTGTTTGTTCTTTCAGGATAAGTTTCCTGAACCTACTCTAAGAAGGCATTTTTTGGCTGATCATGCTGGAAGGTCTTGACCTGGGCCTGCTCTGGCCACAAGTCCAATGACCAGGACTCAGCAGAAGACATAGTGAGACATCGTTTTCTTTGTGATGAGAGAGAAGGTGTTACTGTTTTGGTATGCTCACTACTGAGAGGTTAAAAGTCAAAATATATAAAACATACAAAAAGAGAAGGAAATGCATTGATGTACATCTGGCCATCTAATTCCAGGCTTTGTATCTGTACCTGGATATTTGTGCCAGCACCTCCCAGGTGAAGCAACTCTTCCCATACTTTCTCTGTTCCTCTCTGTTTGGGTGCCTGGACAGAACTCACATTAACTGAGCTCTTGTAGACAGCTTACAGAGACCCATTTAAGAGATTGGGAGGACCTTTTCTGAGCAATATACCACAACAGATCACACAAGACTACTTCTAGTTCAAGGTTCAGCCCTAAAAGAAGAAAGTTGATGTGAAAATGAAGTGATGCTTTCAGTCTGAGTTCTTCAAAATCACAAATAAAAATCCAGTTCTGCAGCTATTATTTGCACTGATGCATTGCAACTTCTCTGTTGAAGTACTTCAACATCCTTGGTTGTGTGGAATCGCAGATTGCGATATAGGATCAAAGTAATGAGTGATAGTTTGATATTGTCACTGTAAAGATCTTCATTACAAGTAAAGTTCTAAAATTACATAGAAAGATCGCATTTTTATTTGAAGCTTTAACTGTATATAGTAGTTCATGAAAAAAAAAAAAACACTAGTTCCTGCAGGACCCATGTGAAAATTTTGATGTTAAGAGCCACAGAACCAGAATCATCTGTATCAGATGGCCTCTGGAATAAGGAACATTGCAGAGCAGTCACAACAGTGACATGCTTCCCATGGACAACACAATTCCATCACAGGAGAGGACACTGTTTCTCTCACCCGTTCCCAGTAAAATATGTGGTTGCTGCCAAATGTGCAGTGCAGTAGTAGCATGGACTCCCTATATTCTAGTTTAAAACTATGTATAGAGCAAAACCTGTAGTTGGACTATCTCTAGTATATGAAATCAGGTTGCTTTCCTCCCTATTGGTCTTGCAAATCTTGTGGAATCAGATTGTTTTCTTCCTGTGCTTCTGTGAGTGGCAAATATGACACACTTTCAAAGGGCTAATGTTTGTAAGCCATGCTGGCCTAACAGAGAAAAATAATTAAATACAGATGGGAGAACATTTCAGGAACTAATTTCATCAGGTTTATTTTTTATTACATTCTTTGAGCATAGAGAACACTAGTTGACACGAGCGATTAATTTGATTTTTTCCTCGATTTCAAACCTTATTTTCCTTTAATGGAATGCCTTTAGCATCTTATAACTGATTCTTCTGTACAAGACAAAAATGAGTCCGACATGGAGATAAAAGCAGAGGAACGAGCACAGTGTATCTACAGTGTAGATATTCTTACCTTATTCTGCTGTTCTCAGAAACATTGGTTTTTAACTCAGCTGTGCTTTATATTGACATTCTTTATCTTGAAAGATTTGATGCATCTAAAGGAGTTACCATTCTTTGCAATCATACATATGTCCTAATCCTCAGCTGGTGTAAATCAGAGTTACTACATTGACAGCTTAAGATATGGCCCATGGTGAATGTTGTTCGTAACAGCCTTTAACAAGATTGCTGTCATATGAGTTATTCTTCTGTAGTACACACACTACAGATAACAGGTTTGCTGTAGTTCCCTTTCTAAATGTAGCCCATTAAGAAACTGGAAAAATTCCATGTCCTGAACATAGTAAAAGAAATACTTAAAGTGACCAGCACAATCTACAGATAATTAACTTCAATGGATGGTTGGTTACAATCATTTAATTGCCAAACACTAAATACTAGTCAATTAAAAGGTTATAAAATTTGATTATTGAATACAATTAAGGTATGTTAGAATAATATTTCCATACAGACATAAGTGTTACACATCTCATACATTTATAAACTATGCTTTTAATGCATACTGAAGTGTGAAGATGCACAGTAGTGCAGTTATACTGAACAGCAGCAACATCTGGGTGATTGCACCCTCTAAAACAAGCTGTGTAGAGTAGTACTAATTCTCTAATCCATAAATGTCATTCTCACTTCCACCTGCTAGTGACAGAAAGTGAAATGAGATTATATCCATTGGCGGGGTAGGGAGGGAGAATACAAATTTAGGTAACATGTCCCAAGCCACATTTTAAAATACATCTTAAGACTCTAATACATACATACTAAAGAAGAAAAAAAAAATGCCCACAAAAATATGCAGCTTTGGACAGCTTGTGTGAGCAAAAATAGGTTTTACTGTGCTGCCTTCTATGCCTGCTTATGTTTTCCATCCTCTTCTTCACCTAGTAAAAACTACAGATCACCAACTACTAAGTGCTGTTAGTAACTGTGGCTAATGCAAAAGCATTTTTATTTAGTTACACTTGGCTGCCATCAAATCTCTAATTTGTGTTACTGGGTTTTCACTTTTGATATCTTCCTGAATTTCTGGCATGGAGAATGTATTGAAAAAGGCAAAGAAAATAAAAGAGAAAAAAAGGAACAGAGTGAAATAGAGGGGAGATAGTGAAGGTAGAGAAGAGCAAGGTGGAAAGGTGTCTTTGTACAGCCCCACTTTGTGTAGAGCTAGAAAGAATAGTGGGAATGTTACAGAAACGAGGGGAAGAAAAGAACTTTTGTTGGGTTAAAGGAAAAAAAATACTAGAAAGGGGGAAGAAGCAGTTGGGCATGGAAGGGTGCAAAAAGAAGGAACAAGGAATAGAGGAAGGAATGAGAGATATAACAAAAGAAAGATTAATCTGAGAGGTTTGAAGCTTGCTTCTGACTTGCACACAGTTCTGCTCTTTGTCTGTCTTCATGGATCTCCGAATTTCAGTTGAATTCTAGGAAGAAGAAGTGTTAAAATGACTGTTAAAATGACTGTTCCCATTCAACACCAAGTTTGCAGACCTTCTGTGAGAAAGCAAACTTCAGTGTGATAATTTACAACAAATCCAGAAACTAAACAAGTCCCAGGGAGCTGACAACCATCTCCTCATTTTGAGGCTCTGCCGGGTCCTGAGTCACCATTTTAGAGCATCCTACACCAGGATGCTCAACACTTCACATCCATGATTCATTTGTCTCCTTACTGTCTTCTCACCACACTTTCATCTATGATCAGATTTCCTCTACAGCTTCCACAATCTTCTGTTACTCTCTTTAAAGGGTTCCCTCTTTTCACTCTCTCTGGATGTAACCACCCTTCCTATCTGTTGAAGAGATTCTCCCCTCTAGACTTCAAGTAATGGCGAATTCCACAGAGTGTGTGAGAAGATGAATATCAGCAGAGATAAGATGTCCTTGTGCTCTTTTAAATGTTTTATGAGCCTTTACCATGTTCCTGTCCTATTCTTACATTTTTTGAGATGTGAGTCAAAGATCTACAGTCCCTTTCCAGGAAAGCCATATGCAGAGCTGTGGAGAAACTCTCATTCCTCAAAGACCTTCAGAAAATTGACTCGAAGTTAGCTTAGCTCAGACTTTCACAGTATTTGTTGTGGGTTTCTAAATGACACTCAAAGCTTCCATTTCAAGCCTCTTGGTTGTCATCTTTATATTTAAATCTTCCTCCTTGTATTTCTCTATCAGCTCTTCAAGTTTCACAATTTATTACCTCCTTCCAATACCATATGTGACTTGGTGCTGTCAGCAAATCACCTCTTTCCTCTGCCATAGTGTATCCTGTAGAAAGACAATTTCTTCTCTGTACCCTTTATGGAAAATCTCAAAGCAATATCAAATTGCTGAAATGCCTTACCAATTTTAGGGCATCATTTTTTCTAATGAAAGTGTCTTACTCTGAATTTAACTTTTCTTGCCAATTCTGGATACTTTGAATACTATCTTTCTCAGCTTTTTTTCTCAATGAAGCAGAGAGTTATTCTTGTATCAGATTTCATAGAATCAGGTTTTACAGGACCTCATTTCTATACAGCTAGTCTTTTGCCCTATAACCCAATTCCACTTATAAATAAACTTATTTTGGTCTATTCTACCTGCTGACTTCTTCCTCTTTCTTCCTTCTTTCCCCTCTTCACAATTCTAAATAAAGTTTGTTGTGAAACCAAGGGAATCATTTGGGGGAAAAAATATAAAGTCTCCAATGCCTTCTTTTAGTCTTCTTGGGTCATGATTTCAAGTTATTTTTAAGCCTGTCATGCTTATGATTTATTTTTTAGCAGAGGATGTGTTGCTCTAATTTTATGCCAACACTCAGGGTTTCCAGAAAGTTATTGAGTATGATAAGATTTCTTAGAATGACTTCCTCCCAGACATGCCCCTAAAACAATAAGAAGTGACATAAAACCCTCCATTCTCCACAAGAACTGTACTCACCTCACTCCAACCCCATCTTCAAGGTTGTTTTTTTTCCTGTCACCAGCAGTGACTGTTAACCAATGTTGAAACTTTGCTGTAACAGCGACGTAAGACATTTACCTTTGTGTTATTAGGAATTTTAAGACAGGTCAGCTTTACTTTCTGATGTAGAAACACTTAGGGCTAAGTGAAAGGTGGAAGTGGAAGGAGGGATCAGTAATCACAAGTTCCAAATCACAGCAGCTGAAATCTGTCCCCTTCCACAGGTAAAACGAGTCTGTTATTGTTACACACAGGGACAGACAGTGTCTGCTATCCCAAAGGGTGAAAAGAAAGTCCCACACCCTTGCAGCTGTGAAGACAAGGCTTTCAGATATTAATTTGTGGTGAAGCTTTTCTGCAAATGGGAAGATCATTAAAATAAACTCTCTCTGGCTAGCCAGCAGTTCTCGTGATGAAGGGGACTGCAGAAGACTGACTGTTTCCCTGATAGTTTGCTGGCCCGGGAGTCAGGGCTTTCTGCTTTGTGGAATGTTTCTTGCTCAGGACTCTCACCATAGTCCAATGGTCCTATAAAATAGTACCTCTGTTCAAACACCTTTAAGTCATAAAAAGTCAACAGAATGAACCTAAAGATTTCATGCTGCATAAAACTCTCTGCTGCAGGACCGTAGAGATAGTAAACTTTTCTCTAAGTCTTTCCTACAACTCCCTCATATATATAAGTCTGCAAAAGTACGTGATTTCCTTGCTATGTTTCAGATGCTTTTTACAGGTCATTTCTATATTCCTTCATTAAACATACCAGTTGCCTCCTCATTTAATACTTTTTTTTTAAAATGCTGTACTACCATCAGTTGTCCTGTAGCAGCTGGGGCTGAAAGCACTGATCCTGGTCTAATTGGAGTCAATAGGAAAATGTCCCATAGGGTAGGAGCAGGCTTTAAATAGCTATTTGACCAAAACTGTGGAGTAAAAAGGTATCATCAGTTTATAGAAGAGACTTCTCTGAGCAAGTCCTCATTATTTTACAGTCCTATTACAATACAGACATGGAGCTAGGAAAATTAAAAGCACCAAGAGAAATTGTGAAAATGTTGGCTTTTTCCTGTTGTTTCTCCTACGTAGCCTAATATTTAAGTTTTGTTGATCTGAGCACAAAGAGACTTCATTTGGAAACAATACTGAGCCAGCTGTTTTATTGTAGAAAACGGGCAAATGTGGAAGTAGCATTTGAGTTTCTAGACTCCCTAATCTTTGTACCCAAAATCTCTGTGCCTTTGAGCAGGTTTAGAAGTGTAAAGATGTTTTTAAAAAGTGGATTACTTGTTCTTATAATATGTTGATTTTATGGAAAATTTTTGTAGAATTAACCTCTTTTATCTTGGGAAAATAGATTTACTTCCTCTACTTGTTCTTATAGCCACTCTTTAATTTCTCCCTCCTAATTTATGTTTTTTTCAATTTTTTTTTCCATTTATTTTTCCTCTTAATGGAGACATTTCTTTATCCCCACATCTGCTGTCTAGCCAGGGCATGATACATTTTTTTTACCCTTTGCACATGCAGTCCTGTAAAAATGTGGCAGATTGCAAAGTTCAAGTGCTCCGAAATGTGAAGCGAAACAGCTGCGCCTAATCACTTGCACAAGAAAGGTTTTTGGAGCTTCAGTTTCAGCTCTCATCTGCCTGGAATCCTGTATTTCCTGTGTCCAGATCGAGTGGCAGGCAATGTCAGAGGTCTTTGATATATGGGCATCATATTCAGAGCCAGTGCAGGAGGCGCTTCGTTAACAGCCGCAGCACGTTTTTTAATTTGATATAACTTCCAGACTCTTTGTTCGTGTTCAAGTAAGTGTAGTTCCCATAGAGAGACGCACACAATTTTTAGCAGTCATTTATCAAGCCAGAGGTAATTCACATTATGGAATTGAATGGGGTTTTATGCATCACTCACCTATACAAGTCACAGAGAACATCAGGCATTCAGCAACTTGAAGAGAACAGGACCATTTCCTTAATTTCCTTAATGCACCTTGAATGTCGCTCCATGAGGACAGCATTCCCTCAAGATGTGCTGTACAATTCTCTTAAATGGTCTTCTTGATCTGCACTGTCAGTTTTTTTACCTTGATGCAGCCTGGCTGTATCACATTTGCAAAGCTCTCATGTTGAGTTTATTTAGATTAACCAAGTAAAACGATGTGGGGTGACTACATGATCACAGGATAAGGTCCTCCTTATCTGATCAGCCAGCTTCATGATAAATTGTCTTACCTAATGAAGTAGAAAACTGGTTGTGAGCAAACTATTTGCTCCTGGGTGATGTATATCACACAGAGTAATTCACAAACTTTCAGACTCAGGAAGAAAGGTTAAAAAACAAAATTAATGGATAAAGCAAAAGAAATGAAAAGCCAGCCCTCCTTCAGAGCATAGGTGGCTTTGAAACTCTTTCTGTTCAAACTAAACACAGTTTAAAAAGTATAGGCACACAAAAGGTGGTACTTAGAATTGGAATCATGCGAAATTGTTAATGATTAGACTTCAAAAAAAAAGAAAACATGATTAACTAACAAAAATTAGATGTGTTTTATTATGTATTGCCATTATATTTATTTATTTAGATGTGATAAATTTCTAAAGAAATGGTTTGATTTAACCTTTGCTACAACATTTTATCAAACTGATCTTTGTGATCAGTGATGCTTTGGAATGCAAACTACAGAAAGCAATTCTGGGTGTTCAAGGCTTTCAGACCTAGCTCTGTTTACCAAGCATAAATGCAAATGCCAGTTAAGCTACTTTCAGTTCTATCCTTCTGCTGTTCAAGTGCAGGAACAATTATCTCCATCAATATTTAATGGCCTAATCCTAAACAGACTGTTCCACAAGCACAGGCAATAGTCCTGTTAACGTGCTGTTAATTTTCAAGCATAGAAGCTGAAATGGACTATAGAGTTGCTGAAAACGACTAGAAGTACATTTCCCTAAGGTAAAATACACTCATCAGCCTCTGAATAATGGAATTAGATTTTTTCCATGTTTCTGTTTAGTGGATTAAATCTGTGCAATCCTCTCCATTCACCTCCGGAAAATGCCTTTTCCAACTTTTTCCTGCTGTTCATTGCAAGAAAGCCTTGAGTGCCTTCTTCTCCGATTGGTCACTGTGGAGTCAGAAAGGGGTATAGTACTGTTGAGGATTTATGTATTTGATTTCTTTTTGATTTAGGTCCTTACAAACCATGCATGTTTCCTTAGATCCTCTGCCCTAATATAAATAAGCCAGAACTTGGTCTGGTTTTGATTCCTCCTCTATAGCAGAATTTCATGCCATCCCACCACATGATGGTAATCACTGATTTATGCCACCAAAAAAAATTGTTACCACTGTAAGAGCATGTGCCTTCATAAATACTTTTTTTCAAGAGATATTCAGCCTATTAAACTTTTATTGTGACTGTTTTCTTTATCTCTGAAATCAGCATTTTAAAGTAAATAGCTGGCTGCCACATATATACACGTTAAAGTTAACTGTTAGGGGAAGAAAGAAATGACTTGGAAAGATGCAGGGAGTAACAGTAGTGGAAACAAAAGCTCCTTTTTTATTCACAGGCTAAATACAGCATACAGCAGCTGCACTGCATGCTAAACCCATATTATCCTCTTTATGACCTCAGTTTTGACCTTCGACAGGGTTTCATGCTCCGCTTAAAAGCAGATAGTATTTTGGTTTCTAACCTGGCTTCTCATGAGGCTCTTTTGAACACAAGTTACAATTAGCCTCGTGAAAATAAGCTAAATACCTGAGTTTGAGGTCATAGATTTCTTTATTTACAGGAAGGTAAAACCATCCTATATGAGGGCTGTGAGATGTCTTTCTTTACAAGCTGTAGAGCCAAAAGTCAATGTTTGTCTGTTTCATGGCATATTCCCAGAAGATAAAATTAAGAAGCCACCTGCTTTTACATTAAAATGTAAAGCCTAGCTACAAATCTAGTTATTTAGAGTGTTCTCCTCTAGAAGCCACTTAAGAACATGTCTCACATTGCCAGAGTTTCAGGATTCCTCTGTGCTCATCACTCTGAGTAACTCTCTAATCCTGAAATGGCAATGTCACATTTAAGACATTAATATAGGGAAGCAAATGTAATAAATAGACTTCATTGTGTAAGATAATTAAGAATGAGTCAGTTTCCAACTTTCTTGGTAAAGGACAGGAAAGCTGACTCTATTTGAATGCCAGATTGAGAAACGTGATCATTAAATTAACTCTAAATACTAAGTTTTTTTCTCAATGTGCACAGAGTGCTGAGCACCCAGAAGTCCTAACTGCTTTGGAACTTGCAGGCTGAGAATTAGCTTTTCAAAGAAAGTAAGAGACAGTGTAAGGAAAATACTCAACACACTGTCTTTATGGTCTGTTGTCAAAGGTGAGAAAACATGTCAATAAGTCAAATTTGGGATTTCTTTGTACAATGAGGAGATAAATCCAAAAAGGAAACTTCCTGTACAGTTTTGGGGTTTAGGTTTAGGCACCAGGTACTTGAAGTCTAAATGTTGCACTTGGGTGAACATTAAGCATCAAAATCCTTTTGACCTTGCCCTTTCCTCACACAAAGATGAAAGATGTGCTATGCTTCTATGACACAGCATTAAATCTATATTATTAATAACTGAATTAACCTTCACTTTGGACATACTTCATCCATATGCAAACTTAGTCTTGATCTATTCTTGGGCTGAAATTTGCCATTTGGACCAAATTGTGTCAGTTGATAATGGTTTTTATTTTATTTTTCATATAAATGTATAAGTATCTTAACACATGCATCCAAGTTTTCGTTTTCTTTTCAGCAACTGAGACATCAGATGGACCCAAACTCAGATCACTACGTTACAGTAAAGGCACACTCTTCACAGTCTGAATTTTAGGGCTGTCTGAGGTTTTTCTGATTGACACCACAAACAGTAAGAATCAAAAGGCTTTTGCATTGGTAGTGATAAGGAGCATCAAAATTCATGAATTGCCCCTGAAAAGGCTGCTCCAATACAAGTACAGAAAATTATGTATATTTAACATGCAAGTCTATTCACCTTTTCAGTTGTTTAGAAATAGTCTCCCTGTACAGAAGCTGTGGTTATATTTAGGGTTTTCAGTTTCCAAAGCATAAATTTTTTTTGAAATATAAAAAAATACATTGATCCAAAACTGACCAACTGTCATCAAAAGTACATTAAGCTTGCCTCTTACAGCTGTAAGATTCTCTCTTCTCACAGTTCTCAATGTTAATAAAAAATCATTTTTATACTTAGAAAATAATAATGTTGGAAGAAATTTTTGTATTGTACTATCACAAGCAAAGTATTTTGGAACATTTGGGGAAGGGTTTGTTTTTCCTTTTGGGATTGCTCTTCTTTCCATAACTATCAATGTGCAAAGGATTATCCAGCATTATTACGGTATTTACAATTCTATTTGGTGTTAAACTTCAGAAACACATTGAAAGTGCATGTTCCTGTGAGAAATCTAGCTCACGTTTTAGATGAAGCTTGGACAGGATTCAAACTATCTTTTGAAGATTTCCCTGAACAGACCATCCAAGATACTTTTGTCCTATATTCGTGGGTTTCAATATATGCCTAAACAATTTAGTTTAATAGATTCCTAAACAAACATAGAAACACTTCAGTATTAGATTCTCTTTTCTGTCACAGATTCTTTAGGAATGCGGGACAGACTTCCCACCTGAAAGCCATGGTGATAACCCGACAGATACAGCTTCAAACCATCAGATATTGACAAGGAGGTCTTCTACAAGCTGACCACGTCAGACAGCTGAGAATAGCATGAATTTGTGAGCCCACTAGGAAAAAGTCCTTTTCATAAAGAAATAAACAGAGACAATTACTATTCTCTGTACTTTATATTAGACTTCTACTGAATAACATTATTAAAGATATGGGATGTTAGGTCTCTCACATACTACCTCCTTACTCCCAGGATCTTTTTTTTTGGCAGTTTTGTAACCTTCAGGAGCCCAGTCAATGAGAAACACTTTTTAAGGGTGAAGAGCAAAGCATGAAACCACCAGTTGATTCATGACAATGCCCTTAAAAATGTCAATTAATCAATAACAACACGGGTGACTGAGTTTTGTTCTTCAGTCTGAGAGAAGTTTAGGGTGATCCATGGAAATTTACGGTAAAAATAACACTCTTCTGTGCTTTGGGAAGACTATCTGCCTTGCTTCTAAGTAAGCACAAACAGCAGGCTAAAACAAGACCACAGCTGTCAGTGTTAAGAGATCATATTCTACTCCTGTTACTTTTTGCAGACACTTTTAAGTGTAAAACAGTAGTGGGCAGTGTGTTAAACTCTGAGTTAAAATAAATAGGTAAGGAGTTGACAGTTTTTCTTATATTTCATCACAATAATAATATAAATTCTATAGGAAGTTGTGATGTGTGTCATTGATTTGAGAAGGGTCTTTTGGAGCTGTTCCAGCCTTTTGGATAAAATCATATTTTGGCAGCCTTAAAAATACACACAATGCTTATGACAGACTAGTCTATTGCCTTAAATAGTATTAAATAGTATTTTAATTCTTTTAAAAACAAATTATTATTTAACCACCAGGGCTGCTCTGTTCTACAGCTGGTTATAAATAAATTTATTAATAATTGTGCACTTGCCTGACAGACTCAAGTGGTTCGTGCTAAGTCATTCTTGTGCTTCATGTAAATATAATTTAGGGCATAGCATAAGCTTATTAAAACCGCATCTTTAAAATACTTATGAAAATGAGTAGCTACAGATTTACTAAAGCAATATTTTCCTGTAGAGGTTGGAAAATTTTATATTTTCCTCCCCTTCTTTATGTCAAATACAATTATATACCTTATTATGGACTAATAACCTGTTAAATTAGACTTATTAAATCAGGGTAATATAAGATTTACAGCAACACAAACCGCAGTATTATGAACTACTACAATGAAGAAAAGGTAATGTTAAAATGTTTTGAAAATGCCCTATCTTTTATCTTCAAAGACCAGGGTTCTTTTTCCTGCTTTGATCACAAATGAAAATAAGTCTGGTGGTTGGAGATGACCCTGTCAGAAAATCCATGTCATCACCGGCAGTTTTTGCTGGAGAAAGACCTAGAGACTGAGCAGCAGGTAGCACAGACATTGAAGCAGTTTTGGGTGGGGAAGCTAAGATCAATTTAATCCATACTAAGTTCACCAGGAGAAAAAAAAGGTTTTTTATTAAAAAGTGATAAGAGCTTTTTTTTTTTCTTTATAACTGATCTGACAGTTTCCCATCAACTCTAGAACTTCTGGTACATAAAAAACGCAAGTCGTGAAAATGAGAAAGAAATATCAACCTATAGATTGCTTCAAAGTTAGTCTTCAAATTGTGTTCAAATTGGCACTGTGACTGATTTAAGAGCTTATCTTCTCTATGAGTCTAGCTACTTCCCCACCCCAACAAAATAATTCAGTACTGGTTTCTATTCTGCCTTCGCAATTAATCAGCTTTGTAAAGTGCTTCGTTTGGTGCGTTTGTATTGTTTAAATAAATCTGGAAACACTAACCTTGTCACGTTCAGGGGTCGAGTGTGAGAATGAATCTTTGGAGTACAGAGGGTAAAATACTTCAAGGCGTATCCACAAGAGATTTCATACGGACAATCGGAATTTATTTTCCAAGTGGATGGTGTACCCAGTGTAAGTGAGCACTGTGGCATGTTTTAAAGTCTCCTTAACCTGTCTGTGCAAATTGCATAAATCACAGCAATAAAGTCTCTCTATTCAACATGCTGGAGCTGAAGAGCACTGACCAGATTTTGACCTCCTATTCTGGGCCCCAACTGACCCTAACTTAGAAGTTCAGGCGGTCAATAGCAGGTCACTGAGGGCATCTGCAGTCTTGCTTAATTCCAGTTTGATTGCAAGGTTAAATATAAGCTACACAGGTACCCTTTGCTACCTTCTTTAAGTCTTCCTGACCACCACAGCACATGTGGAACCACCAAAGAGATGGGGAAGTGTGCGGGGAAGAAGAGGAGGGAAAAAATAAAAAACAAGGTTGCTTTCTCGCTGGCCATCTACAGCTTGGCATAGACCAAGCTGGTCGTTTATCAGTGTAATGGATTTACAGACAGCCCTAAACAATTGTCAAACATTCTTTTAAAAGCCATTAGTTTTTCAAATAATATATATCTGTTTTGTGCATTTGTTGAACCCTTCACTTGTCACCGAAAAGGGCCTGTTAAACTAAACAGAGGCCTGATCAGTTTTCAGTGAGCTCTGAGCCTCAGAGTTCACCTGGGTCACCTACAAGATTTATGAGACCCCGGTACCGGCATCCAACTGGAACTGCGAGTCCAGCGGTGAGCTGAGCCTTCCCCCGCGCACCAGGTCCTGCCCCGCCATTCCCAGTGGCTGCCGGAGAGGCAGCAAAATTGATGACCTGTGCAGATACCAAAGTGGACATCAATAAAAGGAGATGGATGTGAACCATCAGAGTGACATGCCTCGCTGCTGGGGTGGCTGGGGAGAGAGGGGAACAGGTTAAAAAAACACAGGAAAGTTATTTATATAAGCTTCAAGGACAAGGAGTTTGTCACTACTTGCTTGAGAATTTAATCTTAATGTGTTCTTTCTTCTGGTTTCCATCATTCTCCGGCTGACAAAACAACTGTCAAGGTATTGCAACCACGAGATAGCTCTGACGTGGTCTCAAGTGCTGGGAATCGTGTTTGTAATGCAAATTTTAATACAGTGACTATTGTGGAAAGGTGTGAAAAGTGCTAAGTGGCCTTCTCCAGCAAACATCAAATAATGTTCTTGGCTTAATAGAGCAGCAAAGTCCTTTCGTTTCATATGGGACTTGGGAACTTCAGAGAAATTATGTGGTTGTGTCTGTAGCTACATGACTGTTTTTAAGCAGATAACCAAATGTTTGTCACTGGGAACAGCATCCTTGAAATTCACCTGTGTGAGGAATCTTCCTGCGACAGGATGAGCAATGGTGGGACCAGACAGTGTTTCATCCAAAGCAGTCCTTACATGCAGATAGGTTGATAACAATACAGTTTTCTGCAATAACAACATTATTTGGTATGTAACAATGTCTCTTTGGGTTTAAAACACTCTAAAGAAACCAATGAAGAAACAGTTCTCAAAATTTCTCCATTTTATGTTCCAAGTGTTTCCTTTCCCTCTGGGACATCTTCTGTATTCTTACATATTATATAAATGAGATCTAAATCTAGAATGTGATTTTTGTACTTGAAAGGATTATGTATTCATCCTCATAAGAAGCAATGGCAAATGTTTATAAAGAACTGCTCTACTCTCCACACACAGCATTCAACAACCCTTCTTCCACTAAAATGATGTTCTAAGGTGCAGCAGCTGAGAGGTAAAAAGGAATAAAACCAAAAACAATGTATCCTTAAGATGTATTTTTAAGTAGAGTCAATGTTAAACATGACCTAACACCTGGAAGGGACTGAAACTCTTCATTTAAACTGAATTTCTGCTTGTGACAAAAATTTCCTATACACCCATATGTTTTTGCTTCTTGCTAATGAAATAAAAATAATATTTAAAAGCTCAATAACATAAATGTAAGTTTCTATTTATGACATGCTGATACTCTCAGTGAAGGACATTAATACTTCAATAACTATTTTTTCTGGAGTCAGAGGAAAATGGAATCAAACAGTTACTAGAGATCTGCTGAAGCTGATGTTATTAATCAGTTACATGAGGAGCCCAAGCAGTCCTGGGAAAAGGAAGATGTTGTGTGAGGTCTCCTTCCCCTTAGGTCAGTCTGCAGTGTACCAACACTTCGTGATCATTCTTATTCTCTCTGTCCTTAAGCATTTTATCTGATGCCTGGAATACCCAGGTTTTCTAGCAGGAGGGACGAAGGTTAAGGAAAGGCTTGAACCGTATTGGGTTCAGAGAAACAACCAAAAATTGAGTAGTTTCTGAAGGACTTCATATAGCTGAAGTTACAAAAACTTTCTAGAGTGGTTTCTAAAGAACCTGATGTCATAGAAGCTGAGAACCCTTATTAACCAATGCAGCTGATGCAAACCACTGCTTTTTTCAGGTCATTACATCACCAGCCAACCATGACTGGATTAATTTTTCAGCAAAGTCACTCCCAAGAACATATTGTCTTCATTTCTACTTCTTGAGGGGAAGTTGTTTTCTTTCCAGTAGACCCATCAATTTAAAACTCTACAGGGGCTTATTTGTCAAACGGGTACAACTAAGTTTGTCTGGAGCTTTGTAATAAGGAGAATAGCATCATTAATATCTTAGGACTTCTTTTTTCCTTTTTTCTTCTTCAGCAAGCTGGTACATAGATGGCAACTTCTTGATCTGGGTGGGGATTCTTCTTGTCCTCAGCTGCTCCCAGAAATGTCTGTGTGATATGAGAGAGCACATTATGGTTTTGGAAAATGTTAGTTGTATTTCTCCCAGTGAAATGCTAACATCATGAATGATTCAAAAGTCCTGGTGGGCTGTGTAACTGCTGTAGGAATCTCAGACTTTGTTTAAGGTCCAGCCAGAGTTTATAAACTCCACAGGACCTCACTGATAGTTTACAAGTTCCGTAAGATCTCACGTGGATTTGACAAACCCTCAGGAGCCCAGGAGGTTTTATAGCCTCTGTAGGAGCTCATGCCGTTTTATAAACCTTACAGGAGAACTTGTGCGGGTGTATAAATGTATTCAGTAGTCCATCAGGATTTTATAGCATCATCAGGAGCTTTTATTTTTGGTTAAGTATATCCCCTCATCCCAGGATTCACAGCCTGAACACACCCTGACACTTATCATTCTGTAAGATCACAAAAAGAAAAGATTTACAAAGGTGCAGAATCCTTTCCATCACATAGCTGATAAATATCTTCACTCAGCTAGTTCTACTATAAAAGATCCTAAATCCCCAATATTTTCATTGGGTTTGAGTTTCCCACATTCCAGTAAAACAGCAGTGCAGAGCAATAGAAGTATAGAAGTGGAAAATTTAATGTCAAGAAATAAAGCAATTTACTCCAAAATTCTGAATCAGGCCAAAACTCTGTTTTTCATGGACAACTTACAAAGAAAGCAAGATTAGTCATTTCACTGTAAGACATTCACATAAATGAGCTATAAATCCTCTATGACATGAAAGATTTTTGATTTGAACATCATCTGATTAATTTTAAATTTACTTTAGATTTAATTTCCTTACCCAATGAAATATACACATTGCATGAGAAATTGTATATATTTGTCTGGATTAATTTAGAAACATATAACTGTGGAGGTAAAGATCAGAGTGAAAACATATTAATATCTTCATTGAGGAAAAACTCTGGAATAATTATCTTGTGAATATAATAGTGTGCTTTCTAGTTTGCATTAATTTTAAGAGGGATTTACTGTTGTCAAACATAGTAGTGACATTCTGGTACTTATGCTCAAATTATACTCAAAATTAAGTTCAAATGCCACCTTTTTTCAGTCAGAAGACACACATCAAAACCATAAACAGATCCAGACCTAGAATCATTACCAGAAAGAATCCCCTTTCGTTATTTTGATTTTGAGATTCATTGGAGTAGAGGTCAAGACTAAGACAAACGTTTGCTTATTATCATTAAAAGAAATGCTTCTTATTATCGTTCATTAATTGCTGCTGTATTGTATTATGGCAAACACACTAAATATGGGAACAACCACGACTGATTTTTTAGCTAAGTATAATATCACAGTATCACGGTATCATAAGGTTGGAAAGGACCTCTGAGATCATCGAGTCCAACCTATAACCCAACACTAACACCAACACTAACACCAACCATCATCTAAACCATGGCACTCAGTGCCTCATCCAGTCTCCCCTTAAACACCTCCAGGGTCGGTGACTCCACCCCCTCCCTGGGCAGCCCATTCCAATGGCCAATCACCCTTTCAGTGAAGAACTTTTTCCTAACATCAAGCCTAAACTTTCCCTGACGAAGATTGAGTCCATAATATCAAGAGCAATGCAAGTCTTTGGATGGATGTAAGCTCTCATGTAGAGAAAGAGAATTGAAGAAACGTTGCCGAAGAGCATACACATGGTGCCCACACACACATGTTCCCCTGATGAGATTAGGAATTAACATCTCCAGAGGAGGCATATGATGTCTGTTAATGGGATATCACACCCTACGTGTATTTTTTAAAAGTGTATGTGAAAATATTGCTTTGGGATCTTTTTTCCTTTCTGTGCAAGCTTCTCATATTGTACTGAACAAAGATTGCCCTGCCATTATTCTAAACACTCAGATTTAATAGGCAAATATCGTTATGTTTTTGGGTAGTTGGAGGTATTGGGGTAGAGGCAGCATTAACTTCTTCATTATCACCAAATCTTTGTGATCTGTCTACTTCTTTTAACATCTCTGTAGCTGTCATTAACCAGAGTGAGCAAACTGGACAAAACCAATGCTTGTGAATATATTTTTTTGTTCTCTTTTTGTTCTCACCCTTACTTCTTTATTACCATACGTGGTCTACCAGCAAAGGCACTAAGCTAGTGCCTAATCTTCTAGAGAAGACAGGTACAATCAGAATTGACAAAGCACCTATATTTTCTTCTGTAGGTGTGGTATTTTTTTCTCCAGTCCTGGTTTTTCATACGCTACACTCTGTAATGATTCATGAAAAGTAGAATTTTCATGGGCAGTCAACGATGATCCAGACACAGGACTTCTGAGGACAAGACAGGTTATATGCATTTTAGACAAACCAGAAAAGTAAACGGCTGGCTACAAATAGTAGTTCTCTAATATATGTGTCTTTTTCTGTGGTTCTTCATTTTGGATCACTATAAATTCTGGCAATAAGGAAGTTTTGGCAGCTTCCAGGAAGAAACCAATTATACAAATGCATTTGTGGTTTCTTCCTTTATATCCTCTGATTTTTTCCTCCTATTTTAGTTATTTCTAAGCATGGTGGCAGTGGAGGTAGATGAGTTGCTGTATAGTGATGAAATATTTGTAGGGTTTTTTTATGATTTATATTCTGTTTTATTTAGATATATTTAATGCTTTTTTAAAGATTGCATATACACAAAAATCCTACAACCAATGTCAGATTTCTACTCTTAATTAAAAAAAAAGTAGAGTTTTTGTGGGATTGTTTTTTGTCATTGTGAATGCAGGAAAAAAAGTTGCAGAAACTTGAACTCAAAAGCCATAATATTCATACAATGTTTCAAATATCATGGGTTTTATACTGTTCCTCATTATTTTTGGGGGACTGAGTGCAAAAGCTTTGTGACTAGAGATATTGTTGTCTTGTCCATGTCTTGTCCTTTAGATTTTTGTCCTTAAGCTCTTCTGAGAAGGAATTGTAATGTTCTTTATACTTCTGTGCCTAGCACACTGGGATTGACAAGATTTGGGGCTCTATCAGCTGCCAACATATACAAGCGAAATAAAAAGAGCTGAAAACAAAACAAAGAGTCTCTTTAACATCTTTCATCCTTTGAGTGAGGGGATTTAGAAGAGAAGAAAAACATTAATTCCTCTGCTTTGTAGCTATTGCACTGGGATAGTGGATAGGCAAAGAATAAGGTCTCTTTCATTTAAATAACTATCTTTGTGCATGTCTGTACTTCAGACTTCATTGCGGTATGCAGATATCCTAATACACCAGCACATGAGCTGTTGCCTTGCTGTAAAAAACGTATTCCTGTCCTTGCTAGCCGAGCTTGGTGGGAAAAAAAAAAACACCCACAAAACAAAACAAAATTGTAAGTTCTTCCAAAGGCTGCAGTGAACTCTGCAGGCTGAATTCTAGGTCTTTCCATCCGTGTTAATATCATTTAAACTGCGCTGTGCTTGAGCTGTGACCATACAGTAAAGCAGTTCTAACCAATTCCAACATGAAGTAAAATTTCCAGGATGAGGATCTGTAAAGCTTCAGGTTTGGTTGTGAAAAATAAATTATTTTTTCTAGTGTCATAGTTATCTTCTTATCTCACTTCTCTGTTGAAAATGTAAATCCGCTGGTCACTTTTCATTCTTTGTTGCAATGAGCAACACAATGGGCACCGAAAGATGGAGAGAGCACCAGGTACCTCCCAGCTAAGCTGGTAAAGTCCCAATGTTGATGTTTGCCAGGAAAACCTCTAAACCTCTTGACTGTCGTCTAAAAGTACAGATGTGATGATGATGATGAATCAGCTGTGATTATCCCATTTCACCTGAAACTGCCAGGCAGATTTCCTTTCTTGTACATTTGTCGTAAAGTAAATCCTTTTCAAGGGGCCAGTGACAACTCTAATGGATAATTTACAATCTACTGAGCTGCTGGATTAAATAACAGTGAGTCTGTAAACCAACAGGCTTCAGAGAAAACACTAGTAATTTGTTTATTGCCCTCTCTCAGTTCCCCAATTACGATTGATCTCCGCTTAGCAGTCTAGTGCTGCTAATTGTTTAGAAAAGAATGAAATCACTTAATCTTTATAGGCATCTTTTAGCCTAGGGTCTGACTTCATAATTTACTGTGTCAATCTCTCTAAAGCAAAGATAAGTGGAGTGTGTAGTTACATACTATACTTTAACGAATACTTAAATTATAAACAGTAAAACCTAGACAGTCTCTGCTAAGTATCTGACAAAATGGTGCCACTGATGGCATCTGGCTTTATGCCATTGATAGGCAGGCAGAAATAAGCCTAAGAAAGCACTTGTCTGTGCTGCTGTCCTGGCAAGGCTCAAGCTTGGGTCAGAATTTAATCAGCTCTTTATCGCCTTCTAGGGTGTCAATCACTGCAAGTATTTAACACGGGGAGGAACCTCGGCAGATGCAATCACTTTGAAAGGTTTCATGAGCTGCTTCCTAATATTATTTTTAGTTGGAGATTGCTCAGCTGCAAACACATTTTCATAACACATAGGCACTTGTACTTATGATGACAAGGTCTTAAAATCTTATCTAGGTTGGTGGGGTTTTTTTTTAAGTCTTCAGTATTCAAAATTCAGTATTTGAGGATTCCTATTTTCTTACTTTTGCTGCATCTCTTTTACACTAGTACTGAACAATTTCTTGTAATAGTAAGTTGCATCCAATTTGTCAGTGTACAGTGGAAGAATGATGACTCTTCAGCTTTGTGGATGGCATATTCATGTAGAAGACACAAATTCTGGTACCTGCTCCAGCTCAGGCTGGAAAGAGTTCATGTGCGTGAAAATAGTAGGATATCTTGAAAATGACTCACTTTCTTATGTTTTTAACCTAGTGGCCAGAGCATTCATTTATGAGATGGCAGATCTTACTCTTCTTGAGAGAAGTAGGAAGATGGTGAGATTAGAAATACTGCTGCTTGCCTCCAGCTGAATGTTCCTTTTTCTGTGATATTAAAAAAAATGCACTATTCTGTTACTTAGATCGCATCTATTTCTTTCAATAATCTTAGGGCATACTTTCCTACCTTGCAGGGTCTCTTTTCAGCACTTTTCAGGAGCAGGAATCAAAACTTTCTCAATACACTGCGTGGTACAATTTGCATCCTTCTCAATGCAGTGAATGTATTAGTAAGATATTAAGCAAGATACCTTTTGCATAACTCCAATTTTCCTCCATCCCATAACTGTATTTTATAATAATCACCAGTAAATCATGATTGTATGTTGTGCTGGTTTTGCCTGTATCTCAACAGCATTATTTTTCTTTTCAAAACTTTATCTGTGTGTTTTCACATCATTGATGCCTGACAAAGCCTCTTACTCTGATTACTTTTTTCTCATGCTTCATGTTCTCCAGTCATACAGAGAGAGTTTTTGGCTTAGATCATGGAATAATTAAATAGCGGGATTCATTTCTTCCAGATGTATGTTTACATATGTTTTTTCTCAGGTTTCAACTCCTGTTTTCTGAGTCAACTTGATTATGTTGTGTGGTATAAGCTTAAGGGGCATCAGGAGAAATTATTGCACTTGTCAGAGAATCAGCCGTGGAGGATCAACAGTCAATAAGAGAGGATCATTAGAACTGATTCAGATAGGGTCTCTTGGGATAAAACAGTTGGTCAGAGAGGGAGAATCAGTCTGCTCAAGTATGCTGACAACTAAGTGACAGAACTTTCAGCAGGCTGATTAGTAAGGGCAACCTGACAAAGTGGACTGCAGTTTCATAAAAAGGAGACTCTCCCATTGACCACTAAACAAAAGAAAGAGGTTCAAAAGAGAAAGGCTCGGGAAAAGGAGTAGAGTGGTAACAAACATAAGGGGTTTTTTTCTGAAAAAATAAATTAAAATTACAGAGTTTTTATCATTATTTTATGGAAGAGAACTGAACCAGAGTAGAGTACCTACGTGCTCTGGCTGCACTTTTTTGTAAATCCCCACGCACATGAATATGTTGCTGCAGTACTGTGAAGGGTTAATGCTGGTCCTGAGGTTGACTTCCGCTTTGCATCAGTTAGGACCTGGGTGTAGCAAGTGAGACAGAGAAACCACAGAAAGGCAGTGCTGAAGTCCAACAGAAATAGTGAAAACACATGAGCTTGTAGGCAGTAGGTTCAAATGGACAAGCAGCTCAGAGCACGTCCACCATAAAAAGCTTGGTTTGGCTTTTGTAACCATTTTCCAGTCACAAGAGATGAAACCATAAAGTAGGTCAGCTGGCACAGAAGCAAGTGCATGTAGCTCCCAACAATTTCAGTTGGTGAAATGAATATACATATCCAGAGCAAGAATATAATCTTATGTCACGAGTATATTTGATCTAAAATAAATTGCAGCAAAACTTGAACGAAGGAGGAATTCCAGTAGGCAATATCCTCTCTTAAAGCTGCTTCAAAGTATCCTTGAGATTTCTAGTACAATTATATCCAGACTTAGTAAAATGCCAACTCCACTTGGCAACTGACTTTTTTTATTCATAGTCCCTGGAGTGGTAGCTTAAGACATCCCTCAGTATACTTCACCTGTCTGAAACACTTTCACATGTCCATGGGGCTAAATTAAACTGAAATTACTCTTTTTGTATAATCCACAGTACAGCTCTTAGTTAATCCCTAAAATAATTCTGAATAAAAATATGCCATCAAACAAGCTTTCAGCATCTGCTCATTACACTGTCTAAAGTTAGGATTCAATATATTTCTAATTCTCTCAATTGTTTTACTCAGATTTATTCTAATTCTATGCTAATAAGCATGAGTATTACATTCCTGATGCTTCTGTGGTAAATAATACATTTAAAATCTTAAGTGAAACTTTAGATCAGGACATGAACTATCTGCAATGTAGCAATGGCTGAGAGAATCTTTGAAAGGTTGTGGATATGCAAGAATGAATTTCCCCAAATTTGTGCTTATAAACTTGAAATAATATAATCTGAATAGAGATAAACCTCTTAAAAATACCACACTCGCCAAGACTTCACTTTGGATTCTCGTAGAAGGAGGAAACAATAACAAGCAAATAATCTGCCCTCCAAAATCCACTTTTCTCCTGTTTCAGTGTTATTCACTACCATTTACTGAGTAAGAAAAAAATATCCTTGAAGTTGTTGACAGCCTGTCTTACTTTCACACCACCACCCAAAGCACAAAACGATGCCTACTTTGTGTCACACCTGAAATTAGAACTGCACCTGTGATTTGCAGGCCAACACTTGTGCCTCCGGGTGGTTCCATCTTTGTGCCTAATTAGTGTTTTGAGATGGCCCCTCTCTTTAAAGCAATGTTCAGAAGAGTCCTACTTGGGCCCAGACACACAATCATAGAAACACAGAATGGTTTGGGTTGGAAGGGACCTCAAAGTACATCCAGTTCCAACCCCCCTGCCACGGGCAGAGACACCTCCCACTGGATCAGGGGGCTCAAGGTCCCATCCAACCTGGCCTCAAACGCCTCCAAGGATGGAGCAGCCACAACTTCTCTGGGCAACCTGGGCCAGGGCCTCCCCACCCTCGTAAGACAATATTTCTTCCTAAGATTTCATCTCAGTCTCCCCTCTTAAAGTTGAAAACCTTTCTCCATCATCCTGTCCCTGCATTCCCTGATGAAGGGTCCCTCCCCAGCTTTCCTGGAGCCCATTTCTGTACTGGAGGCTGTTCTAAGCTCTCTCCAGATCCTTCACTTCTCCAGGCTGAACAACCCCAACTCTCTCAGCCTGTCCATGGATGGGAGGTACTCCAGCCCTTGGATTATCTTTCTGGCCTTCTCTGTACTTGATCCAGCAGCTTCATGTCTTTCCTGTGTTGAGGACTCCATGCCTGAATACAGGACTCCAGATGGGTTCTCACCAGAAAAGAACAGAGTAGAGAATCTCCTCCCTCCCCTCTGGTCCCACTGCTTTGGATGCAGCCCAGGACACCATTGGTCTTCTGGACTGTGAGCACATGTTGTCAGCTGATGCTGAGCTTCTCATTCTCCAACACTCCCAAGCCCTTCTACTCAGATTTGCATCATCATACTCATCATTAGATTCTCACCATACTCTGAGGCTTTACTGTTATGAGAGGTATTGGCAGCAGTGGGCTCTAGGAGTAACTTTTTGCATTTCCTTGGGTTTATGGCTCAAAATGGACCTAAGCATCTCCAGTTCTATTTTCAATTTATTTCAATTTTTATTAAAAAGCAGCTGTTATCAGCTACACACTAATAAGGAAAGAGTACTGAAAAGAGATTCTGACAAAATAATGTTGAGTGTTACATTTTCTTGTACATTGAGTCTATCAGCTTCAGGTTCTGAATTGTAAGAAATCTGAAGCAGCATCAAGATTTCAATGTTAGGTAATTGTCTTGGAGGTACAGAACAATGGAAACCAAAGTGTATGTCTATTGTTCATACAGTAGGAATACTTCCTAAAGTAACCTAGATGCTTTCTTTTTTACTTGATAGTGCTTTTTGTTTCCTGTAGTAAATACTGCTTAAAAACCACAACTTCAGACAATCAGTAAACAGGATCATTACTTCTAAGTGTTTCAGATTCTGAATCAAGGGTTTCATTTAATTTTCCAAGTTGAATAATGCATATAGATGAGGACGTCAAATTGCAAATAACCTGTATTAGAATGGCATGTACAGTGCTTATGGTAAGTAATCAACATTATTGACTTAGCTTAGGGATTTAGAATGTTGAAAAACACTAACAGAATGAATTGATTGGAAGAATAGAGATGTGCATCACTGTGTTAAAAATTGGAAATGAGAGTGAAATTATGCAATAGTATTTTGTAATTCAGAAATATATATGCGTAGATATACATATAGGTATATATGGATAATGCCAGTTATTATTGATCTGAATAGTCATAGGGATAAAACGAAGCATACTGATTTGGGTTTGAATGGTAATGCTGGGATTCATTATCAATATGTTAAAACACAAATTGTTGGCTACATGACACCCCTGCTGAACTTTTTCCATTAGTAGTTAATGGCCATCTAGTCTTACTTTTCATAGCTTTTGAATGCTGTTTATTTTTTCTTCGTTCTATAATCACCGTCGTCAAGCTGGAAATCTGTCCAGAGATAATGACAAAATTCAAATGTTTCATTTCTAAACTTAAAGGTTATCTGTCAGTGGGAGCATTACCACATAATGCTCACAGATTTCTTGCACTTCAGTTTGAACAACCAAAGCTGCCATGGTGAAATGCATCTCAGCATTTTCGTAATGGGCTCAGGTTTGAGGTATCTTCTGTAACCCAGGAGCATGCGTGGCTTCAGCTCAGAACTGGACCCTTAACCATAAGAATGCATCAGGGTTGTGCTGAAACAAACTCAACCAGGAGAGATACCGCTGCTTGTCAAGATTTAATTTAATATTTTCAGCTCTAGGTGAATATGATTCCTAGATCTGTTTGTTATTTGTAATTCATGGGACTCACTGTACAAAACAAAAAGCACCCCAAAGCCCAGTGGTCATATTCTTGTCCATATTAAATGGCTTTTTAATGCAATGAGTTGTCTTACTGATTTCATTTAGACTATTTACTGCATAAAATGTTAATTGCAAGAAGTATTTCATGGTCTCACCCTGAGAGCATGCAGGCTGCCTGTGTAGGAACTCCTCACAAGTGTTTCCACTGCAGGGTCACCTTGGGTTGATGTCTTGTCAGATCTCATAAGCGCTGCATCCATCCTACCCAGCAGCTGGGTGATACAACCTGGAGGGAAACTGGGTTCCCATGGCTGCTCCTGAGCAGAGGCGGGTGAACGTCCCCATGTGGTGATGTCATGTCTGTGCTAGGATAAAAGCAGTCAATTCTTATGTTTCTTAGAGGTCTGATTTATTTTTTTTTTGGTGGGAGTGAGTTATTTAACTCCATGATCACAAACAAATGCTGAACCAGAATCATAGCCACCCTTCTGAATGGGTGTGCAAGGTTTCTGGTGTGTTTTACCCTGTAGATCACTAGTTTTGTCATGGATAAAGTATTGTCTATCTACCTGTAAATAGGTATAATTTGGGAAACAGCAGGGGATTTTGTGGGATGGAGAGTGCTGTGTAATGGCCCAGTCCTGCAATTGTTCTTTGAAGCTCTGCTAGTGGTAACTAGTAATGAGTCAATGCCTCCCTCTGGTTTTGAAAGCATTAGTGGAAATTTTGCCTGAGCAGAAACTGTGCCATTAGACCTTAGTGTCAGACGCTTTCTATAGACCTTTCCTATCATGCAATGCTCATGCTGCAATAATAATGTTACATCAGTGTTGTTCATCTGTGTTAAGCTACCTTACGTACTGCCCTAGTGAATAATTTCCACTGCTTTGCATGGCAGACATTGTTTGTAGTCAAAGTTCACCCAAACGTTTACACCTATATGTGCCTGAGTGTGCATGTGTGGAAATACACACATTAATTGCAAATCCCCCTATATTAACCTTGCAAATGACACCATGTTCAGTTAAGAGTGTGAAAGCTCTGATGTGTGAAATATCAGAAGTCTTGCTGCCCGTGTAACTTCATTTGAACTTCTAGGGTATCCACCATATCTATTTAATGCTGAAGAGGATCTTTTTGAAAACTGTTCAAATAGTTCGATTTCTTTCATCAGCTGATAAGCAAAACAGACTATGCAGTTTTATGGATCATGGTAAGCAGGTTTCTTAACTTCTCAAGTGCTTGACTTTCACCTAAGCTTTGCTTCTAACTATTTTTCATATCACTTTACCATGTAAGTATCCTCTTCAATAGAAAAAAAACAAGAATAACTGTATCAGTACGGCTGTAAAAAAAAGGTAACAAAAATACCCACCCCTTCCCCCAGTCCCAGAAATTCTCTGAACAACAGCAAATATCTTCGTTTTTTATATGTCAAACAAGTGCTATTGGGTTTCATTATTGCTGCAGTTTTGCTTTAGTTGGCAGCTGATGAATGCTGCGCTTTCAAGAAAAGGGAAAATGTGACTGGCCGCTGAGTTGATCAGTGGCATTGAAGTTCTTCATCTCAGACCTTCCTTAGCACAGACCCTGTGCAGTTTTGCACCCCATACAGGTGACCTGGCAGCTCCCAGACCTTGCTAGGGCAGATGTGCTGCCTGCAGCTGCTGCCACGCTGTGTTCTGTACTGCTCGGCTTCGGCAGGGTTGGCAGCCAGCTGCGATTTCCTGGGGAACATGAGCGAGTGAAAGGAAATGGCAATTATCAGCTATTCATATGGCAGCAGAACCTGAATGGGATTTCATGGGACAAATAACATAACGCTTCCCCACCCAGGAGTCTCTGCCTGCTCAAGCCGTGGATGTTTTCAAGCTACGAGAATCTTTTTGTAGAAAGCCGAAGCTATAGTTTGCCCTGAAGCACTGGGTTTATTTATTGCCATTCATAATGTTAAATTCAATCAACTGATCACCCTCTACTTGTGGGGATCAGTGCTCCCACGCTATAGCTCACTTAGTTCTTGGTGGCAAGCCACGTTTATTCTGGGGTGTAGAAATGGGCCAGCAAAGACCAAAGCTTGTTTCCTTCCTGACTGCTTGTTATTGCGGTTTACCCCTTTCGGCTCCGAGTATTAGCGCATCCATTCAGCTTCTAACTAGGATTGCACAATTTAATTCTTCTCCTCTGGGCTATACAGATGACATGCTTCATCTAACAGCTGCTTTGAGCGTATACATCCTTGTAATGTATTTGTAACTGGTGCTTCAGATGATCTGAGTACCAGCACTTTTGATGTTTCAAGCTGCATTTGGGTGTTCACCAGGGATCATTTCCCCAGCATGCTGGAAGAGCACTCCATGAACCTCCTGCTGTGTTTCCCCAGTTGAGACCAATGTTACTGCTGTTACAGAAGAGCTATGCTTCTGTTAGCAATAACGACTCAGTACATTATGGCAGATTTTGCTTTTTCTCCAAGTTTGGAGACTGTTAGAAAACCTTCAGTCAGGTTTTCTGCCCAGTTTGCCACTCTCATCACTGTGGTTTCCTCATCATCCTTATCAGGAAAGAATATGCGGGATTTAATTGCGTCACATCAAGGTTAATTAAGTAGAAAACCTATATCTTAGTCAGTTTTCAACATGGCAGACTTCACTGTGTGCAGGTGTATAAAAGTTTGGTATTGTGACCTCACTCTTTTAAGTGATGGGTCTGCCGCATCCCAAGCACTTTGCCACACTCAGCAGTGGCTTTTGCTGAACAGCTTGATGGGAAAGGCTGAGGTGACAAAGCCTTCAAATTTCACTGAATGTGGTATAACTTAATTGAACTTTATAATCCTCATTCAGAGGGTATTTTGTTTTGCTTATTGGTCATTGTTACTAAGGTGAAAATATTTATTATTCCTATTTACTGTCACATGAATTTTATGTATTATTTAAAATCACACTTGCATGTATACAATTTCACATTTTGTCACTTAAATACTCAATCATTTTTAAGCACTGTAGGACTTTTGGGTGCCTTATTTTTTTATTTTCCCAAGAGATTTACTCAGACTTACATATCCAGTATTTTAAAAGGTTGTAATAAATGAATGCAAGTGCTAATGCAAGGCCTGCTGCATTCCTCAATTAAAATAAAAATAAATAAAATCCAAGTTTTTCTTCCTTCCACTGTAAGATAATTAATATCTTAAAATATTTGCAAAATAACAGTACCAGCACATTTTCACTGAAGACTAATACTAGAGACAACCAATAAAAAATGCTCTCATAATGTTTTTTTTTCAACAACATTTGAAATTTGCAAGAGACCAAATGAAAAACTTGCAAATATGAAGCAAGGAGCAGGGGTATCATTCAGACCATGTCTTCTAGCATGGAGTTGGAAACCAATCCCTTGCCTTTGCAGAGAGCTACAGAAGACCTGACCAAGGCATCTTTGCAGTCTTGGCCTTGGAAGGAGGAAAGAATTAGGGTGGGGATATTATTCTCCACAGTTCCCCAGGGTAGGATTTGATTCATATTTGTTCTCATCACTGACACATCAAAACCATAGTTATGGTACAAAATGTGCTCTACCTTGGTATGATTTTCTCTGAGTTAACTGATGCTTGCACCAGTTGCCAAAACAGGAGTATTTGCCAGTAGCTGCACGACAATAGTTCACCCTCAGCACTGATGTAACACCAACCATTCTGAGAGCAATGGGTAGCATGGGTGGCTTCCTCTTACGAAAAATCTTGAGGGTTAGGTACTTCCAAATCACAGCAAACTCTTAAAAACATGGTAAAGAAGAAAAGTATTCCATGTGTATCTAAATGAATTAACAGGAAGACATACAAAGGGTCTAATTTAGTAACAGTCTGCACCATAAAATATTTGTCAAGTGCTAGCATTGCCATTAATACTCTTTTAACACAAAGCAATTTTGCAGCCTCATTTACTAACTGGAATGTCCCAAGTCTAGATGGTAATTGTGTTTTTTATGCATCTTGATAAATTCCATTTAGTGCTTTTTAGCAGTTTCTCAGCATAAATGCATTGAATGTTGTTAAATTAGATTAATAGCATTTATATGTGATGTTTGTTATATGTATGTTTAACAGAAGGTGTTTCAACTCATGATAGACTTTTTATACTGCACACTTTTCTTTTTTATTTTTATTGATTTTTTCCCCTCCCACTGATAATATTTTTGTAATAGATATTTATGACATATGGTTTACAAATAGGGGTTTGAAGGGGTCGTAGGGTTATAGTCATCTGTAGCTCACTTTACATTGTTTTGACCCAAGGGAAGCTTGGGGATAAAATCTTTTCAGGTGGGTTAGAACCTTGATGAATAATTTGAACCGTTGTACAGTTATGCATTTTTTAAATTTACGTCTGTTTAATTTTGCTTAAAACAGAGTAAAATTGGAGCATTGTACACTGGCCTCATATTTTAAAACACTCCTTTGGAGCACATTTTTGGAATTATAGCGAGATATTTATTTCAGTCTCTCTTGAGTTCCTTCATGATGTTTCCTGTAATTTTTTTAAGTAAAATCTTGATAAAGACAGAAATTGTTTAATTAGGTATACAGTTCTCAAGTGCTTTCAAATGCTACAGCATTCAGCAGCCAGAGTACGTCACTCAGATCGGTGCATGTCTATATGAGAGGACTTTTTAGCCTGCAATTTAGTGACTAGTCAGTCAGTACTCAAAAATAGCCAATTGATTAACTGACGTCAACAAGCACCATCCTCATTTATCTTTTGTGTTATGTTTTCTGCTTTCCTAATGATTAAAGACGAGAGGGGCAGAAATACAGAATCACATAATTGTGCCACTTTATTTCATTTATGGAGCAGCATGAGAACACCAACATGGCAGCCAGACTCAGCACTGGTAAGCAGGGAATGAGCACATCATAGAATCATAGAATTGTTTGGATTGGAAGGGACCTGAAAGCCCACCCAGTTCCACCTCTGCCATGGGCAGAGACACCTCCCACTAGATCAGGGGGCTCAAAGCCCCATCCAACCTGACCTTGAACACCTTCAGGGATGGGGCAGCCAACACTTCTCTGGGCAACCTGGGCCAGGGCCTCCCCTCCCTCACAGGAAAATATTTCTTCCTAAGATCTCATCTCAATTTCCTCTCTTTCATCTGAAAAATGTTCCCTCCTTCCTATCACTTCCTCCCTGTTAAATAGCCCCTCCCCATCTTTCCTGTAGGCCCCCGTTCGGTACTGGGAGGCTACTGTTAACCCAACTCTTGTAGGCAGTGAAGACTCAGGAGGAGAGGTTTCCATTGCAGGTGCCCTACCAGAAGAGGAATGCAATAGCTCTTGTCTCAGCTCACATCAGTCCCAATAACACATGTTTCTTCATGGATGTGTGATGCCAGCCTGGACCCTGCTCCCAACAGCACCTTCTGAGCTTCTGTACTCAGAGAAGAGAAAAAGCTGAGAGCCTGAATGGAGAGTTTCAGCTGTGAATGAAGAGGAAAGACTGATGCTGAGATAGAACCTCTATATATATTTTTATTTTTATTAAACTAAACACTTGCTGTCATATTTTGAACCATACCTGGGAAACAAGCAGCAAACACAAAAGTGTTTTGTGGATCCCACTGGCATCTGTTTGGGTTGATCTGTACCCCTTGTTCTGGCTTCCCCACTTACTAAAAAAGGCTTCTGTCCTAACTTCTATGTTATATTTAACATATACTTTTATGATTAGAAATACCAGTTCTTTCCTAAGGAATGTAATTGTTAAAATACTCTTTAGGTACTTCTCATGCACTTCTCCAGTGTAAACAAATGTAGGAAAAACTTCTTAAAGTGTAAGGTGGTACCGTAATTTGTTGTATCCCTTCAGTTTATTTGCAAGACTTTCTCCCTTTCAGAGAATGTGGCATAGTGAATATGTCTGTGCTGTCACATTTCTGCAAATTTCCAACAGCCACTGCACCTAGGAAAGCTCCCTTCATGTTCTGAAAGCTGCTGACAAGACTAGAAACTGATCTGTTATTGGGCATAGGTTTCTGAGCATGAGCTATGGCTAGATGTGGCAGCTGTAACTTACACATACTTCTGCAATTAATAACACTGCTTTTTAAACAATCTGATGTCAAGAGAGCATATGTCTTTTGTGTTATTTAATGATCTATGGCAAAGAGTTACGTATAGAAAAATATTATCCTTAGGAGACAAGAACTGTGATTGACAAAAACTAACACGAAGCAAGAGGTAACGGTCAGGAATGAACTCACCAGAGGCAGGAGGATGTAGGAAAACCTCACTGCTCCTGCTTTTCTTCATCAAGGAAGGCTGTACTGTCTGATTTCTTTCTTCAAACCAAGCTAAGAGCATCCCATGAGCTGACTTCTAGTTTCAGTCTCAGTATTGTAGTACAATAAAAAGAGACTCCTCATTCCAAATAAATATCACTGGCTTCATTCCCAGGGCGAATAGTCCCATTCTGATGACTGCCATGAACTAATAAAAGTTGAGTGATATTTGTAATCCTTTATTTTCTTTCATTTGAGGGATAGAAGCCATGATTCAATTTTAATCCTCCAGTTTTCCACTTCAGAAAAGTTTTCATCTTTGTTTCAATTCAAGAAGTAGTCTTATTATTTACATAAAGAGCATATTTTATTTTGATGTTTTTATCTCCGAAATCTGTAACATTTTATTACTGTACTAGAGACAGGTGTCAGTGATGTATTTCTTCCTTGCATGCAGCAATCCATTGTAGGTGGTGTAGGTCCCGTATTAGGAATTATCATTGATAAAACACATAAAACTCAAGTGAATTGGCACTGAAGGCACGGTGAGCTTATTTTTTTTTTTGAGTGCAATGTCAGCCTATGTACTCTGCTTTGGGATGGTTTTGTCTTTGCTTAAATCTTGTTATTTTTCTTTACCTTTTAGTTAAGGAGGAATTGTAACTGCCTGGTCAAACCCTGTCCAGGTGAAACTGGTGCTTTAGAACTAGAACCGTGCTAGGACACAGTATGAGCTCTTCAAACTTCAGACCAGACTTCAACCTTTCCAATCAAGGTCAATATGTGCAGGCAGACAGGCAGAAAGACCAAAGAATTGATCATCAGGTGCACTGACAGATCTCACTCATGAATTTCACTGTGGCTAAGGAAGATTTCTTTTCCTTTAACCGCCACAACGATTAATTTAAAATTCAAAGTACCGTTGGAATACAAAATCATGATCAACAGAAAAACAGAAGCATATTGTTTCTGTCAATTGAAACAGTTTTCCTTCCATACTATGCTTGACAGTAGTTCATATCTTTCGCCAGAATACTGACAAAAATCTTTTAAGACCTTTCAATTTTTCTTTGTTGGAAAAGCATCGTAAGGGTTGGATGGAAGACAGAAATCCACCCATATGCCCTGTAAACTTTAATTTAGGAAAATTCTTGTTCTCTCTCTATTTTTGCTTTGCTTACCGTCTTGATCAGCCAACCCTTCCAGATTCCAAAACATGATCATCCCAGAACATTAATCAGGATGACTCAACCTAGAAGGCAAGGGTTATTATTCCATTCATTTTTAGCTACATGGCCTCATACTGACAGTGTTACAGGTAACGTAAGGGAGCTAATTTAATTAAACAAAAGTCAAAGAGACAGAGTGTAGGAAATAAAGACAATTATAGTTTTCTCTGCTAAGGAGGAAGAGTGAGGAATGTGTTTTTCTCATTAATAATATAAGAAAATATTACTCAATATTTAACTTAAGGTAAAATAATATTAATTGAAAAATGGACAATGCTGATACTTTTCAACTTCTCAGAAAAAAAACAACTATTTACCTATAGCGGTTACACTGTCTGTTACTTCACAAAATATTGATAAAGAGATTGCCACCATTTGTTTTTTTTTTTCCATTAGCAATTACTGACTTTTTAATACAAGGTTATAAAGAAAGGACTGATCTTCCAATGAATGAGAAACTTCCTTTCTTCTGTCTGTTGTGCTTATATTTGCACAATACACATTACCATCTGTCTTCCATGGCAAAATGTACTTTAAATACTCACGTACAGGTATATCTTGCACCTTGCTTTGAGAAAAAAATCGTTCATGTGAGTGCTGAAAATTCCTTTCCTATGAGCCCTTAGGTCAAGAGCTTTTTAGTCAAATGAATACATGTGCAATAGAAGTACAGAGGGGAGTTGTGTCTGAGCATATTCACTGAAATAACTGTTCCTCTAGCTCTCTAAACAGCCTGCATTGGTATAAAAATCAGAAAATTTTGACTCTTTTACTTAACAGTTCCTTCACTGGTTCTTGAAGGGTTTTGTCGCTAACCTGCTTTCACCTGTGACAGCCACAGGTAAATCTCAGATTAAAACTTCTATTCCAATCTAAAATGGATCCTTCCTAATATTGCCCGAGGCTGCTTAGGTTATGAATTTTGTGGTGTGTTAGGATACTCTTCAGCGATAAGAAAAGAGCAGAGATTAGATATGTTCCAAGCTGTGTATATGTTCTCTCTTTCAAACGGCTGAGAGAAGCAGACTTTAAAGGAATGTTTCATTTTTTTTTTCCTGAATTGATATGTGGTGTATTTCTTTCTTACACAAGGTGACAGCATGTGTGAGATGTAAAGACTAGTTTGCTCAGGCAATTACCCCTTGTTGATAGCAGATTATTTCCTCTGGCAAACTTGAAAATAACTTGTTGGTGTGTAAGTTACTGCTGTTCTGGGGATGCAGTAATTTACTCTCCTGTCTCTTTTATGAGCACATTTATTTTAATCAGTAGAGTTTGGAATGGCTCTTTTTCATCTAACTCCATTTCTTTTGGAGTTATGCACCCTCTTATAATGTAACAAAGGAGAGTGCATTTGCACACACAGGAGAGAAGAGATTTGATGTATTGCAGAAGAGTATTCCTTATATAGGAAATCATATCCCATGCTCTTTTTCCTTGTAAAGAATGTAGCATTCATTTTCTACAGCAGTGGCCCAAATTATTTTTCTGAATAAGGCAATGTTTCACCTCAGTGAGTTACCAGACATTACCACTCACAGCTGAGAGCAGTGTCTCAGAAAACAGTGATCACATACAACTGTGCTGTGGGATAATGCCACAGAAAATTAAGACTTTATTTTTTGGAGGAGGTTTGCTTATTATTGTTTCTTTCATTTTTTAATGTTATTTATTTTATTTGAAAACTTTTAAAAGTAAAAATAAGAATATAAAAAATAAAATAAAATAAAATAAAATAAAATAAAATAAAATAAAATAAAATAAAATAAAATAAAATAAAATAAAATAAAATAAAATAAAATAAAATAAAATAAAATAAAATAAAATAATAAATGCTTTAAAACAAAATACGCATTTTGTGTAGTATCTAATTTATAAACTATTTTGCAGAAGAGATAATATTCCACAAAGGAAAAGTTTCCTTTCTAACAATATACTTATTTTACATTTGAACATGAAAACAGAAATGAAAATTAAAATTAAATCCCCCGGCTGGAAAGATTTCTCATTGTAGAGATATTTAGGATTTGATTCTACTACCTAGACTTCAAGTGTCATTTCACTGAAGTGTGTGGAGCTATTTCCATGGCAAGGTGCCATTTCAGCTGAGTGAAGCAGAAACTGGCTTAAACATGAAGTAAAAATTTACCTTGTGATGGTTTGTATAGCTTGGGCCGATATGCACTTATAACATACTTGATCAAATATTAGCACCAAAACTATCATGGTACCTGGTTAAATACATTAATAATTGAAACTATTGCCAAACAAAAGTGTTTTCATCTCCTGCTTAAAAATTAAGAGATTTCCTTGATGCACATGAATAGCCCACATTAAAACTAATGGTACTTTTGTGAACATCGTAGTTCATATAATAGGAAAAAAGTGTCATCACATATCCTGTGGGTTAACCATGGCTAACCTCTTTATGGCTGTGGACTCCTAACATTTTTGGATGTACCTAACCTGACTTTTGTTTTGTTTGCTTACTGATGTCATCTCTTCTGCTGATATTGTTTTTCATTCTGTTGAACAAAATCAGAAATTTTCTGTGCAGTGTGCTTATACAACCAGTGCTAAAGCAAGCTTTGTGTCCAAGCCTCTGCACACTCTGGTGGAGCATACCTGCTCTTAATCTATTTTGTTTGCAGAAGTTACATTTATTTTCCTGTGATATGTGATGCTCTTCTGAGATCTATTGCTGTCGATTCATGATTCAATAGTCGTATGCTGTGCACTGGAGATACGATTGGTTCCCATAATTTGTCTTTTTCTCCCTAACACTCCTGATGTATGTCCTCCATTACTGGTTTGTCCTGGTTCTAAGGGGAAAAAAATTAGACCTGTGAGTATTTCTATTTGTATCTCTTCCTGTCTGTAAGAATACCAGCTATTTCACTGTCACAAAATAACCTGTTGGTATTTGTTGATTCCATGAAATGTCAGTTGTTGAATTGAATTAAAGAATTTCACATTTTATCCCTAAGAACTCACATGCAAGGGTACCACACTTTCTGATTAAAAGATACAGCAGGAATTTTTGGAGGATTCCAAAAATTTACATGTATTCTTTCTAATCTTTGCTCTACATTTGAACATTATGGTCTGTGTTGGAACAGCCAGGCTGAAGTGCCAAAATATCAGAAGTCAAGAACTTGCCATGAGTGTGACTTAGTGAAGCCTGGAAAATATCTCATGCAAAGATTTTATCATTTCTCAGCACATTGTTGGGAGTTTTGTAATTTGAACAGACTATACAAGACCTACAAAGTCACCCAAAATCACTTTTCTACTAGCATTAGGGCATTAGAGCAACAGAATTTGAAATACAGCACAGAAAATCTTGCAGTAAATCCTACATTTGCTATGCATTTATGTCAGAGCTGTAGAAGGGAGTAGTTAGAACATAAAGCAAATTCTCACGGATATTATTTCTGAAATACCAAAAAGAAAACCAAGTAAAATCCAACCAGCGGGGAACAGAGATCCTTGTTGCAGCAGGCATGGCACTGCAATTGCAGCTCATGGCTGAGAGGCAAACTGCTGTCAGGTTGAAACCAAGAAACACCAGACTTTGAAAAAGTGTGAAGGCCAACTATGATCGACATTCCCCTTATTGTGAGGGTAACGTGTGATGGCAAAGCACTGAAACTACTTATTACATCAGAATCCATGGGAGCTCCAATCTGAACAGCAAAATCTTCCACAGCAGACAAACAAATCACAGAATAAAATCCTTTAGAACCGTCAGTCTACTTCAGTTTTAAAAATTGCTTTCCTGGTCTGCTATAGGCTATATATTCCCCTTTTTGTGTGAAACCCCATGGGAAGGTGAATGCAGGCATTGTGTATATGTGCAACCCTTGAAAAGTTTGATACATCATTCCTTTTGGATCAGAGGGCTGATGCTTGTGGAAGGAACTCAACTTGCAAATTTAATATTGTGTGAAGTCCCAATTAATGCACATGATCACTATTAGAATTGTACATTCAATTTGCTATTGCCATGTAGACCTTAAAGACTAGAGGTGAGATCTCACCTCATGAACTTTTCGCAATCCCTCTTGTTCAAAGACTCTGAGAAAGATAGGACCCACAGATGGGAACTCCTGCTCATCAGAGCAGGGGTGGCTTGTGGTGAACACACAAGATGTTTACAGCACGATACCATTAAAGTATGACACAGCGAACAGCTGAATTTCGCAGCTTTTCTGGTAACAAATCTACTTGAGTGGTGCAAAACTTTCACATAATCAGCTATCCAGAGTCTATCATTTGTCACACACTGAACAAAGCCCTTTTTCAATGCTATGGAACCAGTCATCCTGAATACAAAAGGGCCTTTTCATGTCCTCCTGTGTATGAATAGGTTAGTATGTCTTTAAATTGTTTGTGAGCCCTCTAACTGTGCATTCAGTGCTGTAGGCAAGAAACAGACAGAATACGAGACTAACTAGGGCCTGAACATTTCTGAATAACCCATCAAAGACATTTATGTGAAGCCTACTCAGTTGATGTGGTTTTCTTGCATTCGGTAAAGGCATAAAGGATGCCACATCTCTTTACTGATGCATATTGAGTAAGACAGACAATCATCTTGTCTTCTTTCAGTAAAAAAGTGAATAGATCTCCCTCACAGCAATTTTACAAACATTTTTTTGTGTGTAATAGTCCTATGAGTAACAGTGCAATACAGGATATAGTTACAGTTCACACAATATTATAAATAGTATTTTTGCGCCTCTTTGTGTGTTACTTTCCTAAGGTTCTGTACCCTGAGGGGCCTTGGACACTGAGAAAAAAAATAAAAGAAAGAAAACAAAAAGCCTCTGTATATGAGCATTTTACAAATCGGTGATGGATTTTACACTTTCCTGCTAAGTGCCTGACAGGAGAGAATGGACCAGCGTAAAAGTCCACAGACAAGATCAGCAAAACTGCAAATGGAACTTGAGTATGGATACTGGTGTAGTGAGATTCAGGGCCGGGTGACAGACTCAACATAACCACGATGGTTGAAAGGAGAAGAGTTTTTCTTTTCCCTGGGAGCTCTTGCAAACTAGACAGAAGTGACTTGAGTCTCCTTTCCTTGTTTTCCCAGGTCAAATACCCACGAGCTGGCTTGTTTCCAAGCAAAACCTTATCCAGTTTAGTCTCCGACATGGGAGCACCTACCACTGCGAGCATTGCTACTGCTGGTGCATACCCTGTGATAACTGAAAGCACAGGGGACTCTTCCATTTCATCTGCAAAGAAGCATTTAACCTCAAAGTGTCAAACACACTTCATTTACGTAAGCAGAAGATGAGTGTAGATTTCGGTACACTTAAAACAGCAACTTCTAGATATCAGTGAGAGGACAACATTAAAGCTTGTCCTCTTTGCATTTCTGTTTACAGATTTTTGTCTTCTGTCAGTAGCCTATTTGTACTCTGCAAACCTTCAGTAGGCTCAGTGCCTGATCACTTTGAACGGCTTGAGCTCTTAAAATCATTCCATGAGCAGATCCTTAGAGGAAGCTAAATGCATTTGCTGAGCTCATGAAGACTCCAGAGAGATCAGTGCTTGTAGCTGGCAATTTGAGATGAAACGCTGCTCTGAGATACAGTGTAAAAAACCTCCTTGTTTTTATTTTAAGCAGTCAGAACTGTTCACAGGCAGTAAGACTAACCAATAGGGTTTAAAACACAGAACGGCATCAAAACATGGTCTCACTTAGAAAAAATAAACTGGAATCACTATCCTGATCAAAATTATCCTTTGGACTAGCAAGAATATTTCAAGAAGACTAGCAGAGGTAGGAAAATATGAGACTGGAGGGGGAGGGAACCGAACTGTTTGCAGGAATATTTTCTTTGGCACTTAAAAGTTTGGGTTTTTTAGAAATGCTGTACTGCAGATCCATTTAAAGTGAGTACTTCACCCTTTTCTTGCCTCCTGCCCAGGATCCACCATGCTGGTGACAACCGGCAGGTTTTGTATCTGAGGATTTGTCAGTAAAGGGGAGCTGTAGGCAAAGTAAGCAGGATTTTAAGTGTTTTTAAGAATTTTCATCAAGGTTGTAAACAATCTTCTCTTCAACTCCCTCCGTTCCTTACAAATAAAGGGCTTTAAAGGGATAATGTTCCATGGATGAATAGCTAGGCT
The DNA here is from genome assembly GCA_033556795.1 of Tapera naevia. NCBI lineage: Eukaryota > Metazoa > Chordata > Aves > Cuculiformes > Neomorphidae > Tapera > Tapera naevia. The sequence goes on from JAUMJJ010000066.1 coordinate 1,162,701, forward strand.
TTTTAGTGCCTACTATTACCTGTGGCTCAGGTTCTTTGAAGCCTCAATTGACTTTTTAATTATTACTCCTAAAGCTTCATAGAGAAGTGTTTCCCAGTGTTTGAAGATGATACAGGAGAGTGATAGTGAAGTCCATTTCAACTCATAAGCACCACTATATATTGGATTGGGACGATGCTAAATGGGATTTTGTTTCACTGCTACTGATCTTGTGTGGTCCTCTTCAAGCTGTTTTACTTTTGTCTTGTGTGCCACACCAATCTGAACCAGAAAGTTACTATAGCAGCTGCAGCGACTGTTTTACTAGGAGTTGCTTTAGATCCTTCAAGTTGGGGTAGTGTAACCACAAAAAAAAGTAAGTCTTGTGGCATTTATCAGTGGATTTGGTGTAATTATGACTATAGATCAGTTGTGAACAGTGTATTCATGCTTGTGTGTGAATACAAAACGAGATACGTAGCATGTATATTTTATACATGCACATTTATGTATATGTACGTATTTCTACCTTGTGTTTATTTATGTAGCTATATATTTACATGTAGTTAATGTCACTCTATCGGAGATTCAAGTAACCTTTGTGTAATACATCAGAATTTAAAGCAAATATCATGCTACTCTGGAGTTCTCTTACCCTTTCAAAACAAGCTTCATGATTAAGGCAATACTTGGCTAATTAATTATGTTTTGTCCTTGTTGCTGGTTTTAACCTACAACATTGTTTTAGGCGGTATAGCAAGACCAGAAAGATAATGACAGATGCATTGTGACATTCTCAGTGCAAATCGTGTTACAGTCCTCCTAGTACTAATTTTGCCAGCCAAAGCAAAGGTAATGCTTCTAAATAATAGCTAAGCAAAACCATTACAGAGCATTAGTAGCAGGTATGGAGGGCTCCTACGGCTCATTTATAATAACGGGAAGCCGTGGAGCTGTTATCTTTATCAGAACGATTTTCTCTGGTTTGTGATTTGTGGCACCAGCAAACAAGCAATCCCGCGCGCAGCCCCGGCACCGGCAGCAGTTCGGGATCAATGTGGGTGCTAATGACATTGTGAGTAGATAAATACAGGGGCAGGAATCCAAATCCCACAACGGCCCTCTCGCAGTTAATGCCCTCTCTGCGAATGGCGTATTCTTGGAGCGGGTCCAGGAGCTGTGGTCACGGGATGAACTTTCCCTGACTTTGCCATGCATTAACATCCAGGGCACCCGGGGATCCACGGCCGCTGCTTATGAATCACTCGGGGGCCCCGACATGTATTTTCTGAAACAAGTGTCAGCAAACACCTTCTGCCCACGCTAAGGAGTACAATTGCTTAACACTTTGTCAGGCAGCTACCGTGGGTTGTATCAACCCACGAGGATGTGTCTTTTGTAATTTAGTTGGAATGGATTTTTGACCCATGAATCAATGAGCGAGTTACAGACTGAGTAGTATTTGCTTCCTGAAAGACTGTGTGATATCAGCAAGGTCAGCTTACTGTCATTTTTTTTTTCCAATCAGGGGGAAAAAAAATACTTAAGGGGCATTTAACATATTTTGACAAGGTGACCCACAATTATCCATTAGTGTTGTATTTGTCTAAGCCCCTCTACATTGGTATGCAAGGACCATGTAATAGTTCATTGATGTCCCACTTGGGGGTGGGGAATAAGGCAAGTGGGACTTCTCCAAGGTCTTTCACAGCCAGAATGCATCTAGCTATTGCCGTATTGATTAAACATTTGGATAGCTAATCAACACAGCTAAGCCCTTTTAACCTGCCATGTGCTGTATACACAAAAAAAAAAAAAAAAAAGCCATGAGGATGCAATTTTTATATTTAATTTTAACATAAAAACATATCTTAATGGATAATAAGAACATAGAATGTGTTGTGAGCTAGACATGGTCCCTGATTCAGATATAAAGCTGCAATACAAACTTCAGGTGTTAGGCGGAGGCAGTGTTATGCTAATTCCTGCAAGTTTTATCTCCAGCAATGACAAAGTACACATTCACAGGGAAAAATAATATTTTATTATTTTTTCCCCACACTGGAGAGAAGATTAATTCCCAGTTCCTCAGTTGCTGAGGAATTTATTCAGTTCTACTATGACTGTAAATCAAGGTATTCTGGAAGGGACGGATGGTAAGAGATCCACTTGTACAGTGTAGAACTCATGAAATTATATCAGATTTGGGTGTTTTGTTATTTACATTATTTCTTGTAAGGATGCATGGGAGAGAAACCCAAAACAAACACCAAATACGTGGAATGGTATTTGAAGTAATTTCCCTGCTGTCTCTGCTTCCTTCATTGCATGACCTCCGAAGCATCAGAAACAGAGAGGTTGTATCTCAGCTGCAGTGAAGTCTCATAATTGCACTGGCTTCAAAGTGTGTAAAGGACTTTCACCAGCTGCAGATAAGACAAGAGAGGCTTTTGGTACCTGGGACAACCTACAAAGCAGTCCTTATGTTTGTTACTGGCTTTCTGTGAGATGAAAAATAGCCTGACTTGGGCCAGCTGTGGATGGCACCAGCCTGGCTGAGAACGAGGATCACAGGTCCCTTTCTTACCTGCACGCTGTTAATCGCATCCCTTCTGGGCACCTGCCTGTTGCATTAAGGTTTTATTGTAATTATAAGTGCCAATTTCCACTTAACTGCAGTTTCCAAGTAGCACCAAAGCCTCTGTAAATGGCTGTGACTGAAAAGAAGGTTTAATAGAGTAGGGGGAGCTGAGCAAAACTGCAAAATAAATAAGTAAAGGTATTGCCACAAGTCTATCTAAGCTGTAATATTTTAACCGAGAAGCTGAGTAAACAGACTTACATTATCTATTAAGCACTAATGTGTAACTCCACAGGGTAAGTGTCTCATAATGCACCAGTTTAGCTGGAATAATTTGCATAGAAAAGTACTTTGGAAAGACAGAGGGAAAAAAACCCAGATGTTTCATTCCTGTGATTTATCTGTGGCAGTACTGCTTTGGGAGTGTGGCTTAGACAAACCAAATATAAGTTGGCTCAGGCTGTGATCTTCTCTCCTTTGTGGAGTGGTGGCCATGCATCTGCACAGGGTATTATAAGAAAGAAATTAATGGCCCAAATGTAATGCTTACCGACATTCTGAGTATACGTGGAGGTACTTTTGTGACTTGAAAAAACAAGTATTTTGTTAGCAGGTAATACTGACCATTTTAAGAGAACTGAATTTCTGAGAATGCCCACGGTAAAATAAACCTTAACAGACAGATAATCTACATATTTTTTTTAGTTTGCAGAAGATCTTTAACTTCTCTCCTGCTATGCTACCTTCTTAAGAATTATTAGGTAATTCCTAGGTGGAGGTACCATTGTCCCAAATTCTGACCTATGTTTGTGGAGTCAAGCACAGAAGACAAAATGGTTCTTCTTTGCTCTGTGTCTTCCCTTCCTCATCACTATTTATTCTAGCACTTTCATAACAATGATATATCTTGCCTTTTGTCCTTGTCAGTATAGAAGTCTGGAGAATATTTCTGTGAAATTTCCCCGTAAAGTTCTGTGAAGTTCAATTTTGTCCAGGCCAAGTGCAAGTAAGAATTTCAGGAGATTATCCAGTAATAATTCTGTAAATAATTCTGATTTTAATGTTGATGTTAGACTTCCTGTTTCCAGAAATCAAGGTGTGAATCATCTAGACATGAGTTTTTAAAAACTATTTATTAAAATTTAACTGTAATCCCTGTTCTTTGTGTTCCTCCACTATTTAATAGTTGTGAAAACAGTTAACTGCAGCTCATGATAGTTAACTACAGTTTCTGATGTAGCTGGACACAAAATAAATGGAAGGAAAAACAACAAGATACTTAAATAAAAAAGAATAAATATGTCGAAATTGTATGTTCTGAAATTTAGGTTCCAGTTCAACTTACTTAATCCACATCCTGAACTATATGAAAGTTCCACTACCTGGAACTCTACAAAAATAAATTTCCTCTTAAACAGAGGCCTCTTTGGACTGGTTTTTGTTACAGAACATCAAACTTGCACAGCTTAACCTGTCAAGTGTCACATAATTAACACTGGGAGTCATAATAAGGCAGTTTAATAATTTGATTTACTAAAGAAAAAAAATCCCCGAAGTCAATGTACTAAACTGTAATCGAGGGTAATTAATTCAAATGTTTTCATCTGCCTTTACTCCTACGCCAGAGGTGGTGGAAAGCTGCAGGGCAGCGTCCAGAGCCTAGGAGGAACCAACTGATGGCACTGACACTCACACCCGCCCCAACAGTTTCAATAAATCTCCAGCATTCACATCAGCACTGAATTTCAGCTCTACGCCTTCCAGAGCTGATGTTCCATCTTGTTATAGACAAGGCAGATGCCTATTCTGATGTTTGGTCCACTTTTAAAACATCTTTACTGTTAAGAAACATCGATGCTTCTTCCTGATGTTGGAGATGAGCGCATGGAAAGGTCTTACAGCTTCATATTCCCAGTGCATTCTGACCCGAAAGAAAATAGAAACACCTTCTCTTCAGATTTTAACAGAATTTATCAAACTACCTCCAGTACAATTGGAATATAATGGTATAGAACTGATTAAAAATTATAAATTAAATGAAATGTGCCTTACATTACATTAAGAAGTATATTTTGGGTGAAAGTGAAACTGTTTTTAACAACATAGCATTATGGAATGACAATGAGAAACAGAACTAAAATGGGAAAAGAAATTACATCATCAATATTATATCTTTTAATTCACAGTTAATGCATTTGCTTTCTGAAGTGGTGGAGTATAAACGTCAAGTAAACATTTTTAATTAAAAGTCATATCATTCCTTATCTTATAAAAAGACCAACTTCCCCATTTATTTTGAAGTTTCTTATTATTTAAAGAACAAAAGGTCATTTAGGATTGTATTAAAATATTAAAAACAAAAATCTCAGCATCACAATCCTTTGATGCTTGCAAATGACTAAAATGTTTTTCAAATACACTTGTGAGTTTGGGGTTTATTTAAAGGAACCAATGATTCTTTTAGCAGTTAGTTACTGATTATTTCCTGGATTGTAAAATAAAAATACATCTCTCTGCTTCCCATTTTTTCACAGATATATTGTACTTTCATTCACAACTTCCCCACGGCAATGTTTGGCATTTTAATCAGTGATGAAAAGAGAGGAATGGTAAGAAAAATTTGGCATAAGTTTTTTTAATAAAAAAAATCTTCACTCATGATCACATGTAAATAGATAATTTAATAAAGATGTTTCTGCTGGTGACGTCAACGACAAAGGTATGGTAATCTTAGAGTAAAGCAAGCTCTGCAATACACAAGGGCTGCTGGTGAAATTTGTAAGTAATAGCCTTTCAGTTACCCTACATAAGTCACTCTTAAGGGATGTGACAGGTGATCAGCAAGTATCACTATTATAAATTTTAATTTTGCCTTAACTCTCTCTCAAATTAATTACAGTTTTAAAATTAAAATTAATCTTAGTTAATTAAAATTAAAATATTTTTTAGCCATCTTTGCACGCATAATATTTTGCTAAAGTATCCTCCAGCCCAAGAACTCTGTTCACATCCTTTAAGTAGCTGTTACTAGAAATGGAGTGAAAACCTTCTGGTTAAATGGGAAAAACAGTCTGGTGTGGGAGAAAGATGTTGAGATGTTCCAGCACGCTCAGTGGAGTTCAGTGTTTTCATCAGTGACGGAATCTGTGCGTGTAGTGGACAAAGAGGGTTATGTATCCTTAGAGGACTTTTCATTTCTCATAGTGCTGTGGATCTCTGTCTGGTATGTGAAGTGCACTAATACCAGCTTTTTAACACACACATGCACACACAAAAAAAAAAGAGAACCTTCTGTGTATTATTGCATGGAAGTGAGAGTATTATGAGTATGTAATTAGGGTGCGTTTGTGAATGCATATGTGTAGAAATGTAATATGTGTGGGTGTCTCTATATTACATTAAACTTTAAATCACTCCACAATTTTATGCACATTACATATCAGAGTTATTAGAAGATAAGCTCCCCAAAATTTCTCTTCCGTTATTTCTACTGTAGTGAAATAACATTCTTTGAAAAACAATAAGAAATGGTTTATACTACCCAAAGACAAAACTGAAAACAAAGGGTTAACTATGCTGTGTAAATTATAATTATAGTTGTAATAGGTTAAAATGAATGTGTAATAAAAACCTAAAAGGATGTGTAAACAGAAAGAGAATTTCAGAAATTAATCAATAGATGATTGTGCATTCATAATTCTGTTTTCCTTTTTTGTTCTAATTATAAGTGGCAAAAAATCATCTAATATTAATAAGATATGCATAATGCAAATTCTGTTTTTAAAGATGGAATCTTTCTTATGACTGGATTAAAAGAAAATATTTCACAAATATTTGTTTGCATATTTAATGTTTGTTAACTCTAATTCCTTACTAGAAATAGAGGGTTTGAGATACTTCACAGTCACAGGTAAAAAAGCAAAACTGTAAAACAAGAAAAAAACACCACATTTTCATTTATGGGCTCTAGCTACTCAGGAAGCAGCCACTCAGTAGAAAATCATAGAATCATAGAATGAGCTGAGTTGGAAGGAATCCAAAATGACCATTGAGTCCAACTCTTTTCTCAGCAAAGGACACTCCCAACACTCACCCCGTGTGACTGAGGGCAGTGTCCAAATGCTTCTGGAATGTTGGCAGACTGGGTGCTGTGACTGCTTTCCTGGGGAGCTGTTCCGGTACTCCACCACCCGCTGGGGGAAGAACCTCTTCCTAACGTCCAGCTTAACACTGCCCTGGCACATCTTCCTGCCATTCCCTCAGGTCCTATCATAGGTCTCAAGAGAGAAGAGATCAGCACCTGTTTCATCTCCCTCCCTTGTGAGAAGGCAGTAAAGCCATTCCCTGCTTTCTTACCCTCATCCAAAGACAGATGCATCTCTATAAACCAATTGAAAATGGAAGTAAATGCTTCCCAACAGCTTCCTTTCACAGCTCAACTAATTAACATGGTCCACTGTAGGCTTTGCTTTATATAAATGGGCCGTGCCATCAGCCACTGGAATCCGGAGAACAACGTTTCTACTGGAGCAAGCCCCAGCAGGGCTTGAGGAGGCTTTTGGGAGCTCTGGGCCACCCTAATGAAAACTGTGATTTTTTAATCCTGGAGAAGAGAAGGCTGAGGGGTGACCTCCTTCTTCTTTGCAGCTCACTGAAAGGAGGTCACAGTCAGATGGGTGTTGGTCTTTTCTCCCAAGTAACGAGTGACAGGACAAGAGGAAAAGGCCTCAGGCTGAGCCGGGGGAGGTTTAGATTGGATATTAGGAAAAATTTCTTCACTGAGTGAGTGTGAAACCCTGTCAGAGGCTGCCCATGGTGGAGTTTCCATCCCTGGAGGTGTTCAGGAAACCTGTGGCCATGGCACTTCAAAGCATGGTCTCACAGGCATGGTGGTGTTGTGTTGATGGTTGGACTTTATACTCTTAGAGGTTATTTCCAACCTTAATGATTCTATGATTCTAAGAAAGACCATCACTGCACCCATTGGGTCATAAGCTTAGCACGTGTTGGGAGACGCAAGGAAAATGAAAAAGGGAGAAGAGGAAACTGTTAGCTGTCTTCAGGAAAAAAAAGTAGCATTTTTAGCATTATAAACATGGTCTCAGCCTAATGGCATGTGCAATAACATCATTTACGTAGCTGCTTTTTGGCAACTTGTTCTGAAGTTTTCCTTGTGAATAACTGATTTGTGTGTGCGAACGTGCAGTCAGCTGAACGCTGAGTGTATGATTGCGAAATCGTCTGTATGGCAATGCATAAAAAATTAATCATCTAAGTGTCTTCTGTGAAAAATATCATCACCATTATTGAACACTAGGAAGCTATTTGTATGAACATATTTTAGATTGGCAAGTCATTGATTTCTATTTAACGCTCTTTGCCACTGCCTATGAAGTAAAAGAGTTTTATATAGTTCCAGAAGTGGAAAGATTTATATAATAACCCTTAAAGGAATGTATGAATGTCAGTTTAGAGACTAGTACTCACACGTTTGTCTTTTGGAGTTTTTTTTCCCTAAATTGAACTTTTATTAAGTCAGGAAAAGCATCTAGCTGTACAGGAATGTTGTTGAACCTTTGAATATCTTTCATTTTATCACTTTTAATGCATCTTTAATATTTAACATTCATGTTATTATAGACAGAAACTGTGAGATGCATGCACGGTTTCCACACAGTTTTAAAGTTCAATGCACAGTCACAATTCTGAGGGGAGATTTCACACATTTATGAAAAATGAGGCATTTTTGCAGTAAAGTTGCAAAGTGTGAAAGAATTCTTGTTTTATCTGCCTTACTTATCATGTTTATGAGTTATTTTGCCTGGAAGTAAATTGACAAGTTGTCAATGAACAATAGACACTGCTTCAGCTAGGCTTTTCACAGGTTCGGATGCCTTTGGGCAAAAGGGCTAAATCTGTAGTTTGCAATCTAGCATATGGAGTACTGAAAAAAGTGGCAATGGGGTGAGAGACATTTACTGAGAAATTTGTGTGGTTGCTGATCTCTAACCAGTCCATTTGGTCTGGGGTTTATGAATTCCCATGTAAGTGCTTTACTCTTGCAGTTAGGGAAGCGATTTGAGTTCATATATAATGACCCAATTCAATTTATTCCTGCAATACTTCTGATCTTCTCTATCAAAATAAATACTTTTGTTTTTTACCAGGAGCAATGGTACCTGCATCTTTAATAATACAGTTCTCTTTAAACTAATCTCATATATAGTTTTTGCATACTCTTGCTTTTTGTTGCACTAACTGCTCTATAATCCCCTAATTAACACAACTCTTGATAGCTTTATCCCTACCCTCATTATAAGCACACCCTCTTGAGGTGTCAAGCATGTTGTACACAATGAGATAAAGATGATTTCAAATTCCCATTCTGTAATAAGGGAAACATCATTCTCATTTCCTTTACATGATGTTGCATTTGTCAAGGGACCTTAAGGCACAAGGGTGAAAATGTGATGCCAAAAGCCTTTCCAGATACTGTTTAGAAGAATGAGAAGCGAACTCAGGATTTCCCTCTTTATTTGTCTTTAATATCTACCTTGTCTTGTCTTCTCCAGTTGCTGAACCTATTAAAGCCCAGAACCTGCAAATTGCCCGACATCTACCTGACCAGAGACAAATTCACGTTACTTTAGGTTTTTGCTACCCTTGCACTCTATGGAGTATTTTTAAAATGAGCTGTAAGAAACGCTGAACTCTTTGCTAGGAAATATTTATGCAGTTATGTAGTTTAGGAGCATTATAGTTGGCAATTAGCATAAGAAATAATAATATGAGCAGTAAAAGTGATGATAAATGACTGATGAAAGGACACTAAATTAGCTGGGTTACCATGCTTAATTAAGAGACAACTGTGCTACTTGCTTGATGTCAGTATCTTACATCTAACAAAAAGGGTAAGTAGCCTATTTTCGTTATTATCACGGACAAAGAAAGTACAGCTAAAGCAAGGAGGGATACAGGTCATAAATACATCACATCATGTAATGCACTGGTCAACCTGAGGAAAATAATGAATGTATTATAATTTAATGACTTACAACCTCTTCAATTATTAATGATCATGTAGACTGTTTTGGCTACTGTATTGGAATATTATTTAGATTTTAATTACCTGCATGCATCAATAAAGCATGTTTCCAAGTTCTGTGAGTTTCATGCCAGTGTGTGGTTGATAGAAAGACAAAAATATTATGAACAACTCCATTTTTAACTGAGTTATTTAAATACAAAAAAGAAAGAAGGAATAAAAAAGTTGATCACAAGAAAAAAATCCAGAAAGGCTTCTGCCAGAGGTTGCCTATCTTGAGCCATCTACAAAGACCTGGATTTCATGAGCTGAAATAGTTGCTGCCTTTAAGAAGTCTGCCTCTTCACTAAGCTTTCATGAAAATTATACTGATCATAAACCGGAACATATGCTGATCGTAAAAGGGAGCACTATATTTCTTCCAAAACAAGTCAAATCACTCACAGTAAAAAAGGATGACAATGTGAAAATACATTTGCTAAAACTGACTAGATTTAAAGTAGATGGTCATCTCTGAAGTAGCAGAAGGTGTACAGCAGTTGCTGTGAACACCCTCTTTGTTTCTATGAGTTAGGAGCTTGGAGAGGCAGAACACCTCTAAGTCTGAGACTCTCAGTCTAACTACTGCTGATGCTATCCAAGGTGTGAGCCATGACACGAGTACTGCTTGTCTGTGCCAGGCTGCCGAGGACAAGGATAGCTCAGAGACAGGCCAGGTCCAGCTAAGAAAAGAGGCACCTTTGAGGGTTTGATGTGCTGTATCTCAAGAGCTAGAGGACAATAAGCATTGCTCTGCCCCAGCAACGCTGTCCTTTCATGGAAATACAACCTCATTCAATACTGGAAGAGGCAATAAATTGAAGGTACATGACTAGGCGGTTACCAGCAAGCTGGCTCATCAGCTTTCCTTCTGTTCATTTTCTCTTAAAAGCTCATACTCTTATAGAATCACAGAATGTTTTAGGTTGGAAGGGACCTTCCAGTTCCAACCCCTGCCATAGGTAGGGACACCTCCCACTGCATCAAGTTGCTCAAAGCTTCATCCAACCTGACTTTGAACACTTCCAGGGATGGGCCATCTACAACTTCCCTGGGAAACCTGTGCCAGAGCCTCCCCACCCTCAGAAGAAAACATCTCTTCTTAAGATCTCATGTCACTCCGCTCTCCTTCGGATGAAAATCTTTCCCCCTCATCCTGTCCCTGCACTCCCTGATCAAGAGCCCCTCCCCAGCTTTCCTGGAGCCCCTTTCAGCATTGAGAGGCTGCTCTAAGGTCTACTCTTCTGTAGGCTGAGCAACCCAACTTGTCCTAGTATGGGGCTCTTGGATCATCTTATAGGTCTTCAGGGTGAAGCTTTGCAGCTGATGCAGTTGGCAGCTTAGTGCAATGATGAGAAGTGAGTTTGGAGCCTGTTAATCATAATACAGTAACTCATTAACTGCAGCAGTTTAGAAGATGCTTCTTATGTGTTACCTATGTATTAATAACTGAATTGTTCCAACTTTATTTCACTCCTGCTTGGGACTTCATACTTTAGTTCCCTGTAAAACTCAGTGGGAGTGAAGTGAATTTCACCCAAAGGCATTTCCTCCAAAACACTGTCAAACATAGATTGGGTAGGTGGAGAGTTTTGTTGAAAAGGACTTTTTTATAGTATTACCTGATCTCTTTTATACATACTAATCTTCAAGTTGCTTTGCAACATTAGCAGATAAAATGTTTTGGTTTCAGTTGTCATTTCTTGAAACAGTTTTATACACAGTATTTAAAAACACTGAGGTCTTTTTTTTCCTTTATAAATCAAACAGAAGTGCTCTCTAAATTTTTAGTATTCTCATTGTTGTTATATATTCTGTAACAAATGTGGAAATAAATTATTTCCTGGCCTAGATGGTGTGTACCTACAGAGAAAAAAAAATATTAGTCAAGCAGTAATAATCTCTTTAAACTGGATTCCTGCAGATTAAACTGGAAACAGTCATAATTATGCTGTGCTGTGCTATTACCGCTGCAATGGATGCTCCATCCTTTTCCTGCTTGTCATCTGACAACTTCTCAAACCCACCAGAAAGACCTGCCTTGTTACTGTTGTTTTCTTATGCCTTTGCTAAGTTTTCCTTAATTATTTCTCCAATTCTGTCAGCAATGTTATTGCCCCAGTAGTTTAAAGGTTAAACAAAGCACCAAATCTGTCAAAGTGAGTGAAACCAACTGGTGAAGAGCTATCAGAAAGTAATCAGTGCTAATAGGTACATAATGGCTAACAGTGAGCTGTTTGCACTGAGATACATCACAGCAGACAGAACACAGACCTCGCTGAAACCGCATTTAAAGAAAACACGGAGTACCACGGCCATCCTGTAGCTCAAAACACTGTGAGAAATACCTTCTCCCCTCCCCAAACCCACCAGAAGGGATCTGAACCTACACAGCCTTTCAAAAACAGCAAGTACTGCAACCACTAAGGCTTTGCAGTATCTCGAGTTCCTCACAGGGCTTTTCTTCCATTGCGCATTTGACACATGAGGTTAAAAACATGAAAAAACTGTTGGCAGAATTTCAGTGAGATATAAGGGCAAATGTCAAAAGCACCCATTTTAAGGCATTTAACCTTTCCCTGCATTTTGCTGAAATAGTTTGAGGAAGCTGCCAAAAATGTTTCATAAGCCCTTTTTCATCTTTTTTTTTTCCTTCCTTCTGAAGATAAATTGTGTAGCTCATTAGCAGTTCCTTGGAATCATATGCAAAACATAACTGCTGGCTGTGATTTTTTTCTTTTCCTGCATTGTCACCCAAAGATATGTTGTAAGAAGTGCTTGCAAAGATTAGTTTTGAGCACTTGGAGATTGATCTTGCAATACGTTGAGTCTTGCAAGGTGTTGAGTAGTGTTAAATGAATGAAAACTTTGCAAAGTGAGCAGCACAGTGCACTGCACAAATAGGTTCTGGGTGTGTTGTATGGTAAGACTAATTTCTTGTTGAATTCATCTAGGTCTGCTCATTAAAGGAGACAAATTTCAATGTACAGCCACTCCTCTGCATGTAATAGACTTTTCTTCCCTCTTCAACAGCTCTGAGTTGGAGTAGAAAAGAGAGATGTTAAAACATTCCTTTTTTACAGCTTAGATGCATACTACCTGCTATCAAAGATCACATCCTACTAAAACCTTGACTGTTTTCCAGGGGTCACATTTTTGTATGGATCAATTATTTTCTAGGAGTTTAAGAGCATCTTTCACAGAATATAAGGGTATTTCTGTTTTAACTTTGTGCATTTAGAATTAATGATCTATCTAGAATTCTTATTGCTTGCCCCTCACTTCTGCTGACAAGAATAAACAGAAATTAATCTTTTTTATGAAATATCTGCTGCTCTTGCTCCTTGATGTAAACAGAATTGTTGAACTATTTCTGAGACGCATTTTTGAAAACTCTGGAAGGGAATTTTCTGGCTCACTATTTTTTTTATGTAGGAATGTGGGGTTTTTCAGCTTTATTTTGGAAAAAAATGCTGTTGCATAAAGCTATCTGAAATAATGGAGAGCTGGTTTTTATTCAGTTTACATGTGTTTATCATGTAGAGCAAAGTTCTGCCTTCAAATAGTATCTGTCCTACTCCTACAACCTCAGGGAAACCATTAGAGTAAAATGCAATGTTGGAAAATGTTGTTTACCATGACAGAGAATTTCCAAGAAGAAAATGTAGATGTTGTCACACCAGATTACACGAGAGGCTTATTTAGCCCTGTTTTCTGTCCCTTGAAGTGACATCAATCGTTGAACAATCATTGATTTAAGTGAAGAAGGTGTGAGGACCCAGCTACAGAGAAACACTCACCTTTCACGATGGTCCCTGGCTTAAGCGTGAAAAATGTCAGATTTTCAAAAATATCTTCAGTTTTTAAATCACTGTTTTATACAGTTTGGATGCTCACCCAGGTATTTACTCCATTGAATGGTTTGCTTCAAATCTTGTTGATCTCACTTAATGCTGCCATGCTGTCTTGCATACAGGCAGAAACAAAAAAAGCTCAAGATACCTTCCCTTTAACCAAAGAATTAAACTCAACTTGTGTTATTCTCACTGAGTATTTCTGAACACTTGCAGGTTTTCTCATCTCTTCCATGAACACTTTCTCATTGTTATCTTGGGTTTGAGGCCATATATGACACTCCTAATAGTACTGCACCACTGATGTATGCAGTGCCTTGCAGTGGCAAGAATTAATTAATTGCTTGGAAACTAAAAAAATATATGGAATGTGGACAAACACTGGGTTTTTTCCATTCCATGATCCCTAAATGTGCCACCTTTTCAAAGATACCTGTTTTTCTAGGCAGTACCCATGTAAAATTATTAGATTTGTGAGAGGGAAAACTGCTGGAATAAATGTGCCTTCTAAAAATGTGACAATTTCGCCACTTCCTTTACATTTTCGAGATGACTTTTGTCTTTCTTCAAGTGTATCATAATTTGGAAGAAAACAAACAAACAAACAAACAACTAATGTTACAAGTACCAAAAAGCAACTTTCAGGGCTTTCCTGAGGGTGAACCATAACTTGCATACGAACACATGGCTCCATTGTCAAATCTTTAGGACAGATCACCAGCGCTGATTGGTACCATAAGGATAATTTGAAGCAGCAGAAAGCTATCTCCAAATTTTAATCTTGGCCTTTCACATCCAAACTGTATCAAGGGTTTCTTAAGTCAGAAGCAATCAGGGCCTTGTTTTGATGTCCTTAAAAAGAATAACTTCACTTCTAGCTCACCACTGAGCTTAATATTGATTCTGAGGAAAGGGTGAATCAGCACCATTATTTTCCCCTTGGCCGCAGAAAGAACAGAGCTGACCCTATTTAACCGGTGAGATCTGCTGAAAGCATAGGCCAGCACAACTGAAAATTTCCAGAGAAAACTTCTGCAGCTGAGGCAAGAATAACTGATAATAGGCAAAAAAAAAAAAAAAAAAAGGGGAGGGGGGGAATTATGTGTGCAGAGAAAAAGATTTGGAAATAATGACTTTTAAAACTTGTAGGTAGAGCCCTGAATTGTGTTTTAAACATAATGGTGGAGGTATTTATATTTAAAAAGAACACAAAATTATATTATTATAATTTGTACACAGTGTGTGTATATACCCATACTAAAGAAAACATAACACATTTCTTGGTTTGGGATGATGATGCCAAATTTCAGTAAAAGGAATGCATTCTAATACTGGGTTTATATTCTTGAAAGCTGATGTTTAAAACAGGAATATTAAAACTTTCAAAGAAACACAAAGTGTTATTATTCTTCATCACAAAGTCATTTCACTACTTGCACAGCATTTCAGTATTTCTCCATATCTAAACAGAAGTTAAAAAGTGGAATAAAAAACATAAAAAGGCATTACAAGTTTAGTAACTGTAGCAAAGCTCAACTGGAGATCTGCATTATGAGGTATCAACAACTGTCAGCAAATCAGTGTGAATTTTTCAAACCCTACTGTAACAATTCACCAGCAAAAATATTAATATAATGACTAATTTTCTCTTTGTTAGATGAATTATCCATGCACAGCATTTGATCTTCAAAGTATTTCTTAACTCTTCCAGTAGCTAAATACCTAATATATCACTTGGAATTTAAACAATCTCAGGCGGGAAAAAGTTTATTAAACCTCTTTAAATACTTAATTTCTTCTTGTACTCTTTTTTAACACTCATCCAACGATTAAGCTATTTGAATTTGACTGATTAAGTGATTTGCAAAATTCAGGAGAAGGCCATGTTGAAATACTGGATTTTTTTCTTATTCTCTATCCTGGTCACAGACCTCTAAGTCTTGATTTCTATTAAACTTATGTTCTTATTAAGTATTTGCAGAGAAACTTTTTCACCCATGTGCAGCAAACCAAAAAAGTTCTTTTGTCATTTTTTATCTTCAAGGTGTGTTTATTTGTAATTTTGTGCTCAATTTACATGTGGTGTGTATATGTTTGCTTAAACCATGTTAGCAATCAGTTGAGGCATATGAACGACCATTTTCTGTGGAAAATTAAGGATTGAAAAAAAGGATATTTAGGCTTTTGACAAATTACATTATTTACAAAATGAGATATTTAAGTTTATGTGTTCATACATATATAGAGAGTGTAAAACTAAAGCATTAAATTAACCTATAAATTTAGAATATTTTGTTTAGCTACAGTAGAAAAAAGATCAGTAATTCACGATGCACAAGAAGAATTCCAACATTCCTCAAACCTCTATATACCTTTCTTGATATTCTTTTCTTTGAGTCAATTTGAATAATACTTCTGCAAGAATTCTTTCTTGAACTGTGTCATTTGCTCTTGAATGCATTCTGTGGCATCTAAAAATAGCGTGTGGTATATTCCACAGGTCATGCAGGATGGTCACCTTGTGAATGGTTGTTATAAATAAGGGCTTTGGGGGTCAAACCTGTCTTTTCTTTGAAGAGGTTAGAAGGTTTCACCCAGAAAGCAACATCAGCCCTGAGTTAAGAAAGCCAGTTCCCAAAAGGATTCTTTGGGCAAGAGCCTTTAAATAGCTAAGAGTGAGAGAAATGGCACGGCAAATGTCAGCTTACATAAAACCAAATGAGAAAAGATGAGAAAATTGTGCCCTTTCCACAAGGACAGAATCTAACTGCTCTAAAATCATTAAAAAGAAAAGTGTAACAAAACAAAAACAGAGTCACAAATAAGAGAAAGATTACTTATTGCAGAGGTATTGCCGCGCACCAGTAGATACCTCAGCTTGCCTCTTCATACTGGTTTCACATTTTGGATGGAAAAGTTCCTCTCCTCTGCATTTTAGGATCCATGTTGTTAATATAGATCTTTTTTTTAATTTGCTTTCAGCTTAAATGCAAGATTTCAATTAAGGGATTCTGATTTCCCTTAATCTCTGATTTCTTGGGTTTAGTTCTTTCCAATCATTCAATAATTGTAGCAGTGAGATGCCCTAGTCATTTAAAAAATAAAAGCAAAAATAATGCAGAAACTCATAAAAAGCTCACATAAGGTGGCTTTGGATTAAATTTGACCTTTAAAGTGTCAGCCTGGGCCCAAAGGCAAACAATCAAGAGCTTGCTCATTCTTGGTCAAAAAAATCTTGCGATATTGTTAAGATAGAGGAGGTTGTTCGAGTTCTGTAGAGTTGTGGTTCGTTGTCACCGTGATGAAGATTGAGCAGTGAAACATTTTTATTGCTTAATGTAAGAAGGAGGACAGCAGTTCAGGTTTTTAGGGAAACAGTGGTGGTGAAAAAGCTGTTAAACTAATGACTGCACTGTAGTGGGTAGCGGATATTTTTCAACCCACCCAACAGAGTCGCTGCTCATAAATCCCATAAAGACAGTTTAAAAGGTACTTAAGCACAGTGGAGTTAACATAAATATTTTAATTGTTTATATTAATTGTTGAGTTTTAGTTTTATGTCAACCTAACCTGCCTTACCCAGCACGTTATTAGTTTTGCTTCTTGAAGGACCATCACGTAAACCTCAGCGCCATTATTAAATGAGGTGAAAGGCTACTGATATCAGGTTGAGTATTCAGAACCCCTTGATATCTTTCTGATATATCATGTTCTCCCCTGATTTGGTGTTATTCACTTGTTAAGCTCAACCTACACTTACAAACAAGTTTTTGGGAGAGAGGCAGCTGGTAGTAGAGGGTATATGCAGATCTAATGAATTGTAAAATGAAGAACACACAATGATCTCTGCGTGCTCAAAGAAAACATATTAAAAATGCAAGAGCTAGGGAAAGTAAGGGCACATGCATCTTCTAAAACCTTGTCGACCAGACATTTGTTTTCATGCCAAGGTTGAATGATATCAGTAATGGCAGAATACTGTACCTCCTGGAAAAGAAGTTACGTGGGGTCAGAATATCTCTGAGAAAGGCAGAAAGCAGACATCTTCAAGCTGTGAGCCTCCAGGTCACCAGTCTCCTGCAAACACCCTCTTGTTTGGTTTAACACCAGCACAGACCTACTACTGCTTCATTCAACACTGTCTTAATTTTAAACCTCATGTGGAAATTAATTTTAAACTTCGTGTTATGGAAAGAAGGAGAAAAAGAATAATGAATAAAAGCCAAGCACATTCTCTTCTCTTGAAGAAAGACTCAACTTTGCCTTGTAGGGAATGAATTACTTAGATCATGAGAAACAAAACACAGTCCCACAAGGAATCTGCTAACAGTGCAGTAAATTCACAGTACATTTAATTAGTAAACTATCTGAAAGTAGAGAGGGAAAAAAAATGTAAGTAAAACCTTCACATTTTTCTCTCTCTCCCTGTCTCTGTGTTTGGAAAATATTGCGACTCTCAGCTAAATCTCAGCACAACTTCACGAGTATACAAGTTCCCCAGGAAGGAGAACAACCATGAGTTCCCAAAAAAGGAACCAACCTGAGTCACAAGGGATTGCCATCAAGAGAGTAGAAACTCAGACTGAAAGTATGTATTAGGAGGGTTTTTTGGAGGTTTTCTGCATGTTTGTGTCTAGACTTGTGTGCTGAGTCACTCAGCAAAAGTCTTCGCGTGATAAGCTCTGTGAAAACCCAGTCTTAAAGGATTAAATTAGATTTCTGATAACGGAAGAATATTGGACACCTTAAAAAACACAATTTGAATATTTCACTTTGGATTTATCTGACATAAAATTATGACTTTACCATTCGAGTATTACAGGAAAAGGGTACACACACACCCCCATCTGAGAACCTAAATCTCTGATGACAGGCTGTAGCCCTAGTGGGTAAAAGTACAGTCTGCTGCTTCTTCTGAATCTGCATCTGTGTAAAATCCATAATTAAAAGAATTGCCATGTTATCTTTTCTTAGTGGAAGTTGGGTCTTTCTGTTGTTCACTGTTAGAAATAAGAAGGTAAGACTTCTGTCAACTTGAGGGTCAAGATTTCTCTTCAAAAGCCCTTCTAGTATGACACACAAAAAAGACCAACCTCACTTGTAAAATCAGCTTCTGAATTAGAATGGGAACAACACAGCTTTTTGGTTGGGTGGGTAGATTTTTTGAAAACCAAATCATAACCAACCAATCCTGTCAAATAAGTCAGATGCGCAGTTGAAGAATGTCTTATTTCAAATGACTTTAGTATCTTCTATACATCCTCTACAATGTCATACTCCTATTGGGCGTTTTTATTACAAAATTATTTGTATGGTCATTAAGGAAAACAAGGTATTATCCAAATTTACTCTTACCAAAGCCCAAAACAGAGGATGAGAAGACTCTTTTATCATTCAGTATAAGTCTTTGCAAGTACAACTTGGCATTTGATTAATGGCAGATTTCTTAAGACACTTCACTGTATTCACTGCAGAAAGGCAGCGGGCTGGGCAGAGGAGAATAAGGATTGGCATCAGCAATGAGATGGCTTTCTGAAGGACCATGAGCAAATTACCCTACTTTACAATTTTGGGCAGATGTACATGTTTTATAAGACTTTTTTAAGCTTCAATTTGCTTTGAAAAGAACAGCTTACATATACTCTTTTTGTTGTATATTTTTCTCTGATCATTTGCATGTTACAAGTCAGGGCTCACCAAATTCGCTACCAAATCCACAGGGTTGTGCTCCTGCATTTCCTTCAGAATTATAAAAACACAGAATTTTGGGAGTTGAAGGGTACCTCAAAGCCCATCCAGATCCACCCCCCTGCCATGGGCAGAGACACCTCCCACTGGATCAGGAGGCTCAAAGCACCATCCGGCCTGGCCTTGAACACCTCCAGGGATGGGGAAGCCACCACTTCTCTGGGCAACCTGGGCCAGGGCCTCACCACCTTCACAGCAAAACATTTCTTCCTCAGATCTCATCTCCATTTCCCCTCTTATAGCTTAAATCCATTCCCCCTCATCCTATTCCTGCACTCCCTGATCAAGAGCCCCTCCCTGTCTTTGTTGTAGTCCCTTTCAGTGCTGGGAGGCTGCTCTAAGGTCTCACCTCAGAGCCTTCTCTTCTCCAGATTAAATAAACCCAAGTCTCTCAGCCTGTCTTCGTATGGGAGGTGTTCCAGCCCTCAAATCATCTTTGTGGCCTCCTCTGGACTTGCTCCAACACATCCCTGTCCTTCCTGTGCTGAGGACTCCAGAACTGAATGCAGGATTCCAGGTGCGGTCCCATGAGAGCAGCATAAAGGAGCAGAATTCCCTCCCTTGGCTTGCTAGTCACACTGCTTTTGATATAAAACCCCAAAACTTTCACACTCTACCTTTAAAAAGTGACCTCAGCTTCCAAGCCTGCACTTCACAGGAGTCACTACAGACTGCTAGCATCCCACACTGGAACATCCCACCCATGCACTGGTGTGCTCCCTGGCAGGGAACCCAGTCACGCACTAGGGACCAGGAGCTCATGCTCTGTGGTCAGGTTCACTCCCTGCCACAGGATTTGTCCTCAGGTTAAAACAATGACTCTTAGAAAAGGCTGAATTTTCTCAGCATTTTCCAGATCCTGACAATTAAGGGTAAGTAAGAATAAGTAACCCAACTGCTTAATGAACAGTGGGAAAGATGCAGAGTTTCCAGAAGCAACTAATTGCTCTGTGACTTATTGATAAAATACCTTAGAACTTCCTTAAGAGTTTTGAGCCAAATTCTAAGGGATCCTATGAATTTCACTGTGAAAGTGCTAGATTGAGTGCAGACTCTCCTTTTCTTCCCTTTCTACCCTCCCTGCCCCCAAGGGAGAGGGAATTATCAAGTCATTTTTTCTTTATCAGAGAAGCAGAAATCAAATTATGCTAAAGAGTAAACAAAAACATTCAGCTTGTGAGCCCTCTGGTTACAGGATTTCTCTCCACCCAGTGAATCTTATTGCATAAATGTTGAAAAACATTTGCTAGGAAACAAACAGAGCAGCCCTTTGACAAGTTAGCATCCCCAATGCCCTGTTAATTAAAGGAACACTGTAAATTTAGATGTGATTCTAAAAGTGAAACAAAAATACACTGAAAATACAACTTAGTAGCAATTAATAATTATCCAAAATAGCTCGGGGAATTTGTCATTAACTTTCTTTAACACCTGCCTCTTGTCAGGGTCAGGCATTTAGCAGCACAGTTTATAGGAGCAATCCTATTTATGATAGCTTATATTGGAAATGAAAGTCGTCTTTATTGTGAACTTATCTTGACAAACAATGTCAAACTCTCAGACTCGGTGTCACTCATTTTCCACGAACCCATCTAGAAGCTGCTGCTGCTGGATTTAGCCTTCAAAAGCTTGTCTCCGTTTGACACCTTAGAAAAGGTAGTGATACCAGGAGTAATTGGAGAGCCCTGGCAATGACCTTGTCCTTCTCCTAAGCCCTGGCTAATCCTAGGTACGATACCTCAACTGGCAGCATGATTATTATCTGTGGCTATAGCTTTTCTCATAGGTACACATGCTCCAGAAAGGGCTAGGGAAAAGGTAATAATACAGTACAGAGATTAAATGTTTTTACTTCAGCTGACCCTCAGACATTTCAGGCATTGGTTTCACAGTTTTTGGAGTTAGTAATTATTTTCAATTCCTACATTTATCTAATTGGGGTTTTTTTTTATGCTTCTATAGTATTTAGTTCCTTTAGTTCAATTAGAAGCACTGAAATTCTTCACAAATGTCAGCAAACTACATTTCATGTTCATTAAACAAGTATTTCCAATATTCATTCTCCTTCATGATTGCTTTTGCACTGTTGAGTCTTGTATTTGAACAAACTAAGGTGGCAGAGGAGAGTTTTTTGGGGCAAATTTCCCTCCTACCAAAAGACAAAGACAGGTGAGACCATATAATTTTGAAATTCATATACATGACCAAATGCACACTTTGCGTTTTGTAAAAATGAAATAGCACAGATCATTGTACACAGGTATCATATTTTATGTCAAAAAACACTTTAAAATGTTCTTTATTCTGAAGGTTGCAAGATCTATAATTTGAAGAGAGAGTTCCAGTGGGAGCAAAATAATTGTGCTCCAACTTCCAGCTAATAAAAAGATACAACCAGCTGCAAAATCCATATCTTGGTACAGTTGATTTTCCTATAAACCCTGGTTTCAGAGGTAAAAAAATTGTTAACTAAGCTGGTAGCAAATACTGACAGCCTTGAATCATCTTCCAGTTTTTCGCTTCCATGCTTAGAACAAAATTTCCACTTTTAAAATATTTTTAAATATGGGAATTTTTGAAAAGAAATTCAGTATTTCATTGAATGATGAAATATTTGTCTTATTTTATTGTATTTCTGAGAATATACTAAATACATTTAGTGCCTAACTGCTATTTGTACAGAGAATAAATATTTGGTCCTTCAACACATGAGGGAAGGATCTGAAAATTCTGAACCATCCGTATCCTGGCTGCATCAAAAGAAACGCTTCCAGCAAGTTGAGGGATGTGATTCTTCCTTATAGTCCACTCAGGTGAGACCTCACTTGAGTATTGCATCCAGTTCTGGAGTCCCCAACATAAGAACGGTATGGAATTTTTGGAACGGGTCCAGAGGAGGCCATGGAAATGATCTGAGGGCTGGAGAACCTCTTCTATGAGGCCAGCCTGAGAGAATTGCGTTGTTCAGCCTGGAAAAGGAAAGCCTCTGGGGAGACCTTGAAGCAGCCTCCCAGTACTGAAAGGGGCGCCAGGAAAGCTGGGGAGGAGCTTTTTGCAAGGGCCTGGAGTGATAGAATAAGGGAGAAGGGCTTTAAATTGGAAGGGAGAAGATTCAGATTCTTCACAATGAGAGTGGGGAGGCACTGGCACAAGTTGCCCAGAGGACTGGTGGATGCCCCATCCCTGGAGGTGTTCAAGGCCAGGTTGGATGGGACTTCGAGCACCCTGATCCGGTGAAAGGTGGTCCTTGGCAGGTGATTTGGAACTGGATGATCTTTAAGGTCCCTTCCAACCCAAACCTTTCTATAATTCTGTGATTCTATGATTCCGTGTTTGCAAACTGTTCAAAAACTGTGCTGATTCAAGTGTTACCTGCGTTAGGTAAGACCACTGGATCTCTCAGTCTTTGTTAACCAGAGAATAAGGATATTATCTTCCTATTCTTCTAACTGAAGAAAAAATACTCATAGATTCAACTTCCTGGAAAATGTTACAATGTCTGGTTAGCTATACTTACCAATCATATCTCCTAGGTTGTTTATTCGTTGTTCTGCAAGAGGAAGACCACTTCAATCAGTTGTTCCTCTTCCATTTACATTTGATCCAGCCCTGCTCCTGGTACAGGATATCTTCCTTCCTAGCCAAATTCCTCAGTTAGACCTCAGCTGACACTGATAAAAAGGTCAGGGAACTGCAAGGAGGTAGCTACAACAAACAGGTATTGGAGGATTAGTCATGCATGGCCCCTGCTCAAATACAAACTTGGAGAGTACTGCAAATTACAGATTCAGAAAAAGTAAAATGCCTACAAAGAGTTGTAAGTCCTTCATAGTTTCCTTGGCCAGCAGCAATTCAACACATAACTTCTTTGTCTGAGCTTTAAGCAAGCTGCAGTACGATGGACCACTGGATAGAGTGGGGTAGGAATCAAGAAAAGAGAATGAGAGACTATTCTTTCAGTGCCTGACTCTCACTAATTCTTCAACTCTTTGTGAAAGTCATGTATACAGCCTGATTCTGCTCTAGTGATGAGCTAGCACCCTTGTGAGGAGCAGGGTGGGACTTGTTCCTGTCTCTACTAAAACAACAGTCTATGCATTTACATTTTGAAAATCGAGGATGTTGAGTAGATGCATTAAAACTGACTCAGTGAATGGAAGCTAATTAAAATTTTAAATATAAAAGAGTTGAAATTTAAGGGTGGTTTATTTTCACATTATACCTATGTGAAATGAGCCATATGAAACTGGATATTTGCACCTTTATTTAGATATAAGCTACACTGAGAAACGACTATAAAGGTTATACACTTGCCAAATCTAGTATTTCTAAGACTAATTTCTAACAGGGACATAATGAAGAGGTGTCTTTAAACTTTTCTCTGAGATCAAATGAATATTTTTCTTGTAGCTGTACTGTTTCAGCAATAATGGAACAGAACTGCAAGAAAAAAAACAAGAAGCTGTCTGAGCATTGTTATGAAGAAAGTGTACACTGAGTTCTCAGAGGTCCATTTTCTTGGTACAATCAGATTAAGAAGCACGTAGATCTGCAATGCCGTTAGAATAGATTGCAATCAGCCAGAGTCTAGAGGACACTGTAGCAGGCTTGTGGGACACATAACAGGTTCTGTCAAGTACACCACCATGCCATGGACAGGCTTACCCAGTGATATAGTATGGGCATTATTCCTATGTTAGGACATGGTGGACAAATAAAAAATACAACAAAAATAAAAAAAATAATGATAAAAAAAATAAAATGCCATTGAATTCTATTTCATCCTCAAAATACTGAAATACTCAAAACAGTAGCACTGAGCTTTTTGAAGGAAACAAGCATTGATAATAATTCATTTTGAATATAGTATCAATAAAAAACCACAGCTTGGGTTGACCAAACAAGCCTGAAACCTCAGCAAGCTTTTGCCAAAGTGTCATAAGATTGTGGTAGAAATCTGTAGTGAAGAAAATTACTATTGGCAAACCTGTTCCATGAGGAAAATATTCTTAAAGAATTATTATTTTTTTTATCTAATCAGGCCAGGCTTTGTATCTTGGCTCCTTTCCTAACATCTCTGTTAATGTCTGCTTGCCACCCCATGGAAATGGTATAGCAGGAAGAGCAGAGGATCAAGAAAAAAGTTAGCTTAACAGGGCTCATTTTTAATTTAGAACAGTTGGAAGACTCCTCAGGTTTTGGTGCTTTAGAGACATGTAAACTGGAAAGGCCTAACCTCTCTGGAATGGTACCTGCAACCAAGAGGCAGTTTGGGCTGAAACGGTGTGTTAGGTGTGTGGGAGCTGAAAGTTAAGTACCTAAGATAAGCAAACAAAACCACAGACTTTTTTGCAGGCTTATATCTGGGATATTACCCCCCTCAACACTATTTTATGTTTCCTCTTTTTAACTTCCTCAAGATTCCAAAAAAGGAAAAGTATGAAAAGAGGAAAAATATTTCTTCTTATAACTCATAAATTTGGAAAACATAAGGAAACTTTCAGACATGGAAAGCTGGACCTGTCAGGCAGATGGTTAGGAAAAAAAAGGATATGTTTTTGAACTTGCAAATCCTTCAGAAATGTTTGTTCCAGCTTTTACCAGCTGAATAATAAAAATATCACTTCTATTTATGCTTCTCTCTTATTTTCTTTGTATCCTTATACCATTATATCCAGAAGACTATTAAACCTTCACATGTTTTTCCTGAAAATTTAAGAGATTATGTTATACTTTATTGTCCAATTTTTTTAATGCTTATTTGCTGCTTTAATGAATTTATAGCAGTGCTTGTTTCTGTATTGGCTATTATCACAGCTAAAAAAGACAGCCTGCTGCCGGCATATTCCAGGAACCAGCAGCAGTGCATATGGAAATAGAATATGTAGGTCTTGCAACTGTAATAAATAGCTTTTGAAAGAAAGAGGTCACTTCAGTTCTTATTGAAGGCAACTGGTTCATGCAGAACATGAAAAAAAAGTGCCTGTGCATTCAAACTACACAAATACAACCATGTCATAATCGCAGTATATAATATATTAGGATGCTATTAACTTTCCTGTGCTGAAATATACATGAAAAGGGAAATAAAAATAGGTCAGCTTCTGCATAAAGCACTCTGTCCTCACAAAGACCTGAAAGTTAAGGGGACACTGGCAACCTGAAATACAATCACTTGTAAAGAATAATTTAAATGTTGTAAGAGAAGTCAGATCTATCCCTTACACTACCCATCAATTTCCACTGCTTTGTAGACATTTCTTTTTTAGATGAATGTTTCTCTCTCCATTTGTTCATTGTGGAAGGCCTGTACAACTGGTCTGATAAATAAGCTTCCTATTTGCAGGGAAGTGATGAAAGGCACACATGTGCTTTCAGGAACAAGAAAATGATGATGTTAATACATATAATTTAATGATAATTTTCATTATAATAATATCAAGAATATCCTTCAAAAATAAGATATTAAATATTTTAACATAGATTTCTTGTCTGATGAAAGTATCCCACCACTTTTTCAAAGTTTTACAATTGATTGAAATGCACCACAAAAAAAATCTAAAAAAAAAAAAGAAAAAATTTGCAACCTGTAATGCTATTGATATTCAAGTTGGATTTGCAAAAACTTGTGGAAAAAAAAACCAAAAACAATGCTAATTGCAACAGCTTGTATTATTTCTTTCACCAGTACTGCAGTGGTTTTCATTGCTCACCTAGAAGAACTGAAATAAACCCAAAATTTTGAACTCTTCCACTCTTAGACTACACTTCAGTACAAGTACTCGGGAATTCCTAGGACAAACAATAGTTGCAGTAACACTTGCAGAGGTCTTGATGTTTCATATTTGTCAGGTGAAAATCCATTATACCACATTTTTTTTTCTTCTTATAATTCTATCACTATTTAAGATTAAAAAAAATACTTGATCTTATTGGAAGGATTTCCCCTGGAAAAATTTCAATTAGTTCCATGCACTTTCCTAAAAAAAATGTTTCATCTTCATTACACGCTGTAACTGTTGTATCACTAAATCTTCAGTGGTTTCTACCCAGGCCTGCTGGGACCCATAGCCTCAGAAAGAGAGGTGTGCACAGAAATCTAATATGATCAAATTAATCAGAATCTGTAGGACACAAAGCTGTCTTCTGACCCAGTTCCTATGTTCTGACCAGCAGAGGACATTACGAGGGGCATTAATCTGCAGAACCAGTGCCTGCTTGGTCCTTCTCAGGATCCCAAGTATCGTTACAGCTTTATTGCATCTGACATTCTGTAAATCATCCTTTTTCTAACAAGACCCCCATACCACTCTCTATCATATGGCAGTGCTTTCTGATCAGTAAGGATTTAGCTAAATTTGAATGATTCAACCTCAGTCCTTACATATGCTGCAAATTGGAGAAAGGTTCTTAAGTTTTTAAGACAGCTGATAGAGTGGAAAAAAAGAGAAAAGCTTTGAGGCACACATGGAAGGTAAACCTGTCAATTTTATAAACCTAATTTCTATTTACAGCAACATTACTGGGACAAAAACTCACCCTTTTCTTGGCGTCACGGACAGGTGAACCAGTGAAACAGGATCCTTGCAGAGACAGGGAGCCCAGACAAACACTGCTGCCATTTATGCCTTCTGGAAGAGAGGTCCTATACAACAAACACAACGCTTCATTTTATTGTTTTCAAGGACAACCTAGTTAAGGTTGCAAGCCAGACAAATTTGACATAGGAGGCTGGATAACATTCTGGGTTCAGTCAGCCCTCAACCTATTCATGTTTATCCCTTGTGGCTTAATTTATTTCTTCCTCATAACTCTCTAATAAAATCTACCTGCCAGCTGTGATCTACTTTGCTTTGAATAGATATTAATGTTGCTTCGTGGTACTGCCATCTTGGAAAACATGATGGTGCACAGGAACCAATTAAAACATATGTTCCTAAGAATATCATTCAATATGTGATTTTGTTCTTATTACTTACTCAAGAGGGAGATTGTATAGAAACTCTAAGACTAACTGGTTATTTCAGAAAGAAGTTCCATCTATTGTATTTTGCATAACTAGTGTTACCGTTACCACGTGCTGAATGTAAAAATGAAGCAGTCCGTGACATAAATAGTTAAATGAGATTCATAAACAAACAGCAAATTGGAGTAACCAAACTGCATGCTGTGTTTTATAAGCCCAAGTTGACCCTTCAGTTTTCAAAGGCTTTTTCTCCTCCCAAAATGTATGAAAATCCACACAGGGAATGTGAAGGAAAAAAAAAAAACAACACTGAGATAGAAAAGTGGTTTTAAACACTCAGAAAGTAGCTTTCATAGCACACATTTTACAGTCTTGAATGATTTGGTAACTAAGAATTAAGGTGAGAAAAAAAATTAGTTCTAGGATATTCCAAAGTAAGTGTACCTTTTTTTTTCCTGGTATTTTGATTTTTAAACAGTATTTGCTAATAATCTGTAAAACAGATGTTACATTTTTGAGTGGTCATGCTGTAGCTGCAACATAAAATGTAGATAATGACTTGAATAGTCAGGGTAAGATTCATTCAGGATTTTCATATCAAACCGTAACTAATTTTTGCTAAAAAATAAATTTAAAAATGAAAACACAAACAAAATTTGAATTTCAAATGTGAAACCTAAAAATCTAAAACCCCTGAGCTAGCTGTTTCAAATGCAAGTAAATTCTTTGTTCTACACTTGCACCTGGGCAGAGGGGCAGAAGTTAAAGTATTACCTCAACCAATTAGTATTTGTTACTATCTGTAAATTTCAGGAAGTGACCAATTAATTACTCTGAAAAAAAGGAAGTGGACCTTGTAATACACATTACATTGAGTTGAAAATGGTAAAACCCTCACCCCAAAATACCACGGTGAAATTTTCTTACTTATTTTCTCTTTCACTTCAGTTGCTTTCAGTATAATTGAGGGAAGTCCAAGGATTTCAGGCTATGAAACAAAGAATTACACCATTGACATTTAGGAAGGAATATAAGATCATTAGAAGTCCTGAGCAGGGTGGCCTATATGCTTTACTAGCTATTACTTTGCCCTTTAGCTAAAGTCCAGTACCTAAATCAATGGGACTCTACTGCTTCTCTTTGAAAATCACTCAAAAATCTAAAACATCTTTGTCAGGAAGCTTTTTTTTTCCCCTTCTTTTTTTTTCCCCTTTTCACCGTGTCTAAATAGCAATATGGCTTTTTAAGGTCATGTTACAGTTCCTTCTGTACCACATACTCTCTGTCCACGTCTTTTAAATTGTTCGGAGCAGTTATCAAATAATTATTTTCTATTTCTGAAGTACATCATCATTAATCTCTCTATTGTTTCGGTATTTCGTTGTTGAATTCCACTAATAAGGTCACTGCTTTTCTGTTACTGATTGCTTGGAATTAAACACAGTATTTCTGCAGAATTCAGTACCACTGAGGGCAAAACCATGACGCTTATGCATTTGCTGCCCCAAATCATCAATCTTTTGCTGCTTTTATACTTTGCTAATTCCTGAGTGATTTTCTGTTCACTGTAATGCAAATCACAGACTCATTCCAACTTTATTAACTCTCAAAGGCCGTGTTAAGTTATTGCCTTCCATCCCTTCTCTATATTCATGGTGTTTTGTGTTTGTCTCTCAAGGCTGTCTGTAGAATTTCTAAGTGATTATCACCTTCCTGCCGCAGCGCTCAACATGTTATGTAGCCACTTTTCTGGGGCCATCTGTTATAATAGACATATTTTAAGGTCTTTCCAACACTGCCCCTTATCGCAATCGTACTACTTTACTGCATTTTGAAGAGAAAAACATGGAAACTATTGAATAGCAATAATATCAGTAAGATACCTTAATGGATATAAATGTTTTACAGAGATGTTACTTGAAAAGTCTATTAACCAGAAGTGTGGATGCATCTGGAGGAAGAGTAATTCTGTTTAATAAGATGTTTCAAGTATTATCTCTTCAATTTGCTGAGAAGCAGGTACAGGCTATAGCGTAGTTGTAAAGTAATTAGAAATCCTTGTTAATTGTTTTTTTAATTAACAACAAAACTTGGAGAAAAAATTCTCCTCCTTTCCACTTCTCTTCTGGACTGATCTTATTTCATCTGAGAAAAGCGTTGACGCACACGCAAAAGAGATTTTTTTCTGATTCATGTTCAGGGCAAAGAGCAGAAGAGGGCCTTCACTTGAGCTAATCTCAATGAACCTGCAAAAACAGTCTATTCTTTACAACTTTCTGTCCCTGTTACCTGAAACACTAATGTTTGACACCCTTATCTTACCCCAGCAACCCAGCACTGTGTACTGTTTTCAACCAACCTGAGCCACCTGGGCACAGAGGCACGAGCCAGAGAGTTCAGCGGAGCAGCAAAGGGAAGGACTGGCCATCAGCAGAGATATCGCTGCTGCTGGCACAAAAAAAAAATGGAGCAAAAGACCTCTGTAAAATAATAGCTTGTTAGAGTGACAGATTGGGAGGTGCTGGGTGTAGATCCAGTGAAGATGCACTCAAGGTGAGAGCGGGAGCACAGGCATCTGGGACCCACCAGACTGGTGCGCAAACCACTCTTTCTTCACAATGGATCTTTGATCTGCACGTGCTCCCTTGGCTGCTTCTCACAAGTGAAAGTCAAGGGGCACATTTAGAAGGTAAGTCTGGTGACCCAGCTAAAAGAAAGGAGATGCCTTAGGAGATCACGACAACATACATAATTCCTGTAAAAAATGAAAGCCTCAGTTTTGCTATTTTGGAAAGATGGATGGACTGAGTCTTCTTATGGCTGGAGATGATTGCAGCATACATCTGTGACCAGAAGCTCTCTGACTGCTAAACCATTCCCCTCCACCACCCATCTTCCCTGCAGAGCCAAGATCCCTGCTGGACCAAGCTGGGTCTAGCACCATCCGCTGTATCTGGAACGTGGAAAGCTGCCTCTGTATGTTCATAAAGAGCAGCTCAAAATAAAGCCTTGCTGCACTGTAACAAGGGAATCTTGACTGCACTGAACAGAAATTGTTTAAATCAAACTCTTTATGAGGGAGAGAAGGGATAGGATTAGGGAGAATGGTTTTAAGCTGAAAGTGGAGAGATTTTCATTAGATATTAGGAAGAAATTTTTTATTCTGAGGGTATTCAGGCCCTGCCACAGGTTGCCTAGAGAAGGCGTGGATGTTCCGTCCCTGGAGGTGTTCAAGGCCAGTTCGGATGGCGCTATGAGGCCCTGATCCAGTGGAAGGTGTCACTGCCCATGGCAGGGGGTGGAACTGGATGGCTTTGAGGCTCCTTCCTGTGGTTCTATGAATATGAACTAAAGAAATTCCCGTCTCAAAGCTTATAGCTTTACACAGGATATTTTAAAGCAATGTAGTGCCAGGTTCCTCTCCACGATCATAGAAACATAGAACCTTCCAGTTGGAAAAGACCTTCGTGATCACTGAGTCCAAAAACATCCATCCTCTGCTAAACCATGTCCCTCAATAGCTAAGTGCTGCTGAAGTCAACTCAAATATGATTAGGCTACAGCTTCTAGTTATTCTTAATTTAACAGTTTTCTCCTGGTCTGCTCACTTATCCTTAAATTCGTTCTCTCTGTATGGTGTTCTTGTTCTTGTGCAGCCAGGGTCTTGCCCCAGAACTTTTGCAAAATCTAGGGGTGAGTGTTGTTATGAGTCTAGCTTCTCTTGTGGTAATAAAGGATAAGCATGTGAAAACATGTTAGCACAGCAGGCAAAGGGATGTGTGATACGATGGCAGGTCTAAAATGAAATTAACGGTGTGAAGGGAGGCTATGTGAAAACTCTTGTGGAGAAGCTGATTGAAAATGAAAATTAGTTGTCTTTTTGAGAACATGTATTATAGGTCTGCCGTGTGATCCGTAAAGCAGTTAAAAATATAATCAGAATTGTTACACTCTCTGAAATTAAGGGAATATATTTCCTTGAACAACAGGCAAATGCATTTAGAAGAGAATAAAAGCAAAATTGCAGCTTGTGCATGATAATAGTCCACTTAAGTTTGTCCATGAGAAAGGAGTGCCATCCTTCACAAGGTAAGGAGGTGGTTAATCCTCTGGTTTGCCTCCTTTTTGGAGGTCGTCTCCTGGGAAAGGCCTGAAAAAAAGTGGCAACTTGGTAACCTGAGGCTCTGCACTGCGCTAAGGGACACCCAATCAACTTTTGTAGGAGTAAGAAACCACTGTGGGGTGATCTGGCACCACAAACTTATTCCTTTCATCCCAAGTCTCTCTGTCTCCATCGTTTCTGCCAACATAAGACAGTGATGATGTTTCTGGATTTAAACTGCCTTATTATCAGGGTTACAAAATATATAGCCTGGTAGCAACCATAGTTCAACAGTCTTTCAGCAAGGAGATAAGAAAAGTAGAGTAGTCAATATTTTATTTAAATCTTCACCAGAATATTTCAGGACGTAAAGAAGAGCATTCAGTAAATTGGACTGTAAGACTGGAATAATTTGGTAAGAGTCAGATGGAGTTCACAGGACACAAAGCAGGTTGTTCTAACAACAGGCAGGTTGCTTTAGTACAGGATGAGTCATGACAAAGAAGATACAAAACCCACAGTCTGGCTGTTTCTAGAGACTTTCTGCATTAAACTATGAATTTCCCAGTGAACTAATACAACTTAAAACTGTTTTTCTCTTGTGGTAAATTTGTAGTGAAATAAGTGAAGATTTTTACTGCCAAAGAAATAAAAAAGTATTTATACTACCCACTCAGAAATTATTTTGCAGAAGCTGATCTATCTATCAGAAAGCCCTACCTTCTAAAGCCTATCAGATCTTTTCATATGTTTCCAGCAAATGAAAAAAAAAAGAAATCGCAAATGAAAAAAAAAAGAAATCAGAGTTTTGTCATCTGTTGCACATGATTCTGTCACTTGTAGAGCCATAAAAAATATACAGGAGAAAACAAAAATGTGGGGTCCTCTTAGAGCTTTCTCAAGGCAAATCTGACAATAACCTTCCCAACAAGACGTGAAATTTTCTGCACTAATGCCCAAAAGTATGGATTGGATTGGACAAGCTGCCCAGGACACAGCAGCACTGAGAAAAATCTTGAAAGAGAGTGTTAAATTCCACTGACTAAATGCTGTGTTTCAGTTGCATTGGAAAAGCTTAGTCATGCCTGAATAGTGGTTACAGGCTAAAGTTAGAGACCTGCTGGAACCTGACTTTGCAGAGCAAGAAGTGAGGGCAAGTCTGATAAAAAGGATTTCTGGGGAGTTTCTAACAACTAAAATGAGCTGAAATATTTCCTGGGTTATTTAGTTTCTTATTCTCTTGTCTTTTCAGTTGCTCCATTTAAAGCTGCAACAGAGGGTTTTAGATATTTTGTTTGGGGTTCTTTTATTTGACTTATTTATTATTTTATTTTATTTTATTTTATTTTATTTTATTTTATTTTATTTTATTTTATTTTATTTTATTTTATTTTATTAATTTGTTGGTTGCTTGCTTGGTTTTAGGAAGATGCCTGTAATCTGATGGACTGAACTCATATGAAGATGCCTTGTTTGGAGGCTGCATTCAGTGTCTTTGAGAACAAAACACCAACTCTCGGCATCTTCCTTTTGTGCAAAGCAGGGATGACGGTGCAGTCATGCAGCTGGAGAATGCTTCAATACCTACAGAACAAAAGTGCTCCATGAAAGTTGACATTAGACAAAAAAAAAACCAAAAAAGGTACTGAAAAGCATACTGTGCCTTTGAAGTCATTTGATTTCATGCTGCATATGCAGTAGACATGGTGGAACAGTAGTCCTGTGATTTTAAACTAGTTCTTTCAGGCAACCTAACTTTGTGCATTTAATCTAGCTGTCCACAAAATCAGTGTAATGATGAGATTGAATTTAAGAAAAAATAAAAAGAGGAAATTTGGAAGGAAGTCCCACTTTAATCAACTCCTTCGATTTCAGGCTGCCTGCGCTCCATTTTCACGTGTACGCGCGCTTCCATTAACCCCGGTGCTATTCTCTGGAAGGGGCTGCACTTTCCCTCCAGCTGGCAAGGTGCAAAGGGCTCTGTAGAAGTGGTCTAGGGAAGCAACCCGCACCCTCCCTGGAGACCAATTACTTTTGAAATGTGCCTGATCGTTCGCTGCTGCCATCTCCCCCTCCCCAACCTGCCCCCACCTTCCCCCAGTCACTCATTGTGCTGTTGTCACTGAGACACCTGATCAGCCCTAATTCTTGCTTTTATTTGAATTAGGGTGCCACCAATCTTGGATCCATGTCAGGGCCCATGTAATGCCTTTGGGCAACACTGGGGATTAGATTAGCATTTTGGTGTTGTTCTAAAGCCACATGGTCAGCATTATAAGGATCCCATTAGAGATAAAGGGACCGGTTACACAAAGCCTAAGAAATATAAGGGCCAGAGGAGGTTGATGTAATTGGCTGATATTAGAAAGTGCTTTAATTAATGAAAGCATACTGTGGTTACTACCCCTTTTTTATAGTTTAACATACCTCTTAATTACATTCTCAGTTGTTCGTTTACACTGAGCATGTCTTTCAGGACTGCCAAACTCTTCAGGGAAAAAGAAGCAAGTATGTTGTACTAGGTTGGCCAGCCTCACAATTCAAACCCCCGTTATTGGCTGATAGAAGCAGTCTAGCCAGGGGGGTGGGGGGTGAAGAGAGGGGAAAAAAAAATAATGAAATACCTGCGTAATCAAACAGTCCCAAAAAATGACAGGATGTGGAAAAAATAATAACACTTTAGGAAGAATCAGACCGTCTGCCTGCACTTAAAAGGTCTGTTATAAATATAAATATATATATTTCCAATGCCAGGGAAACGCATCTTCCAGCAGTTTTGCAAGCAAGGTCTGCCTCGGCTCCAAAGGGAGGATCTTGGCAATGCTGCTTCCACTTTGCAGTATGATGATTACACAGATTTCTGTTCTTGACCCATTCTATCCACCTGGGATATTCCCTGGAGTTTGTTATGCATTTCATCTACCTACACTATTGTTTAATTGTTGGGATTTGTGAACACATGTGACAACTTAATTCCAGAGTCATCTTTCAAAACTTGGCACACTCCAGGTTTTACTTTTTTTTCCCCTGTCGGCTCTCATGATCTGCGGAAAAGAGTTGCACTTAAAGGAAAAAGCCAAAACTTTTTACAGATCCTTAAGAATTAACACTCACAGGATGATCACTTTTAAACAAAGATCCTAATCTCCAGTTTACTAATTCACGTGTCTGTCAACAGTGTCTTTTTGATCAATTGTCTGTAGACCAGTGGGAAGTAATGCACAAGATGTAAATAAATACAAGTTAACATTTAATCAGTGATTAGCTATCCATAATTCAGTAAGAATAAACTCAACAGTGGAAACTGCTGGTGTTGTAGTAGGATGAATTTTGCTGCTGCTGTTCTTTTATATTTTTCATGTTATGTACATTTCAAAGCTGTTCCAGTAGCTTTTTGGAATGTCTATTTAAGTAAGTAGATGCAAAAGATAACAATAGACCTCACATGTTTAAGTATTTCAGCAGAGAGAAATATTATTAGTTTGCAGGGTTCAAGCCATTGGCTCATCTAGTGTTTTCATAGGAGGGCACAGGTAAACAAAGCAATATTTTCCCACTATCAGAGGTGACCCAAATACTGAATTTCATATTGCACCTATGCAACTATAGCTCATACAGACTTATGGCTTCTGGTCATCTCTATGAAATAGTATCTTTGCTTGATATTCAGTAAAGCAAACAATATAGCACCAAAGAAAGTAACTGAGATTTCCTAGATGAAATTAATCATCAATCTGCATATTGATTTAATAAGAAACATGAAGAGAACAGAAAACAAAGATATCTCTTTTGTAAGTGCTTTCAAATTGAGCTCTCCTTTTGTGGAGTTCAAGAAACTTGAATTTCTGTGTACGTTATAAACCTTGTCAAAGCAGCAGCAATGTTACTCTGCAAATGAGTTCTTAGAAGAAATATAGTGACTCTAACTGCACTGTTCTGCTAAATAAACAGAGAAATTCACCAGTCCATGAGCGTAATATGCATCTTAAGTCCCTTCTGGCTTTAATCATCAGTTTCATTTTGAATTCCCAATATCTGAATTAATTGCAGGTGTCTGCTTCCAACAAGAGTATAGTCTTTAAATTATACATGTCAGTGCATCACTTACACCATGTCACTTCCCGTTAAATTTCTTCTCACTGTAAGTCTGCGTAACACAATGTGACATGATAGAAGTGCGCTGGCATGGAGCAGTACCTCAAAAATAAAGACAAAGTTTTAGGATATTACATTCTACCGATCTTTCGAGTTATCCAGGGAAGATTAAAATGAGTAAATGATAGTTCACAGGGAAAGGTCTTGACCAACAGCTGAGAGTGAAAGAGTCACCAGCTGATCCTGAAGTTGGCACATTTCTGCTGTGAACGAAAACCACCAGGAAAAATATATTGTTTAAAAATTATTTGAATAGTTGCTTGTCCACATGATATATATAATAATAAATTGGAAGGGTCATAATACTTAGTTGGAGAAATATGCAAAAGGAAAGGAATCCAACCAGATTGCTTCCATCAGAGTTGACTTGTGGAATAGATCCTTGTCCTAAATAACTTTATATCCCAGATAGCGCCTCCCTCAGTAACTTGTACTAAGCAAGACCCAGAAGTTCGTATATTACTGTGTAATGCTAATGGTGGTTAAATAAAAGTCTCATAAAGATTCTGTGACTACAGTCAGATCCCTGGGGTGCAGAGAATCTAAGTCCTGACTTGATTGGGCTATGCAGTTTTGGTAGCACGGTAAAACCTGGGAGGAAATGTTACATAAAAGGTAATCCTCAATCACTTAGGAAATGTGGTGTTACGAAAGAATTTCTACTGTGCCTAATACAGGAAATAACTACTAATTACTTCAACCTTTATACTTAATTTTGGAAATATGGGAATTATGGCACTAATTGGGGACCAGTTTTTGAGGGTTTTGCCTCTGCAGAATCTTCAGCCAGAAAACTTTTCTATGTTTAACAGCAGAAAATATTAAATCTATCATTCTAGTTAGAGCATTGCTGCAGTAGTCAAAGTAGAACATATATATATACACATATCTTTAGCCATAGAAGAGAAAATTATGTGCTTATTCCACTCGTTCACTCTATAGACAAGATTTTCATGGAAAACTCCATGTCTGCTCCTCGCTGAAAAATTAATAGAAGAGAAAAGGAGCTAAGATGGACTGAACTCAGGATTGAACTGGCTTTTGGAAGACCTTTTGACATAAAGGAACTATCAATCTATTCCTTACCATCTCTTCTGTAGGTCTCACCTCACCCCAGAACAGCTGTTGGTTTGAACAGCAAATGCTTTCTGCTTGGGCAATGGATACCATCAGTTATCCATGAACAGATTTCTAATATCCCATCCAGCAAACTGACCCTTTGCATTTAGCCAGGTGCTGAAATGAGATATTACCACATTTTTCCAAGAATATTGCTCTGTTCTCTCTGCAAACTGGTGTTCTGCCGCCACCCTCCACTTACTCTCCATGGCCTTCAAATACTTGTCAATCTAGTGCTTGTGCTAAACAGCAGAGTAAGCCCAAACTCTCCCAGAGGTTATGGCCATTCAGGAGGAGACAACCATTACAGATACAGAATTGGTCTGGTAGAGGTATTGTGATAGACTCAAACATCACAAGGCTGAACTAATGATAACACTTTGATTAACAAGAGGTTCCTCAGTGCATAACTCAAAAATGAAAAGATGTGTCCTTCTCAATACCCATGTACTGTTTGTAATCCCTTTTAAAGATCATTGAATCATAAAATCATTAAGGTTGGAGAAGACCTCTAAGCTCATCCAGTCCAACTGTCAGCCCAGCACCACTGTGTCCACTAAACCATGTCCTGAAGTGTCACGGCCACACATTTTCTGAATGCCTCCAGGGATGGAGACTCTACCACTGCCCTGGGCAGACTCTGCCAGTGCTTCACTACTCTGTCAGCAAAGAAACTTTTCCTCATATCCAGTCTAAATCTCCTGTGGCAGAATTTGATGTAATTTCCTTCTGTCCTATCACCCATTACTTGGGAGAAGAGACCAACACCCGCCATGCCTACAACCTCCATTCAAGGAGCTGCAGGGAGCAATGAGGTTTCTCCTCAGCTTCTTCTTCTCCAGACTAAACAACCCCGGTTCCCTCAGATGCTCCCTGTAAGACTTGTGCTTCAGACTTTTCCTCAGCTCCAGCCCCTCAATGTCCTTCTTATATCAAGGGGCCCAAAACATAAAACAGGATTCGAGGTGTAGCCTCACTAATGTTGAGTCCAGAGGGACGATTTCTTCCTTATTCTTGCTGGCCACACCATGGCTGATCCAAACCAGGATGCTGTTGGCCTTCATGGCCACCTGACCCACTAGTATTAGAGACCTTAGCTTTCCTCCTAGTTATTCCCCAGTCTCCAAGATTTGACTGGTAACTGTCAGCATGAGACCAAAGCTCTTGTTCATGTGAGTAAATGTCATTCTACTGTTTCTCCAGAAAAGGTAGAAAAGAGAAGTAAAATAGCACAGTGGTGGCAAAGGACACAGGAGTGGATTGCTAGAAGAAGTCCAAACCCAAGACCTAAAACAGGACGCTTTTGATGTATCTCCAAGACAGCATTTGCAAAACATTGACCACAGATGTTGCCCTGTAATCAAAGGTTCATATTACCAATAAGCAAAATATTTGGTTGAACTGGCTTACAGGTGTCTCTTTGTGTTTCTCTTTTTAGTTGCTAAGGAAGAATTTTAATGAGAATTGGACTCAAAATGCTTCGTAGTTAAGTACAAAATTATAGATGTCTTATAAATACATAAAACAGGGAGATAAAATGGAAAAGAGAAGATGAATTGAAATTTACTTAGTCATTTTAGATACTGGCTGCATCTTTTCAGCAAATTAGATTTGCACACTTTATGGGCCCTCTCACCCTTTGGTGAACTCGTCTTTGAAGTTTTAATATTAAAAGTAGCTAAAATTCTTGCAAATATTTTTTGTTGTTGTTCTTGGATCTGCTGCTGTTCTCAGAAGTGCTGTGGGCAGTACTAGAAAGACTAATCGATTGGAGAAGTTACAAAGTCCACTCACTTGAAAACTATGAAATAAGTCAAGCAAAACTGTGGTCTACTTCTTCTTGTATTTTCCAGTTCCACAATCTTCTTATCTATTTAATTTATTAGATTAGGATGACCTTCTATAGTTTTTCTCTTTGTCATGCCTAAATCTGAGTTCATTCACATCAAGTTTATGCTGTCTTTCAGTTCATTTCAGCTGATTCAATTTTTTTTCAGTAAGTAGACACGTAGAGAACTTCTTATAAGGATGTTTTGCCCAGAGCAGTGGTGGCTGCCCCATCCCTGGAGGTGTTCAAGGCCAGGTTGGATGGTGCTTTGAGCCCCCTGATCCAGTGGGAGGTGTCCCAGCCCATGGCAGGGTGGTGGAATTAGATGGTTAGGTTTCTTCTAACCCAAACATCTTCTAGGGTTCTATGACTCCGCAGAAGTGCACTAGGCCTATAGACGAGTCCAGAGTTTTGTGGAAAAATATTTGATCGTCAGATATAAACTTTGCTTATCACATTTAATTTTCAGCTGGCTTTTACTGCCGTATCACTGG
Organism: Tapera naevia; assembly: GCA_033556795.1. Lineage (NCBI taxonomy): Eukaryota > Metazoa > Chordata > Aves > Cuculiformes > Neomorphidae > Tapera > Tapera naevia. The sequence goes on from JAUMJJ010000066.1 coordinate 1,201,611, forward strand.
TTTGGAGGAATATGACACTGTGCTCTAACTCCTCATAACTGCATTAAATCTAATGCAGAAAAAAAACCCAGTTTGTCTGTATCTCTCTAATTAAAAGCTCCACACATGTTTGTGTTCATATGTTTATATTTAGACTACATCTAGATGTGATGGCATTTTTTATGAAGATGTTTGATTTGCATTTGGGGAAGTTCAATAAGGATGTTTAGGGCCTCTTCGTTTTGGTTTATCAAGCTTAATTCAAGCAGAATTTCATCCATTCCATCAAAATCATTTAATGCTTATCTGCTGACAGCTTCTTGGTGGGCTCCAGTGAGCTCACATCTTACCGAAACCAGGCTGTCATTCATGTGCATCGTTATGTCCGTCTTCTCAAAGACAGTAGTCTGATTATTTTACAACTGCAGTTACACCTCTAAGTAAGGCTGTCTAGGCTGAGCAGTTTCTGTTTATGATTTGTCTTGAGTGGTTGAAGGCTTATTTAGTGTTGTCAGTACAGAATATTTTGTAATTATGAGTCTGATACAACTCAAATGTGATGAAAGCTTTGAATGGTCTCCTCTGCATTAACTGGACAACCATTTAAGGGATTTTGTTTGCAATTTACTGTCAACTGATACAAAGCAGAAAACCCCTCTGATGGATTGATTAATGAGTATCTTAACCTTAAAAATCTGCATAGCACAACTAACATGCCAAGGTGTCCAGTGGCTCGTCACGTGTCTCACTCCAACAGCTGGGCAGGCAAGAGCCAGGTTTGGAGATCTTTCATCTGAGCTAGTGTGCAACCCCTGAAAAAAAAATCACATCAAATTCAATTAGAAACCTTGCAGTTTCCTGATTGGGGTATTTTAGACAAGAGAGGACTGGGAACAGTTAAACTTACGACCGATTGCCTGCTTCACGTAAACTTACCTAGAATGAGCCAAGCTAGCCAACAGGATAACAAAATTCTCTGTGAGGTTTTAGGAGTTTAAAAATATAGCAGCCATCACTCTTCTCTGTTCAGAGAATTAAAAACTGCAATTGCATTTTGACTCTTTTTTTTTTTTCTTTTCAGTGGTTTGGGCAATATGCCCTTTTCAGCCTTAAAGGCTCTCGGGAGCTGAGAAGAGGATCTTGTGTTCGAGGATCGTGAATTGTCTGCTGTAAATGCTGAGAAACTCAGCAATTTTCAGTTTGTGCAGAACTCTGGAGTATTTTAATGCCAAAAATAAAGGGGACGGTTCCTGTAGAAATCATGAAAAGTGTGGAAAACATCACTTTCTGTGACTGAGGTGTCTACACGTGCCCTGGTCCCACTCTTTCAGATGTGCTCTTGCTGCTGGAGCCAGCAGGACAGGAAGAAATTGAAGAACATAAATCCAAAAAGCAAGGCAAGGTTTCTTTTCTCTTTTCTCTGCAAAGGAAACGATGCTCGTCATATAATAATTCAACTTCAATGACAACGCACTTTCACAGGGAGGAAATACAAAGCTTTCTCAGAAATAATCACTTTTTTGGTAAGATTTTGCTAGGTTAAATACAGCTCCGTACCAATGCACACCAGTACTTTATATTCCTCCCAGTATATTCGTTTAAAAGGGAGTTGCTGTGCAAAATAATGTCCTTGTCTGTCCCTTCCTCATACAAACCTCCAATCAAATTTAATAAAGCTAGTTTGATACAATGCCAGCCTACACTTGGTTTACCCTTGGTCGACTTTAATAGGGTCAAAAATATTTTCGCATTGGCAGTGTACGCATTAATCATTTTTCCAGAGGATTTAGAAAATTGGAAGAGACAAGGCCAAGCAAAATTTTAAATTAATTGGGCCTACCCCAGCATTCAGGGGGTCACCTTGTGTCAGTTGTCCCACATTTTCCAGGTCACGAAGTTCCAGTGTATCCTACAGCTGCCATGAGGAGAGATCCGTGCTGTGGGCACACAAAGGTGAAAGAATTTCTCCCAGAAAGTGCAAATTTTCCTACAGGCAACCACAACAATTGCAGCTTCCAGATTGTCGCCAGACACCAACCACTTAAATAATGCATGCTCGGCTGACGCCTGTACTTGGTGCATTTTCTAATCGAGTAGTCAGGAAAATTTGCAAACACTCTGTCATTTACCATAAATCCGCTGCCTGCTTACAACTACAGAGTAATTAATTTTAGTGCTGCTCGGAATTATTAATTTCAGCTGGGAAAGCTGTCTTCACCATCGTTGCTGTTTTCACTCTCTTTTCTTTCTTTTTTTTGGTTTCCTAATATTCTTGCTAGTTGGAACATCAAAGCACTATTCTTACAAGGGAAGGACTGTTTGTGGCAATGTTAATACGCTATTCCAGAGTGACACCAATAACTGCCTCAACATTTCTGACTGCAATTTGCAATAATGCCCTCTCAATATCTGGCTGGCTGGCCAGATGTAGTTGGCAAAGCTAAGGGAGGATAGCAAGTGAAAGATTTTCTTTGGAGCTGTAATTAATTTATTAGGTTCTAAAAGGGCTTACTGGGTGATAAGGAATGTGTATACCTTTTAGTTCATGGTTTTATTCGGAGGAGAAGAGTGTCACAGCCTAAGTGCTGAAAATAACTGGAGGCAAGAAAGTTACATTAAATGGTTTATCATCTGTTTAAACATTCTTAGCATTTAACCCATACGATTAATAAGCTTTTTTGGCACGAGAAAAAATGATATCTTCCAGATTTATTTGCAAACCTTGAAGTTATGAGAACACTAGAAAGGAAATCTCTGTAATTACTGCTTAGTATTTACAATTCTGCAGACATGAGGAATATTGTTTGTTGAAGTGGTTTACCCTCATTTGCAAGGTGAACTTGCAGTTGCATCAGTAAATATTCAAGAAACTGTTCAGTCCTCGTCCAGTCTGCGTCATAAATAGAGAAACTGTGCAGCTGGTGTTTTTTAGTAAAGTTACCCATTCCCATCACAGCTTTGAAATACTCGTACTGGCCATCTTGTAATCTAATATGACATGCAAACTCTTCATTTCCACTCTGTGATTGTATTAAAAAATAATGTTCCACTGGAAGATTTTTTCAAAAAAAAGACATTGACATTAAAGTAAAAAATAATGTAAACATGAGTCACTAAGAGATTAGACATGGTTAAGTATTTCAGGATGTTTGTGGTTATCTTCATCTAAACAATACTGATAGTTTTCTGCAGATGATTCAGCCTCCAACTGTTCTCAAGTCTCTGTAAGACTGCCCAAAGTGAAGTTGATACTTGTTTTGTAAGAGCTGTAACCCTTTGATTCCAAGTTGACTGTTTTCCTGTCATATGAATCAGTTTAAATGTTAATGAAATTAACTCCTGGAGAGCGGCACAGTGCCATCATTAATTATTTAAAAAAAAAAAATAAAAAAGGCAGGAACCCAAATCTGACGCAGTTTGTTTCCACATTTGGTGTATGGACTTATTTCTCCTTTTTTCTCATCAGTCCATGGACACTCAGTGAGCAGCAGCATACAAGTAATGTACTAGAAAAATGTTTAAAGGAAAACTCTACATCTGAGGAGAGTGTTCCACAAAAACACAGCATAGAAACACTGCCTCTGCTTTCTCGTCTGTTTCATGCATGAATTAAATCATGTATTTATCCCTGAAACAAAAAATTAGCACTGAATTACTTTGTGATTACATTGAAATTAGGATCTAGTGAATCTGTAATCTATCAGTGTGATGTCCAGATCCTTTTCCCCAATTATTACATTGGATCCTAAAATTGATATTTCAGGTTTTCAAGAAACAGCCAGAAATATGCCCATTGACATCAAGAACCTACTCAATAGGATCTATGTGGGACATTTGAAAACAGAAATTGGCAGAAAGCTCAGAGCATATCAATCCTGGTAGACTATTAAAATAACATGCTGATGAAAACTGTCATGCAGCTGGGATCTTCTCTTTAATACTGCAATTAATTTTTTTAACAAAACAGAGACTTAGTCTTTATAAGGGCAGAACTCACTTATGAGAAATAATGCAAACATTATGACACTGAGCCAGGAACAAAAATAGTGTTCAAGACTGTTAATTAATCATCACAAAACATTGAACTGCAGCATTAGATGAGCAATGTTTCTGGTGACATTAAATATTATGGGATTGTGTCTCATGTAGAGATGAGGTACTGTGCTTTAAATGTACATATGTAATATATATGCATAAATATCTCAACATAATTGTTTCCAAATGATGCTATTAGTGATGTATGACATTATTCAGGTTACTCCTTTTATTAATCAAAAACATTTTAATTTAATTCAGGATATTTTTCTTAAGAGCAGCATTTTGCTGCTCGTCATTGTATTTTGACAGCAAACTGAATTCTTGTTCACAAGTATAGGATTTGTTTAGCTCCAGGCATCTGTGTTTGGATTACGAGAATGCTGATTGGTTCACTGCCAGGGGCACAAAAAGGTCAAGCTGTCCTTTTTTAAAGGAGCTTTTTTTTCCTCCCTTCCCCCCCTCCCCCTTTTTTTTGCCTAAGAGTTTGGCTCATTAATCAGAGTTAAAAGAAAGGGGAAAAGGCAGTGACTTGGAATCATTTGATTCTTTTTCAAGGGGTATTTTAAAAAGCAGAACTCAATGTTAGTGTTAGAGGTTGAGTAGATGTTTGTATGGATCATACTGACATACTTCTGACAGGTGACCTGAAACCTTTCAAACTGACATCTGTCACAGAGACAGACAGAGGTTTTTTAGCCTCAGAGCCTGTTTTCATGACATTTCATTTTTCATCAGATTTTGAGAGAAGGGGAAAAAAAAAGAAGATGAACTTGAAAAAATCTTGCCAGGGGCAGAAAATGAGATCAGGTTTTCTGCAGCTGTCTAACTCACCTTTAAAGGTTAGAGGTCCAGGCAAAGTGAAGAAAAAGGTCTCATTTTGATGTTATTAGCTTAAAGGACAGATTACTTCTTTAAGTGTATTTCTGCAGTTGCATAGCCAGTATAGAACATTATAGTGGTGCGGGTAGTTAAGGATGGCTAGGGTTAGCCATTACAAATCCTGATTTCCAGCATTTACTTGCTCTTTGCACTGAGCTGAAACTTAGGGCACAAGTTTAACTCATATACAGGTTTGAGCTGAAAATGGCAAATCTCTATCATATGGATAATATTAGATGATAAAATATGAATCCATATTTAGCTTCTGGTTTCATTTTATTCAAATACTTTTTAGGAGACCATGACCTCTATTTTAAACTAAAATGGATGTGGATACAGACATACGAAACAGGCATCATGGCAAGACTACATTCCGAAGTATAACTTCACTAAAGGCATCCATTAGCCAGACCAAACTATCTAGAAATTTTCTACCCATGCATCTCTCAGTGGTCACCGTCATCCTGCTGGGTTGGAAGAGGAAGGGCAACCCAACAGGAATGCTTGCTTTTTCCAAACCTGCCATGTAAGGGGTCTGGACTGAAGTCACTGCCTTGAACAGCTTCCCTCTGACACTCTGGGACATGAGAGGAGATGAAGATCTATAGCAGCCTTCAATACGTAGCAATATGCCTGATCATCAGCTATCTTAAATGAAGGCATGGATTCAGACACATTTAGCCCATCATCATTGTCCCAAAACACTCATACATACTGCGCTACCAGCCCTAAAGGCCAGCCATGTCCTGAGCTGCATCAGAAGAGTGGCCAACAGGTCAAGGGAGGTGATTCTCTTCCTCTGCTCCACTCTCATGAGACCCCCACCTGGAGTGCTGCAGTTCTGGAATCCCCAACAAAAGAAAGATATGGAACTGTTGAAGCAGGTCCAGAGGAGACCGTGGAGATGATTCAAAGGCTGGAGCACCTCTGCTATGAAAACAGGCTGAGAGAGTTGGGGTTGTTCAGCCTGGAGAAGAGAAGGCTCTGGAGGGACCTCATAGTTGTATTCCAGTACCTGAAAGGCCTACAGGAAATCTGGGGAGGGACTTTTTATGAGAGCTTGTAATGATAGGACAAGGGGGAATGTTTTAAACTGGAAGGGGGGAAATTTAGGTTAAACGTGAAGAAGAAATTCTTTACAATGAGGGTGGGGAGGCCCTGGCACAACTTGCCAAGGGAGGTTGTGGATGTCCCATCCCTGGAGATATTCAAGGACAGGTTGGAAGGGGCTTTGAGACCCCTGATCAAGTGGGAGGTGTCCCTGCCCATCGCAGGAGTTGGAACTGGATGGGCTTTCAGGTCCCTTCCAACCCAACCCATTCTATGATTCCATGATCCTATTATTCTATGAAAAAATATAAGAATATCCAGATATCAGGCTATAAGTAAGCAAGCATCAATGCTCCTGTCCCACCAGACATGTACCAGGCAAGTCACTGGGATGAAGCAGGAAACCTATAATATGTAATGGTAAACTTTCTAGTTATAAATACAATTAACTATGAGATGAACTTTCCCCAAAGTGTTCTACTGTAACCAAATACACAATATCAACATAATCATAAATTGGATAGAGTTTCTCAAGTGAACATACTGCTCCTGGTTTTTGTGTACCTTCTCACCCTGACTTCAGTTCCGTTTTCTCCTAAACATTGCTTACAATGCTTCCTTTGCTGCTGTTTATTCTAACACATAAGTTACAAGCACCTCTGTTAGAGTCTCAGTGATACGGATTGAATAAGTGATCTCCTCATTCACCTCAACATTTAGCAATTTAATTGAAAGGAATTTGAGAAATAACACAAAGGCAAAACAATGTGTGCATGTTTCCTTTTGAATAACAAACTAGATTTTCATCAGTTCTGAATCTGTGCATTGGTCTATCCTCAGGAAGGATGTAACTCCTTCCTTTATCTTTCTGCTCTATTTCTAAAAAGAGAGGTGAACACCTTCTGTCATATGTTCAGCATAACATTCTCCACCTTGGATATAACCAGCCCTATGCAGAGATTATTAATGATGGTGTTCTGCCTCACTAGATCCTTGGGATTTTTTTTTCCTTTTTTAAATGGTCTGATTTAGTCTGATCAAATGTGAGTTCACATAATCCTTTTTCTCCATGTAGTGTAAAGTGTATTTGTCTATATTGCAAGGATATAGGTAGTAAAATTTTTCCTTAGCCAACATAATACCAGAGACCACCAGAATATATTTTATTTACATGCACTATACAATAGAAATGAATTCAAAGACTGTGCTAGGTCATGTCTGAGGGGATAATAAGCCTGTGGAGGGAGAAATAAAAGTGGTACATATCATCTGAGTCTCCAGAGTGCTGAATTTGAACTCCAGATGAATTTTCACTGATGTTTTATAGTGTTGTAACTTTAAAATCATCCTTGAGGAGGTAATCCTCAGCCAGGTAATTCTGCTGCTGCCACGGACCCAACCTGTGTCAAGCACAAGTTAATGGTAATGTAGAAAGCCAGCATGGACTTATAACCTCAATGAAATTCCTGTTAGCATCTGTGCAGGAGCACGTTCTTTTGGGAAATCTTGTCTCTGCCTCTTGCTGGACAAAAAGAATTCACACCCAGCTTCATATGGTGTATTTAAGTACTCTGCAGAACATGTAAAGCAAAGAAACAAGAATTACATGGCAGAAAGAATGGGTGATATGAAAAGATGTAGAAGATTGAAAAAAACAGATAGTATTTTCCTAGAAAAAGTGTGCCTCTGGCTTTATGTGGGCTGTGATCGTGCAGTTTCACACATCTCAAGAGAAATCACTCTGGAGGTTAAGAAAAATATCAGTGGCAAAAGTAATGGAGTTTGGAAGTAAAAGTGCTACAATTCTGAAAGTGTAGGTTATTTTTTTGCAGGAGAGCAGGATACCAATTTAAGAAGTCCAAGCTGATCATACAGGGGCTTTGACTGGTAGCAAGAAAGCTCAGTCCATCAAAACAGAATGAATTAAATGTTGTGAGAATAAAGAAGGAGTTCAGGGCACTTTAGAAATTCACAATCTGGTATTTCCAGTGAAAAAATCTCTGACATTTTTAGCAAGTAAAGAAGAAAAGGTGGGAGAAAATATATATTTAGTGTCATACAAAATATCTGGATTGCTATTAGTTATTATTTTTATTCAGAAATGAAAAAAAGTATATGTTCAGAACGAAGATCATGCTAGACATAATGTACACAATTATAGTGTAGGTATGCATGTTGCTTTCCATTCCTCTAGAGGGTATGATTGTACTCTTATGGTATTGAGTTTGAAAAGGCCTGGATTCTTTCAGATCCTACTGAGGTTAGTGAAAAAATCTAAGCATCAACAGCTATGAAAAAGCAAGTGTTTGTACTAAAGATGAAGACTAATTTCCATCAGCACAAAAGCATTCAACCAAGGTTTCGTACGTGGCCTTCAGAAAATTTCTCTTCCTACTATTTCCTGTATTTTCCCCATATGAAAATGTGTGGAAGGGAATCTGTCCTCATCCTCTGTTTTAACAATTCTTACACAGTAACAGGAATTCAGAGTCATCATCAGAAATAAGATTGTTCATAGTTAACATCCATTTAAAGTCTAGGTCCATCTGTAGATTTCAATGTCTGTAAGAGATATATAGCAAAAAGAGATACGTAAGAAGATCACATGTTAGAGAAATAAGTAATAATAAGTTCTGTAATACTGCCTTTTTCATCTAAATTGCACGCTGATGGTGATCATGGGAAATGTAGATTCCATTTCTTAGTTTGTTGAAGAAATATCAGCTCACTGGTAACTTAGTCAGCTCTTGTCCAGATCTACTTTTGGTTTTTTTTGTGGTTGTTAAGTAGTCCATTACAGGAAAAATTGTTGCAAAGATTTTCACAGTTAGTTGCAAAACGACCTAAGTACTTCCATTCCAATACAATACTACTCATTTCACAGTTTAATAGATAATTTGGAATTTTTATCTTAAAGTTATTTTTTGTCAATATTCACTGGAGAACACTGTATCTCTGGATATGAGACTATTCAGAAAAAGTCTAAATACAGGTGAATGGAGTTTTTTTTCTAGACTAATTCATCTTCAAGTATAGTCTGAAACTAATAAGTTAAAAATTTGAAAAAAAAAAGAAATCTTCAAATTCTGTGAATTCACTGGAAACAAAATTGTCATTATAAATCCAGTTTCAGATCTTACTTTTAGATCAAAAAGTTCATAAATGCCAAATATAAAAAATTATCTCTACAAAAAATAATTTATACTGAAAATTATCATAGGATTATTTTCTTACTTTGGTATGTCATGCCAAAATAGACAGCTATGTCTAAGAATTATGCTAGGAAGAAGGAAATGCTTTTCCTTGGTTTTCCTTCATGTTTCATTTTTTTACTTAGTCGTTTTCAAAAGTTCACTATTTTGTATGAACATCTGCTCAACTTTAGGCAGAAGCAGAGCTTCTTAAAAACAATTTTTTCTTTTGTCAGCTACATTATATTGTTTAATAAGACGTTTTCATGATTTCTAATACCAATTAAGGTTCTCAAGGATTTACAGTGTCCAGGGAAGAACTGCCATTTTTTTCATACGTGTGAAATTTTTAGGCTAACTGTGTTTATCATACTGTTCATTAATAGACTGATGAAACATATACTCCTTAGAAAGAAAAATCTTTGCAGTCTTGCAAATTCTTGGCTAAAATCTTGAACAGAGTTATCCAGAAGTGCCTCTGAAAAAAATAAAATGAGGTTACAAAACTAGCACAGTGTAGAGCTACAATGCAAAATGTTCTGATACAAAATTCAATTTATACTCTAACCTCAGAAAATCTCTCATATTAAACTAAGTCCCTACCAAATCTCATGCCTTGAATGAATTCACCCACCAGTTTTCACAGCCAACTGCCCCACTACATCTCATATGTTCCATGCCTACCCTATCTGAGAGCCATACACCTTGGTTTAATCAGGACTGAATTAGGTTATGGTCAACCAGAGTCTTTACCAAGTATTATTCTATGCTGACTAGGCGTTTTACAACATTTCTGGTTCTTGTTTGTCACAAAGATTAGGAGTTTGAGATGTTTTCTTCTCTCTCCTTCTCCAGAATATGGGGCAGGTTTGGATATATAACACTTCTTCAGGAAAAATGTAAGAGCCTTGTCTCCAAAGAAAAAAAATCTTGAGACAGCATGGCATCAACAATTTACCAAAAGGTCAAATCAATAATATGAAGGTATGTATATACAAGGAAAGATGACTCAAAAAGGTATCTCATACAGAAAAAACGTGACACATTTGGCTGGCATGGGGTATCTATCTTGATTGAGCAATATTGCTGTAAACTTCATCAAGATAAAACCCACCTGAAACATTTCCTTCTGCACTTTATTTAACATCTATAGTCCTCTGTATACTGTTTCTCTCACACAGGTGTGTTTATACAGATGGAGTTTATCATAAGTAGAGAGGAGGTTAGGAACAACTGGAATAAATCTGAGTTACCTTTTAATGAGAATTAAATGAATAAATAATTTAAACAGAAAAAAACCTTTTGAAGATTTCTTTTAAATCCATTGGGGAAGGTGTTGCTGATATGATGCTGTGGCTGAAAATTCTTTGAGTTAATGTTTTCTAATATATGCAGAAGTAACTGTCAGCTGATAATTTGCAAGATGTGTGGGTTCCCAGATGGAGAATTGCTATTCGAGACTCTGCATCGTGACTCCAAAAGGAAACTGGGAAATGGACACCAGTATTATTGCCACCCACTACCCACCACAGCAGTCTTTGTCTGCTGGGAGGAAATGAAGAGTTTCCTTTTTCTTTGTTTGGTTGGGTTTTTTTTCTTAGGAACTGGTAATCTACTGAGGAGGATGGGAAAGTCCTTGGAGAAGTTGCTCTGTATGCTTCTGTGTGTTGTGATATCTTTCAAATCCATATCAGAGACAATGGAGACTGAGAAGTTTTGACACATTCTTCACCTATAATGCATGCAAAAGAGGAGGCCTGTGGCTCAATGTCACCTCCTACATAAAAATAATGTTAATGCCTGGAAGTTACGCTTGGATGTTGCAGTCAAACCAAGCAATGACAGAAAATGAGCTGGTGCATTATAAATGGTCTGATTGACGATAATTAACAAATCCAAGAAAATAGTACTTGAGTAACTGTGAAACGCAGTAGCAAGGAACTGATTTTGGATTTTGCAGTGTTTCTGTTCCCTTGACTCTTACATGCCCAGGTAGAACCAACAAATGTATAAGAACAAGAACCACTGTAGTCTGATGGGAACTAGAAATAGAACCAAAAACAATATATATCTTACAGAACAGATTCCGTAATATTTCCTACGTTTGTTGACACTTCTTCAGCCATAGTAGTACAAATAAGCTGGGTTGCAGATTTTGTTTCCATTTCTCACAAGTTTTTATACAAAATTCTTGCTTCCAAGCTTAGTCCTCATGTAGAAACATAACAATAAACTTTGCAGTAACACTAGTTAAGCACAAAGGAAGGAGAGGAATTAACAGAGAAGAAAGGAAGAACTTTTGGCTGGCTGGTGATAGTTCTTTCAGTAGATATGAGTCCTCATTTTCCTTTAATTCAGATACATGGCCTCAGACAAAAGAAGATTTGAAGGCAAGGATAGAGTTAACCACAGTGCTGTAGATTACTTAGCTAATATAAAATCTCCACAATTTATTTAACTCTCATACATAATTTCTTCCATTTTTCCTCTATTTTCTTCATTATTGTGTTTACTAGGAAATATCCTGGGTGTCATAAAATATTTCTGTATATGATGATGCTGTTCAAGTATTGAAAATCTATTCTAGTGTGTGAATTCATGGCTCTATTTAATTTGACTTTTGTGAAGTCAATATTATAACTCTTAAGGAAAGTGAATTATGTTTTTGCTATCTACTCGATATTTATTATAAAAAGTTTTATCTTTTGCATTTGAGCATTATAAGTCTAGTGCAGTATAACCTTTAACATCTGAGATGGTATTAACAAGAGCAAGTATTAAATTCTTCAGTTTCCACAGCAAAATATAAATACTGATTTCATTTTTCAAAATACAGAAGCAGCAAAAGAAATGAACCATTCTACAGGGCATGACTTGTAATACTGACAAATGTTTAAGCAGCAGGAAGATAACAGTCCTAACACCCTTTTATTGGGAAGCATAAATGAAGGGCTTGTGGGAGAAATTTAAACTAGTACCTATTTTGGAAGGAAAGAAGTAGCAACTTATTTAAATATCAGATGACAAAGCTTGAGGATATAGACTATTGTTTTGGGCTAAGAAGTCTGAGAAATGGTAACTCAAACTGTCAAGCTTATGCCCACATATATTCAGCATGGAAACCTCTAACCTAAAAAGCGTGAATGATGGACTTTCCTTAACTTTATCTACTTGGTTTTCTGTTGTCTCTGTTGTGTTTTAGTGGACACAGCACATACCAATAATACAGCTATTTACATTTCCTGTCATCCTGTGCCATTTGCATAAGAACTTCACAGTCCTCTCATGCCAGGTATTGTACAGGAAAACCACCAGCAACAGAGTGTGCCCCGAAGAGAGAAAGAAAGAGGGAAAGAGGTAAAGAGGGAAAGAGGGAAAGAAGGAAAGAGGGAAAGAGGGAAAGAGAGGAAGAGGGAAGGAAGGCAGGAAGGCAGGAAGGAAGGCAGGAAGTAGAAATACAGTGTCATGTGCCGAAGGACAAACACTCTAAAGTTACTTCATCAAAAGGGCTGAGTTACCACATTCTAAGATGGGTCTGCATGTGAAACAGACATGAAGGAAAACCAAACAGTACCTGTGATGACCAAAGCAAATTTTAGAGTGTTAAGGGAAGTATTAATGAACATCGTAACCACTGTATTTACACAACCCACTTTGAAGCTTTCTACAATGCCATTGTGATTTGTTACCTCACATTCAAGAAAGATCAATTGCAAGTGGAAGTAAAGGGAATCATTATTACTAACCTGTGAAAGACTAAGATAATAGAAAGGAGTTTAATTTCTTCACTTGGAAAGAAAAAGGCTGATGAACGTTGAGAACAAAGTTTTTGTTATTTGAAGGGGCGTCTGAAGCGTAACTATCACAGAGGAAGAAAAAGCATTTGCACATAGTATAGAGGAACAACAGAAGGGGCAGAGCAGGTCATGAGTATATGACTGCTGGAAAACAGGGTTCTAACCATCCAGGTTTCATCCTTCCATTTCCAGTAAAGGAAGCAAAGAAGGGCTGTAATATAAATATTTAGGAGTTTATGCAAAGGGATTGAATTAGTTGAGTAATCAGCCTTCATCACAAGTTGTCACAAATAGTCTTGTGCCTCAATAACAAGTTCACACTCTTTTTCTTTAGCTTTTTTTACTCTCTACAGTTTATCTTCATTTTCTCTTTATTCTTCCATGTCCTAGGTATTTAAACTGACCCTGTAATTGTAATAGAAAGCATCTCACATGAAATTGGAAATCGAACAAATTTTCATGACTTGCTGTCCTCTTGTCCATTCCAGCCTAGGAAAAAATAATCTGCTTAGTGAAGAAAGTTTTCTGTGGGTGAGAAAATGGTGCATGGAGACACCAAGCAAATGTTTCCTAAAATATGTGAACTTTTGTGCAACTTTCATTTATTATTTTTTTTTGAGTTACAACCTCTCATTCAAATATAATCTGAACAGGCACTTGAGATAAGATTGGCAGCTGGACATGGAAAAAAGCTTGAAAATGAAAGCTCTAGAAATTTCCCAACAAGTGCCTGCTGAGTAAGAGCAAGTATTTATTTATTTGAAATACTGAAAAATACGTTCCTGTGCAATGAAGTAGGTTTGTGGCCAGCTATAACTGTTGATAGAGATGAGCCATAACCCAGCAGGAGGCCAGAATGGTGGAAGTTCTCCCTCTACATTTATTTGTTTATTTATATTTCAGGAGAATTGGTGTACAAGATTTATTCAGGAGGAATAAAAGGCTTCCAGTAAATTCATTCTTGTGGGGATTCATCAGCATAGTTTGTTTACCTTCTAACATTCAGCCTTTCTGCTGCAGTACTTTACATGGCTTTTAATTGAGAGACTAAAACATTTATTACTGAATTCAAAACGTTTCTGAGTAGTTAAAAATTAGTATTGGGGTAATCTGTGACCATGAGCTTCCTGAATCCAAAGAATCACTATCATTTTACCGAGCTAGGGGCATTTTCCATTTCTTTGTCGTTTTGACCAAGATACACTTATCCAAATTAGGACCATGCCTGCCCAAACTGTAACAGACAATGACCCTGTATATCCAATTATTTCCAAGCAAGTCTTAAAATAAAACAGCTGTATAATCTATGCAGACAAAGAATGAAGTGTATGAGTGATTCCAAAGCCCTTTGCATACCGACTGACAGATCCGTATTTCAGACAAGGCAGGGTAAGTTTGAACTAAATGTGACTATCAGAAAGAGACCTGTCTTGAGATGGGTTGAGACAGCACAAGAAAGGCATGGACTAGAGGATCTAGGAAGGCTAAAAAAAGAATCATAGACTCATAGAATGGTTTGGGTTGGAAAGGACTCAAAGCTCATCCAGTTCCACCCTTCTGTCTTGGGCAGGGACACATCCCACTGGAACAGGGGGCTCAAAGTCCCATCCAAACTGGCCTTGAACACCTCCAGGGATGGGCAGCCAACACTTCCCTGGGTAACTTGTGCCAGGGCTTCCCCACCCTCATGAGAAAACACTTCTTCCTAATGTCTCAATCTCCTCTCTTTCAGCTTAAAACTAAACCCCTCATCCTATCCCTGCACCTCTGATCAAGAGCCGCTGCCCAGCTTTCCTGTAGCCACTTTAAGTACTGGTGGCTGCTATAACTTCTCCCCAAAGCCTTCTCTTCTCCAGGCCAAAAAAGCCCAAACATCATGTAAAACAACCTACTTTGTTATTCCCAGCACTTGCTAATCACTTGTACTGAAATGCCACACACATGGCATCACATTACAGAAAAATAAATATCTCTTGTGATTCCACTGTAAGAGTTCAAGGCTTAAATCAGGCTTAAATGAGACAAACTCATGATTCCTCAATCACCTTGAAATCTGCTGTTACCTTTTGCTGCACTAACTACAAAAACTTGTTATAAAATCTTTCAGTTTCTGTACTGGAGGCTCTTGAGGCAGATGGCTCTACGTCTTCACAGTAGGCAAGCCATTCTGTACTGCTGTTGAAATACCAAAAAGACTTTTTGTGGTGTTTTTGGTGGATACCACCTTTATGGATGTGCTCACACAGTATTGAGACAACTCTCAGTCATGTCCAATTGATTCATTTCTTATGCTGTAAAGGCTCAAGGAAAGACCCTGAACTGTGCACCCAATTCTCTTCAAATGCTCAAAACTAAGGTAACCTGAAGTCCTAGCCTCATGTGCAACTTGCAGTCTACTTTAAGAGTTTCCAAAACAAAACCAAGGTAATTTGCGCAAGTTAGTTCACATAGGTGATTTCTCACAGTTTTTTCCAAACACTGCTGTAACCATCAATTTCAATGTAACTGCTTTTGAACTACTCAGTTATTTCTGTAAATGAAGTTTTCACGACATTGAATACAACTTTTACAATCTGCCACTTCTACTTTTTCACTTGGTCTTCAGCATTGAACAAAAAGCACGGCTTCACACCCTCGCAGATATCTCTAAGAGGGCTTCAGTAAAGGGTGATAGAAACCTTAGTCAAATATAAGTAAGGATTTCTTAACATACCAGCAAGTTTTCTTCATCAGCAGGTATGACACTCCAGTAGATTAATAACGGCAGTTTTGCTGACTCTGTGTGTTTGTATCTTCACTTTAAACAGGAGTGCCTGGTTCATTTCTCTCTTTTTCTCACGTCCATTGCTGAAATTTGTTGGATAAGTCATTGGCTGGAAAATATATGTAAGACTGAATTTTGTGTTGTTTTGTGGGCCATGTTCTGTTCTGGATTGAACAATGAAGCCTTGCCGGTTTAAAAGCGCTGCACTGTTGCAAAAGCAAGGTGTAGACTCTGCTATTTCTAGGAAGTATGGCAAATCCTCACCTTCAGCCCTTGTGTTTTGAGTAAATTCTATGCATATAAACAAAGTCTATGGATGACAGGTTTCAATACTCTCGTATTACGTGAGAGATCTGTTATTAATACAGAACAAAATCATTAATGTGGCAAAAGAACCTTCCTGGGCTTCAGCTTGAACCAAAGCTTTCAGCGTCTGTGGAGCTAGATATCAGTGAGCTTTACATATAGCCCAAATATAGGTGTTCATGTGCTTGGAAGACTTTAGTGATTTTGGGGATGAAATTTGTGTCAACAATGGTGCTCTAGAGGCTTTTCTAGATTTGGAACATGCAAAGGAATGGTACATGCAAGCAGCAGTAAAAAAGGGATTTAAAATTAATTAACTGCCTCAAGAACATACAGTTTTTTAAAGTAATATTTATGGAAACATAGGTCATTTAGCAATTGGCTATCTTTACACCACAAGGCATCAAATCACATACAAGGGTTTTTCAGGGGATTTGAGATAAATTGTTGAGTTGTTGAAGTGGTCACCCAGGCAGTAGTCATGCACCCGGATTATCAGGTTTTTTTGTTTTCTTACATAGAAACCAAGTTCTTCTCCTTTAGTGCTTTCTCCTACATAATGTAGACATTTTCGAAGTCTAGCATTACGTTCAGGTAGTGTGGCCCAAAAAAGTTTTTTTCATATAGGACTAAAATATTTCACAACGTAAGTTCTCAGTAGATGAAATTAGGGACTTTTGCAATGTCTTGTATTTCCACTAATTTTTGAAGTTCAGAACAGAAAATCTGGATCAGTTCTTAAGCTTCTGTGTATGTGTTGAGCGAACAGTCTAAAGCAAGACTGTATAATATATTGCACAAGTTACTTTTTAAATACAATTTACTATGCATCATAAATACACTAAAACTCCCACTATATAAATTTATGCCTCAAGATTATATAAGAAACCAGCTGGATAAATCACTATATCTTCAAATAGTATGCATGAAAGCTATGCATAATAATGAAGAGGTTATATATTGTTTCAACAGAAGGCGAAATTATTTAACTGTTTCAATTCTGTGGCACCAACATAAAGAAAATCTCAATAAAAGACATCTGTTATTTCAGAAATATGGGCTATTTCTAATGCTTGTGTGTGACCCATCCATTGCTTTTACAGAAAACATAAAGTTTTAAATCCCTGTTCCTGACATGCAATTTTAGCAAAAAAAAGCACATGCACATATTCAGTTAATATGCAGTCTTATATGTAGCATCTGCAAGTATTCTGCTTCAGAGATCCAAAACAGGCAGACCACAATCCTCATCTGATCCATCAAGGACTGACAGCGGTGAAGAAACATAGCTATAGAAATTGAGGTTCCATTTTCATTTGGCTTCTGCACTGCCTAATGATAAAAGGTACAGATGCAGGAGTCACCAGAGGAGGAGAGGCCCATTTTTAACTTAAACCTTCCTGCTTTTTTACTAAGTTCTGGCTTTTCCAGTTGGAAGGCATTAAAACTCAAACTTCTTAAATAGATGTTTTCTCCCTCATCCCTTCTTTCTTTGCTCTTTTTTCCCTGTTTCAGTGTCAAATCATGTTTGCTGACTCCAGAGTAGAGTAGGGTCAGTTTGACTGATGCAGTGATGTAGAGGTCCTGGCCTGTGCTCATGGGCAGCTGCAGTACACAAAAGGAAAGAATATTTGTTCTATGATATGCTTCGCTCATGGCTCAACCTCTCTCAGGTTGTTGATCCAAACTGAGACATGGCTGTCAGCTGAGTCATTTTTTTCCATTCTTTGACCAAAACAGAAGCATTTTTCAGCATTAAGATAAATAAAGAGCAGTGATATTATTGCATTAAGAATTATATTACGTACACAAAGTATTTCACACGATTAAAGCCCATTTTTTCAAGACTGTCAGTAGATTCACTCAGCTTTATTAGTTCAAATCTATATGACCTTATGAATGTGACTTTTTGAGGTGGAAGAGGAACCACGACCAGATTATGGTCAGAAAAAGAGTAAAAATGGTCTGTGACCTTCAAAAAAAAACCTACTTCGTTTAAAATTATAATGATAATAATAAAAAATATAATAAATATTATAATAAAGTTATGTTATTGAACTAGGGACTCAAAACTAGTAAAATCTGAAATGACAGAGGTGTTTGTAATTGATACAAAGCCAGTGCCATCTCCTTGAGCTAGATATCATATAAAGGACATCTGTCATAGCACATATTCTATAATAAATCTCTCATGGTCATCAAAGAATGAAAACGGTTATGACAGAAGGACATCTATATTTTGGGGTCACTGATAACAATATTTTTAATCCATAGATCTCAAAAATGAAGAAAGCATCCCAGACAAAAGAGAATTCTTGTACTTGGGTTTTGGGGTTTGAACCAGAACAAAGAAGGTCAGCTGGCAGCTGGTAAAATCACAGGTCTGACAGTTATAAAAATCAATCCCATTTATAGACTTAGCTCAAGGCTCATCAGTCCCAGCTATGGTATAAGCCTTAGCACACAGAGAGAAGTACACATCTGAGTAATTAAAGGCTTTGTTCTGGTTTTACTTCACCTGGCTATGGGCAGTAAGGTTGAGACCCCTTCCTAGACAGGTCAGAAAATGTGGGCTGTAGTGGCTTTTGAACTTTCCTCTGAAAAAAATCAAAGTCATCAACAACTGTAGGTTTTGAGGTCAAAGAGGCTTTTAAGGCAAATGACACTTTGTGCTAGATCTTTTTCACAGCACAGGGCTGTACATAAAGGATTGGTATGTTAAATATGTGGCAATGTTAACAGGACCTCATCCACGTCAGCAAAGAAATCAGGGATAAGCTAGACCAAAATACACTTTTTGAAAATTAGTTCATAGTTCTAATTAGGCTGAGAGGGCAGATATGGGATTTCAGTTACACTTTTGTTGAAAAACAGCTTAAACACAGACCTGTTAAGCTCAACAGGTATGAAAGTGATAAATGGAACCGTTGCAGCTGGCCTGCATGTGCACAGGAAAGTGGAGGCCTGGGACCTGCTGAACACGCTCAGCTGACCCCGGCATGTGCAGCAAGTTCAGCTTGGTACGGGACAAACCAAGGGCCCATGAGCAGCAAGGGTCACACAGAGTTTCTACTGTGATTTTACAGCTATTCTATTCTTTATCTGGGATATCCAGAGATCCAACATCCTGGTGGAAGAACTGTACCCCTGTCTAGTGTAGAAATATTGTAAATAGCTAAGGAATTATACATGAAAACAAGGCTACCAATACTTTTCAGGTGGAGTTGCACATAGATAACACACATACTTAAATATGTGCTGTATGGGTAAGTGTCTTCCTTTGGAGCCTGAACACATGGTGCAACTTTTAATTAATTAATTAATTAAATTCTTCCAAAACTATCTGACTGTAGAAAAAAAAGTAGCTTTTTTCACATTGAGTTGTGAATATTAATTTATTAATATTTATGTTATTTATATTACATTTATTTATATTTATTTATTTATTCCTCAGAGTATCTAACTTGGAAATACTAGTTTGTGCATGCACAGGATGATTATAATGAATTTATAACTGTTAATGTTCTGCATTTGTTGCTAGTAAGCCAAGGTACAACATGTTGCCTATCTTCAGTTTAGTGAACTGCAACTCAAAGTCTGTTTGGCTTTTCAAGAAATGGAGAGAGTTCGAATTAAAAAAAAAACAGAAGGTTCCCCTACTTTGTGTAAGAGCAATGTGTTTTCTGTCTCAATTGAACTTGGACTAAATCACGATTTATTCTGAGTAGGAGGCTACAGATAAGTAAAAAAGTCATCTGGAAACCTTCCTCCCCAAATGGTGACTTTCTGGAAGGTCCTTCATTTAGAAGCAATTTCTGGAAGATTTCTTGATTAATAAGAGCCTGCATATAAACTTTAAAATGATGGCTTTGTTATGGCTTTGGCACAATATGTTAACAACACGGCAAGCTCTGCCAAACTGTGAGTGCTCTTTCAGGCGGATTATATCCTTGTTTACATATCCAGCTGCACTGGGGCTGTGTCCGTGGTGGTACTTGAACAATGTCCCCAGTGGGGGTGCCTATTAGGGGAGGGTATACTAACCGCCATTTACTTTGTTTAAATTGAGTGAAAATGCACAGCGGTCCTCTGATCTTGGGGGGAAAGTGTTGGAATCCTGCACTTTCTGAATCCTGTTTGGATTTGTTTAATGGGAATGTTTGGATTGTTCAAAAAATTTGCAGTCTGTGAGATTGCTCTGCAAAACGACTCCAAAGTATTTCACAGGGTCTATATGGAAGTAAGCATAAAGCATAAACACCTGGCTAAGTGTGGTGTTATAAAGCCATTTACACTGCACTCCTAAATAAGGATTACGTTGGTGAGTAGAAGTTTATGGCATACTCTTCGTAACTAGGCCTGGACCTTCTCTTTGTTTTGTTTCTCCTGGCTATTGGAAGGATTCAGGTTTAATATACATGTTTGTGTGTGTATTCTCCTGGACCTTTACAGTTATTTCGTGATAATGTGGACAGTAAATGCCTGAAAGAAACACATGTGGGGTATTTTTCTACATGCATGTAATTTATATTTAAGAAAAGCAGAGAAGTGGTTAAAAGAGGGGCAATCAAATCAGTAACTCTACTGCAGAAATATGATAATTTTACAGTACTGTGCCTATAAACTGTTACTGCTTTCATTTTTCAGTTCCTTACAGTTTTCTACTCTTGAATATGAAAATTTGTAACGGTGAACTTCATTATGTAGCAGTCTGAAAATTACTAAGCTAGGGTTACGGTTCAAAAACAGTGCAGCAGAAATGAAGAATTCTTGAGAAAAAACAGGAAATTTGTATCCTCCAGTAGGTGTTTAAATGTGTTTTTCCTTTTTCCTTTCAAGGAAAAGGTTTTTCCTTTTCAAATGTCTAAGTCTGCTCCTTGCCAGCACACATGAAAAGCTTAGATGATTAAGTTGTTTAGGTGATGTAGTGAATTGCTCCCGAGGCACAGACATATTCAATTCCCAACTAAACAATGACGGAATACTATGATGTCTTTGAGATGTTCATGAAAGTTGTTGTCAGCAACAGCCTTGGAATGAAATCCTGGCTTCGTGAAGTGAACAGCCCTACTCCCACTCATTTCAGCAGATTCTCCCTTCCCCACTTCTCCCCTCTGCAATCATTTAACATCACATCATTAAGGTTTGGCTCAAAAATGCTTCCTCACCCCCACTACTCTATCAAACCACTTGTAGCCTGAATGATTATAATGGTTTCCTTCTTTCTGGAGTACAGGATCTCATAAAAATGAAAAGGAGAAAGAACAAGATGCTTTTCATTGCCCTGAGAAATATATACCTTTCTTATAAAAGTAGTGCGTAACTGCCAAAATCTTTCAAATCTAACAAACTCTGTACACGAAGCTTAGGTCTGGCAGTTCAAACATGCTCCTTCATGGACAAAACAACCTCATGTCAGAGGAGTACCAGGCTTCAAACAGCAGGTCTTCAGGAAAACCAACAGATTAGAGAGTAGCAAGAGTCTGTAGCACCCCAAAAGTGCGTGATAGTGCCCAGACTGTTGGAAGTCACAAGGTATTCCCATGCAGGTTCACATCTATAGGAACTCTTTGCAAGAACGCAGGTTCATCTCAAGACGATTTAAATGCCGTTCACTTTCCGTTCCAAACAAAATCAGAAATCCTCACAAATACCAAGTTCACTGATTACAGATCTCTTGCTCTTTATGTGTATCTCTTGATGCGTCCCATATTGTGTTTTGTTATACATATTTACTAATGCACAGAGAACCAAATCCTTTTCCAACCCTGTGAACTCTCCTGGCAACTTTTGCAAAGGGGCTAGACTCTACTCTTGCTGTCTGTAAAAAGATATTTGGGATTTAGGTTGTAGACATTTACAATAACCTTTCCTAGTGAAGCAACAATTAGTTTCTTGTTTCACCCGGTGTGAATGATTAGTATCTTCTGTTCTCCATGCTAGAATAACCCAATTCTAGCTTTGAGATTAGGTAGAAAAGTGTTTTCCTTTATTTTGACTTTAGATTCCAGAGCTCCTAGTGTCACACAAAGAGATGATGCACTTACAAAAATGTCCTAAAACCAGTTTTAATTGGGAAAGTAGTCATCCTTTCAGTACAAGAATGATAAACCCAAAATCTTGATTTTATACATACAATATGAATCAATTGGTAGTGGTGATAAAGGTGATGTTAGTGTTGCCCAACATGAAAGCTGGCAGAAGATAATGGAAGAGTGATTCAAAGGAGAATAAACATGCTCAGGCTGAGAGGGACAAGACAGATCTAACGTCAATAATGACTTATGAAAGATGAAAAGTAAAAAATTCATCAGTCAGGGGGTGGTGGTCATGATTTCTAGCCTTTTAAAGCAGTGTTTCCCTGAGGAATATTTTCCCATATCAATATCTGCTCCTTGTCCACCCTATCCCTTCCTTTTGGCCTCTGGGATTTCCTCCAGCTCTTGTTCAGCCCCATCAATGCTGGTGTTTGATCTGAAGAGCCCAGCTGGGTCTGGGTGACTCTACCCAGGAGTACAGGCATGTTTCATCACTTCCTGCTTAGAGCTTGGTTTTCAACAGAGGTTATTTGCATGACTTGCCCATAGGAAGCTCTTGCCTCACCAATTCATCAGCTACATAAGAGCTGTTGTAGAATTATTCCCTCAGGTAGTGGTTATGGCTCATTTGTCAGTCTGAATTTAAATACTAGTGGTATAAAGAATCTTTCAGTGTTTACACTGTGCCATGTTGAAGGGCAAGCCACCAGTCAATCTGCATCAAAGAATGGACCTTTATGAAACCCAGCTACCAGAGGACGGCTGTCTTAAATGCATGTGGAGCTTTTATCATTGACTATAATCTCACCCCTCTAGATGACTAAAAGCTATTAATCATGTGTCTCCTACAACATCTGAGAGGAGCTGGGCATATCCTGGCCCTGGGCAAGCAGACAACCAGAAGTCCAAGCAGGTTGCCTGAGGATTGATGGTTCAGGGTGACATCAATAACTTTATGACTTTTGCAGGTGGTCCACCATGCCTAGGAGTAAGGGTCACAGAAATACCTGTCTGCAATAGTATAAGATATGTTTAATATTGACAGACTTGTTTCAGAATAGAAGTTTTCCTGGAAAACCCTTAGGATTCTGCTGATGTTCTATGACTTTATGTCCTCACAGGTAGAAAACAAGGTAATTTAGAGATTAATTGCTAATAGTGTGATACTTGACAGTAGCAAATAAATAGTTTGCTTTTTATCTCCCTGCTTGCCTGACTAACTACACAAATACAGGGAAACCTTCTAATAATGTCTAATATCTGGGGAGATGGCATTTTACTTGGATTGCACAGCTCAGCTAAATGGTGGCTTTCTCTTTAATACTGAACATCTCTACAGTGTCTGCTGATTGCAAAAGGTAAACTCATTTAAACAAGAATTCACCCATAAAGTATTCCATGGTCTCATCCAGCCGTTCCTGTACCACATCCTGTGAAGCCCTCGCCAGCCGACCAAGCTCACCCTCCAGAGATGTTCTTTCCTTTGCAATTTCAGCCTTCAGGGTAGATGCTAGAAAATACTGTGATCTTCTCTGTGAGTGTGGGCTGAGATCCTGCAAACAGATGTGCGTATGGAGACAAGACTATGTACAAAAAAAAAAAAAAATGCTGTCTGCCCAGAGTGTGAACCAAAGTGATTTTCATAGATTTAAGCTTTCTGATGATTACAGCCTCAGGCCCGTGTTTGCAGTGCTAAAGTTCACTCACTCTCTGTCCTTAAAAAAGGCAAAAGAGAGCATTCATCCAGCACTGAATCACTAGTGCAAAATACTGTAATTCACTGAAAACTCTGCCAAGCACTGTTATTTAAAAAAAAATATGTAGTTCTGTTGAAAGAAAAATATTGAGTAATGGGCTTCCTTCTTCTACCTGAGTTAGGTACACAAGTATATGGAGACTTCTAAATATAAAGATTGTAGCAATGGAGGTTTTAATGGAAGAAATATTTGAATCTCCTTTATTGGAGCTATAATTTTGCCACCACTAGTATTTCTAGATACTCCTCAAAGTGATGGAAGATGCATGAGATGTGAAGGTGTCATGCATTTTCAGGATGGAAGTGGTGTTCCTACTGCTCACAAAGGCAGTACACTGGTACTAATCAAAAACATGCTCACCCAGATGCCCTGCCAGCTGGAAAAAAAAGGCTCTAAGGAGCAGCTGTCAACCTACAAAGAAAAGGGTGGTACTTAGACTGGGAGAAATAAAAATTGCTAATAAAGTCCCAGCAAAAAAAAGGATCTTTTCCAGAATTCCTGACTCACTTCCTTGAAACTTTTTCAGCATTTTTGGCTTTATCAGATTGAGGTCAATTTATTATTCAGCCACTGCCTACATGAACTGAACTGAAAAAAAAAAATAAAAATAAAGTTAATTCGTTTGTCCTGGACTTGCCAGGAATCCTTCTGGTCAGGCTTAGTCAGGGGCAGATGCAGCAACATCCCTGATGTCAAGGGGGAGGGAAGGCTGTACCATTTTGGTGATGTTAATTGGAGTAAGACAGCCCTCTCCATGGTCCCCGGTAAGTCTGCTCGAGTCAGTTGAGAGGCTGAGAGCAGTTGAGCTTGCGCATCGAGGCCCGGATATTGCAAATATTAGTAGTTAAGCATCTAACTACTCACTTGCATGTATAATTCAGGCAAATGCATGTATAATTCAGGGAGTTTGCTATCCAAGAGACTTTCTAATTTTTGTTCCCTGCGGTGCTTATGAGGACAAAATCATGGATACATTTTTATTATTATTTTTGGTAGTGAAAAATGTGCTGCAAGGAAACGATGTTGGGACGAAGCCCATCTGAAAATCTGTTCCCTAGTGCTTCAGTATACAAATGTAGATGTTAATATAATGCTCTGTTTTCAAACCTTGGAGCCTGATTCACTACTGCATTACACCAATACAAAATCAATCATCCTGTGCTGATACACAACTGGATTAACCCAGAGGTGAATGAAGCTTATTGTTTGCAAGTGCCACTTGCCAAAGCAAAAACTATCCATTAAGGAAAAATATCCTTGCCCCCTATATGGAAATTTGGAATTTTAACAGCTAAAATGTGAATAAGATGGTTAGACTGCATTTCTATATCCCTTTGTTTTTACCCTATGAAATTTCCAGAATATGACGAAGAATATATACAAGACCTAGCCAGGTCATAATTTAGCATAAAATAAAACAAGACATTTAATCCTGGGGAAAAAAATGAGAATGGTAGAACTATCAAACTATGTGTGCAATTTCCTTGTGCTCAAATTGCATTTTCTCCCTTCAGTGTTATACGGAACAGGGTCTTGCCCTCTAGATTAGAGACTTTTGCATTAGAGGAAACTAGGTTATGTCTTCCACTGTCAGAGATAGAAATTATGAGCTGGAGTGCATTTTAGCCAGTCACTCTGAAAAATGTTAGCCCAAGGGGGTAATAATTAGAACTGTTTTTGTCAGGTGACTGCATTTTAAGCAGTGATGTGTCTGAGAATCTAGCTGAGGTTTTTAATATAAATATAATTTTTTTTTCAGTAGCACTGTAGCCAGGACTTTTTCATTTCAGGTTTTGAGTTGGGTTTTTCTTATTTATTTCAAAAGCAAGCACTTTTCAGAAATTATCTACTAAAATGTAATACTACTTAGCATTATAGTGACCTGATGATATTATTTCCTTCAGAAACCAATAATTCAGTGTAGTCGGTGAAGTTCATACATATAAAGATAAACTAGCTTATTATCTCAAGCACATATGCATGGAAAATGCAAGCAAATAAACAGTGTCTCATGATTTTTTTCCTCAAAAAATGTAAAACACATCCAATTTAATGTAATGGACAATTCACACTAAGAAAATAAGAACTGAGTAAGATAAGAAATCAGAATTAGTGTCTTAATAATAAATAGTTCCGCTTTTCTTTTGAAAATTACGTTTGCTTCTGCTCATTGCCCCTAGATGAAGGGAGAATCAGGACCAGATTCTGGGGTAGATAGTTATTCCGGGGCCAAATTTGAGTTTGAAGTGATGAACTAGTACTGACTTCAGATGCTGCGATCCTGTAGGCGGGCGTGGATGGGTCCTGTCCAGACAGGCGTGTCCCCCCGCATAGAGCAATGCTCAGGGCTGAGGGCTCTGCATACTCGTCATGAAATCCCCCATGCACTGCAGGAAGGACTAGAAACAGCTTCATTTCTTTTGTTAAGCATTTACATAAAGACAGAAGTGCTTTAATTGATGGCAAGAGCTTTGTTTTCGTTTTAATAAAACCTCTCAGTCTTTGATTACCAAACTTTCTCCTGAATAATTCATTCACTTTCCCTTTTTCCATCTTGTGGGTATTTAAGAAGTTGTGCTGACGTGAAGACAGCCCCTAGCTTGGAACTGTTCTCTGCTAGAGCTAGCAGAGAGGATTTAATGATATCTCTGGCTCTGTGCCAGGCTCTAAATATTACACCTCAGCTCTAAAAGTGGGATCAACTAGGAGACCGGACTGGAGAAAACAAATCTGAAACCCTGACCCATAGGTTTTTATCACTTGAGAAATTCCAATCCCATGCGCCCTGCTTGCATGAACTTTACAGCTTCGTTTCACAGTCAGGATGGTCAGATTCTCTAGCTAAACACAGAAACATTCACTACCTTTCTTTCCTCAAAAAAAAAATATACTAAAACAAGGGTTTTAAGATGTTAAATAGTAAATAATAATTTCAAAATCCATGAAGGAGATGTGAAGTCTAGACTAGGTCCATACATTTCAGCGCACTTCTCCTGACCACATAGCCAGGATTCAGCTCGTTCCTAAGTAATGTAAGTGGGCCAAATCCCTTCTGCACAACTCCTAGGAACAGACTCATTAGTTTTGATAGGTTTTTTGCCTGTTTAGAATGAACAAGATTTGCCTTTATGTCATTTCTATAGACAGATATAGAATTTCTGTATCACATTTGATATTGTTTATTATGTTCCCATTATACATAAAAAAACATAGGACTTATATTCAGTATTTATTTAGAATCAGCATTATTAATTAATTTCTGAATCATTAGCAAATTATCTAAACAAACTAAATCTATACCTAAATATACATATAGAACATACAGATTTTTTATTGCTCAAACTGAACAACAAGTCCGGTTTTGGGGTTTGTGCAAACTATTACTTAGTTTCATATTTTGGTTTTAAAATACATTAGCAGCACCCAACTTGTAAATCTTTATTCACTCAGGTTTATAAATTTGCTTCCTCATACAAAGACATAGAGATAATTTAAATACACTTTTCCTTCCTTCTTTCTGTTTTTAAGTAAGTGCTATAATAGACCTACCAAGGTTAATATTTGTCCTTGCACCTTCAATGAATCCATGGTAAGGATGTTTTTTATTGCTCTGCCATAGCTAAAATTGCTTAGTCCATGCTATCTATAAGACACATCATTTTTCAAATGAATCTTCTAGGTTTCATCTGAAAAGAGCATATCACACCCCATGCAAAGTGAATGAGTATTAAAATACAGAGAACTTATGACAACCCGCCTTTGGAGAAATAACCTCACATTTTATAAAAGACGATAAATCCTTTGTTTAGGAAAACAAAAAAAAATGCCAATCTAGTTCTACTGAAAGGTGAAGTGTTTTGTTCTATGAATCCCAATCAATTTTAATTACTTTAATAAATGTACTGACACGCTTATATTTGTTGAAATAGACCTCATTTTGGCCAAGGCATTTTAATGGGAGGTGTTAACTTTCTGTGTTGAATATTGACATTTAGGAAAGGAGCGAGGTGGGTCATGGTGGGTTGTAACAGGTTATATTACCTGCAGAAAAAGGCAAATTTTGTCCATTGTTTAAGACTAAGTTATAAGTCTACAGCATGTTTATAGAAAACGCCCCTTTTAGGGTTTCCAACCTTTATTTCAGTCTCTTCTTTGGCACTGGGGTATGAACTGGAGGATCACATCACCCTTGATTCACTGATAAGTTCAAGAACAAGCTAATTCTTGAAAGAAATTAGTTTTGTGTCTTAAACATTGATTGGGATTTCTAGCCTATCAGCAGAGGGTTCTGAAAGCCATGTCCTCACTGCCACTTTATCTCCAGAGATGGAAACCAAAGCAGGGGTTCACTGAAACACATAACACTTGTTGTGGAGGATTTTCCATCCCAGGACTTCTGTCATCTCTTACAGGTCATATTACCGGCCCAGGATCATCTGCTCTGGTCCAAATGATGCCCCAAGTAAGAACAAGTTTCCAGAATGTATATGAATGCTTTGGTACATTACAAGAAAGTGTTATTTTGTTATGACTAACTACTACCCACAGCTGGAACATCAGCTACATAGATTAAGCAGTCTGTCTCTCCAGAGAACTTAAAAAAATGTGTCCTTGCAAGGCACTAAAGTGGCATTTCACATTATCTCTACAGGATACAGAGAACAAAGTGATTCATGATTTACCTGCAATAGGAATAACGTCATAGATGCATGTCTGTGTCACTCCACTTCGGTGATTGTCCTTGGCTGGGAACGAGAAGTAGTTCTCTCTATATGTCAGCCAGACATTTAGTATAGGTGAACTACTTCTTAACCACTACTGCAGGCCCCAAGTTAGCTCACCTTTTTGAGAAGTTTGAGCTGCACCACTGACTCCATACTGAAGGAAAAGAGGAACATTCACATAGGTCCATGCTCTACGGAATGCCATCTCCATCAAAAAACTACTAAAAAGCAGGCTGGGAATCTTCAGCCGCTCTACATCTTTTGCCAAGGGAATGTTCTCACTGTCAACATTCAAGAAAAATACGGATGTGCTTATCTCACAGCTCTTTCCCCATATATATATATATATGTATATATATACTTATGATCAGTGATTATAAGTTTTCCTCCTCATCGATCTTAGCATCATCCTTCCTATCTTCAGCCACTTCTTTGTACCCAACTGTACTGATATCCGCATGCTCACAATTCACTGACACTTCCTGGGTGACTCCAGTTCATTAACAGAGGTCTACAGTGAACACAAAGTGTGATTGAGTGGAGTACATGCATGTCTCATTGGTTAATCACAACTCAGAGTCTGAAGCCTCTCACTGGGATCCTCTTGCTGTTGTAGAACTTCTATCCTACACACCGACTTATGGAATTTGCAGGAGCTTTAAGAGAGAACATTCCTCTGTAATGAAAAGGCATAATTTCAGACATAGCTTTAACAATAGGTCAACCCTCAGTTTCAGGAGGCTACCCTCCTTTTTAATAAAACTGGTGTTAACTACAGTTGTAATTTTTCCACCCTTTCTTTTCACAACTACACAGAGTCAAATGAGGCTTCACATTCTTATTTGTCCAGTTATCATACAAACCTACTGTTTTCTGATGTATACAATTTGCACAAATTTGAAGTGACACTGTTGAAATGTAATCCCCCTTTAAGGGTTCTTAGGCCTTTATAAATTCAAGGTACGTGCCAAGCCTTTATGTGAATTTTCTCATAGCAAATACTTCAGTACTCACTCTGTTAGGGAAAAAAAACAGTAAATAAATAAATGCCCAGATGCTCACAATTAATCCTACCCTAACAACCAGTGTGTGCCCAATTAAAGACATTAGCTAAAGAACAAAGTTGCCTTGTCAAGGTTGTTATGAGAGTGAGTTAAAACCCCATGCTACTATTATGAGAAATGCAGTCATTTGTACATCAGGGGGTGTTAAGCTGGCAAGTGCTTTAGGATCTGCTGGGATGAGAGGTGCTGTAATTGAGAAAACACTGAAAATTAGGCAAATGTGAGATTTCCAAGGAAAAGAGAAGTGATTTGCTTACGGATGTGAAGAGACTGCCATGGATTGTGCTTTCTAACATGTAAACGGAAATTGAAGCAAGAACAAAATCAGTGTAAGCATGCAAAAGCACCGTTCCTGAGGCTGCAATGAACTTTCTCATTACTTACGACACAAAAAAAATTAAGAGAAGGCTCCAAAAAAATTCGAGTTTGGCCACTCCAGAAAGTGGGCTGTTGCAAAAAAACATTCAAATATATATCTTTGCAGATTGCACTGCTCAGAACAGGAGTCAGGATTCTCATTTCATAGGCAAGATCCCTGGAAAAAAAAAATTTAAAAAAATCTCTTTTTTTTCCCCTGAAGTCATGACTAAGTAGTCAGAAGAAAGTCTTTATCCTGAACAAATTTGTGAAAAGTGGAAGTAACACATCCTCGTGGTCTTATGGCTCTTCTCACACTGGCATGCCTCAGCAGTCAGTTCTGTGAGTTCAGGTTCAGGATTCAATCGAAAGCAACAAAGAATATCAGATGGTGAACCGATGCTTTTGTTACACAGGACTGGTTGATGTGCATTTTGTGATGGTGTGTGGTGGCATGGAAGCCATGGTGGTTTTTAAAGTCTTTTCAGGAGAAAGGTATGACCTTGCTTGAACTTACTTTAATCCTGGAGGTAGTTTGATACTTATGTGTTTCTAGGTCCTGGCCTTTCCTGATGTTAACAGCTATTAGACTTCTGTGAACTCATCTACTTGGAACATATTTCCAAAATATTCAAAAAGAATTAACAGGAAAATGTAAAAAATTACTAAGGAAAATATCAGTTTATTAAGTTTCCACTCTGATTTGGTCCGTATCTTCTTGACCTCAGAAACCTCGCATTTAGTGGTCTTGATTTATGAGTAAATGCCCACACATAATACACTAAATAAATCAGGATTGACCCCTTTCATCTGATTTTATGACTATTTGCACCTGTTGTTTTTAAACTTTTACCACCATGATCTCCGAGATCACCATAAAAATGCAGTCAAATTTTATTAAATGGTCTGAAGGCCATATTCAAAAATTTTGACTCCTACTTTAAACTTATGAATTGATCCTTTTCAATTTCATGTATAGGACTCACTAACAACAATCTGCAACATTGTTCTTACATTTATTGTTAGTATTTTTAACAGTGAAGCTCTTAATTACTTTACACTTAAGACTGAGATACCGTGTTATGTGGACAAATGACTGCTGTCTTACAAACGCTCCAAAGGGAAAAGTTTTTTCCAAAATATTCAGGTTACAAATCTTCATGTAATTGCAGGATTTGGGCTCCTGTCTCTGTGCTTAGCTTCATCCACTTTTACACTACCATGCAGTGCGTTGCTCTACTACTGATTTTCAAAGAACTAGGGAAGAATAACTGTCTGGTCAAAAGAGGTCACAGCGACAGAATGAAGCTGTGTGCTTGGCATGAGCGACTAAGTTATTGAGAGAGAATGTCCCTCTGCTTTCCTTTTGCTCTTGACCCTCCTTTAACATTAGAGGAATGTGCCCTAACCCTACTGCAACATTCAGCAAGAAGTAAAACGTGTCGGAGGATCTCCTGTCTCCACTAGATTTCATATTTGTTCTTCATTTTTTTTGTTGATTTGGGGTTTTTTAATTAAATAACAGTCATTTACGCAGATAATGTGGGTTTTCTGTTGTATCTGACAGTAGGTTTATAATGGGAGTCGTGCTACTTTTGGATATCTTTTTGCAGTATTACTAAATTGAACACTCACTCAGCCTCTGCTGATGCTGTGGAGCTTCATCGCATGATTCCTCTGAGACCAAGCATCTCACACAGAACTAGCGGGGTACAGGTAAACAAGACTTCTAACAATCCAAATATATATAATTCAAAGATGTTTGTCAAATGAATATACTGTTTCAAACACCAGTTTTCATGCAAATCACCAACCCACAGGAAGCATGAAGAAACATTAATATTTAACACACTCACTCACAATGTCTATTGGTGCATCTTGCTCTTACACTGAAGCAACCGTTAGACTCATCAGACCACAGCTTCGACTTAGGATGTCAATACTTATGTTCCCTTTTAATTGGTGCTGATTGGTATGACCTAAAATAACAAAACCTGACATAGGCATTCTACATCTGGTCCTTCCCTGTTCAGCTGTCTTCATTTCAGCCAGAACTTAAAAATAACAAAAACAACTTGTCTTTAAAAGGACATATTAGCTGTTTTGCCTCTATATGTTGTTACTTTTTGGGTGGTTTTATTCTAACAGATAAGGTCAGCTAGATCCTGAGCCTCTATATCTTGGTTGAAAACTACTCACAATCTGTGTTGTATTCCCTCAAACACATGCAGGTTCTGCACTGTTCTGATGACAGTAGTTTATCTGCAATTCTCTTTCCACATTCTGTTATCCCAACATTTTTTCAGGTTGCTGCTTCATGTAAGTTTGTCTCAACAGTGTTTTTCTTGGCTATGCAAGATATCCAGGAAGCAGAGCCTTATTCCAGGATGTCAGCTGACATTGTAGAAGATGTTGAACCAATAAAATTGAATGGTACTGACTCGAGCTGCAGAGTGAAAGTTGTTGAAGGCTCTCAATGAAAGATCTTATATTAGAACATAGAGAAACATGACGAGATATGGATTGACTGTTCCATAAGACTCCAGGCTTCTAACAGACAAACCTAACAGTGAAGCAGATAATTTGTAAAAAATAATTTTCAGAATAGCTCAGAACCAGTGGGAATTTCCATTTAATATTTAAAACCTGCATTTGGTTGACAATGAACAAGTTACTAGAAACTCCTAGCAGTATAAAACCATGATTCTAAAGCAGATGAGGAGGAACTGTGCCCAGGCATCTAATGGGCTTATTTAAACAGTACAGCAAAACAAGAAGGTGTCAGTTTTTGAGGGGATGGTGTCTTCTTTTTTTTTTTTCCAAATTTTGCTAATAAAATCTTAAGAAACCTTTTATCCCATAAAGTATTCCCTTTTCATACACATTCTTTATGCTTTCAAAAGAGGCAGTATGTAAATCACAATACTTTATCACATATGATGCACTTAGAACATCCAAACCCCCCTCTGAAACAAGATTTCAAGAGTAAGAAGTTTTGCCAACCCCATTTGAAATCTTGTTGAGGAAAGTATTCTTTTATTAACACCCTCCCCTTTCCTGGAGTGGGTAAAATGGCCTCAGTATTCTCATGGGAAAATGAACATTCTCCCAAAGCTTTGGAAGATACAGGAAAGAACAGTGTTTCTTGCCAAGAATAAAATTGAGCAAGTCTGAAATGTTTAGAGCTTCTGATTAAACCTTCAGTGGTATGTTTCTCCTAGACAAAGCATTTGTCATAAGTAGCATGTCTGCTAGAGTATGATTTATGCCACTGGACTGAAATTGGCTGAATAATTTATGCTGTTTATTGTTCAGCAAAGATTTTTCAAAAAAAGTAGAACAAGCGGTGTGAAAAAATGGGAGATAGACAAAAGGATACAGTGAGGGATGTTGGTAGCCTTAAAAAAAAGAAGTTATTTTCTACATTTAAAGTTAATAAAGTGAATCTAAGGGGAAAACACACCTTACCATATGGACAATTCTAATGGGTGAACATTGTCAGCATTTTCAATGAAACCAATTGGCTAAGAAAAGCTGCCAAATAGGTGTGAAATGAGGTGAAATTACTAGGGAAACACTTTCTTTTAAGGTACTTTCCTTTGTTCCTTGCAGTGCCTTGCAGCAAAAAATTTAATTTAAATACTGAAAATGGAAAGGCAGCTATATTGATTTAAATTTGCTAAGAAAGTCTCAGAATCTATTTCCTCTTTCTCAGAATAAGTACATAATATATATAAAGATGTACATGTGAAAAATAGATATTACATGTATAATAGCTTCAACTTTTCTACTCTTTATGTGTGAATCACAGTTTGTTAGAACCTACCACTATGTGTATTAGCATAAAACACATAAGTTGAATTGTCAGTTTATAAAATTTTCAGAATTTATGATTATACTTCTGGTCTTCATCTAAATTTTACACAGCTTTTATGATTTATTTTATCTGTTGAAACACTGGTTTATGTTAACACTTCTTTTCCTTTTATAACACATAAATTTAATATCCCAGGCCTATTGGAGAGGCAGACTTGTGGACAAAAGGATGGGTGGGTGGATGGATGGATGGATGGTTGGATGGATGGATGGATAGGTGAGTGTGCAGGGTGCGGGGAGCAGAAAAAGCCTGTGGCTGAATTCAGCTGAAAGTATTTCATTGATAATTCACTGTATACTGTGGCTAAAAAGTATTTGAAATGTTTACTGACTGCATAATATATATGTTTGACATATTAAAGCAGACTCCTATCAGCTGCTCAGGAACCATTCCAGTGAAACTCCTTAAAAGAAATCAAGCAAAATCACAGCCACCAGTCTGCTGTGCTGTTTCTAATTTGAAGGCAAATTCATCTCTGACACACAGCAGATTCCATGCAGGTGGAAGCAAGCCCCTTACTGCTCCTCTCTCTGCCAGTCAAATTATGTCATCAGTGAAGGATCACTGGTTTTTAATGATACGGTGGCCTCCATACTGAGAAGCAGGTCCTCGCAGAGCAATATGCATATCCAATAAAATGGCTGTCACCAAATTACAATTGACACTTAACATCACTAAATCTGCAGTGTAATTCCTTGTGACAGTTGTGTAGGTATATTAGAAGAAAATAATTTACTTCAAACCCAGCATGTAAGACACATTTTCCTGAGTGTAATTCATGTCACATTCAGAGTAGCCAAAGCAAGCAATCTCGAGGCAACCTTATTCTGGGAAGAGATCATAGATACTAAGATGTTCATTGAAGTATGATTATTTATGCGTGCAATAAACAAAGCTAGAGCAGTTGTTCGTTGTAGGTTTTAATTGTTATTGGGGATTTTAATTGTTATTGTGTTTTAAATGAATATTACCCTCTTTTGCTTTACGGATTAAGAAAACTATAAATACAAAGGAACATTTCAAATGGGAAAATGACACTGGCTGAAAGAATCTCCACGTTTTTCTGGACCAGAAGTCAAATATGGGCATATAGTTCCTCATTTTACCCCCCTGTTCTCCGTACGTAACCCACCACTGTGTGTGGATTTGAGTATCTGCATGTTTTACAGAATGCTGTGTGTTTAGTTCCACAGAGATGCTAACAGACACAAGGAGCATCAGCACTGCAGTGAGCTCCCATACCTCTTCTTCCTCTGGGTGTTAGTGTTGCTGAACAAAAGGTAGGAGAGACAAAAACACTTTCCTCCAGCTTACCTGTTTTGATACATTTACCCAAAGCAGATTTGCGGGCTGAACCTGCTCCATCCTTATAAACATATATAAATGTGACAGAGTTAAAGATCTTCGCTCCTCGGTTTGAAGTGGTTTCAATGCCTGGCGAAATGGGACTGCAAAAAATTCATTCCAACTTTGTCTCTAGGCAATTCACCTTTGGCCCAGTGATGATATGAGTCTTTCTGCTGATGGGTAAGGTATAATAAGTCAGGTCAGGCAGTCTTCAGCAGGCAAAAGCCTATCTGTTAGCAGAACGAAGCAGGTGTAGCATTTTGTGCTAGATTAGCTCATCCCAGCACGAGAATTACCTTACTGGAAGCCCTCAAGGTTGCACATGAAATATATGAGGCGAGTGCTCGTTCTGTAAGCAGCGCCTGTGTGCAGGTAAATGGGTTTATCTTAAAAACCCAAACATGAGAATATGAATCAATGGGTGTGAATTTTCCCCTTCCTACACACCAGCTGAAAAATTACTTGCAAATGAAAACAGTACCAAGATCTTGGTTTGTGGGGCTGCTTTCCTATGCTAGAACACATCAGACCAACATAAAGTTGTCACTCTTGTGTCATCTTTTCCTTTGAAACTGTCAGACAAAACCTAAGTATAGTTATAGGCCAGTGCTCCGTTATCTCATCCCATCCACTATCAGACAGGAAAAATTCATCAAGAAAACAAAAATAACAACAAAAAAAATAGTGCAGAGTGCAGAACTCATCCACCTTTTACAAACACCTGGGTTTTTCAGCAGTTTCCCAAAGTCACAGAACCATAAAATATTTTGGGTTGGAGGACATCTCAAAGCCCATCCATTTTCACCCCCTGCCATGGGCAGGGACAGCTTCCACAGGATCAGATTGCTCAAAGCCTCATCCAAACTGGCCTTGAACACCTCCAGGGAGAGGACAGCCACAACTTCTCTGGACAACCCGATCTGACGTATGGTGTCTCTGCCCGTGGCAGAGGGATTGAAACTCAGCACATTTTCGATGATGTGCTGAGTGCCTGGGGAAAAGCCCTTAATAACCATGATAGAAGCTTGCTGCTGCTGCTGCAACCCCATGTCAGCGGAGACAAAGGGTATCCTCAGCCAAACTGAGGCTAGAAACCATTTGGATTGCACCCAATCCACATATATGACCCAGGAATATTCTCCACAACCACTAACCCTTGAGCACCCTGGTGAGAGAAAAGGGCTCCGTAGGTTTTGATGGGGCTCTTTTAGGACTGCAGCTTTTGGAGCTCATGCAAACCATATAAGAGTGTTTCCACAGAGGGCAGTGGCTGTCTTTGAGCATCCTAGCAATGAGTAAGAGATTCCTGTATTCCAGTGAGGTTGCTTGGTGCTGCAGACCGTCAGTGTAGGCAGCAAAATAGAGGACTCCACGTGTTTTGAAACTAGAAAATAGTGTGGGATGTGGTGGTGGATTATTTTCCGTCTAGACAGGCAGGCCTGCTTCAGGATATATTTCCTAGCCATCTCTGGAAACACCTGGATCCATGGTACTCCAGGAAGAGGTAGAGTGGTGACATGACCATGAGAAGAGTTTTATTTTCGGAAAATCACTGAAACAATTTGACATTGTGGATTCCAAAAATATTTTAGGTAGCACAGAATTACAAATAATGGCGCTTTGCAGAAAGTAGTCCCCAGCTCTCCAGGTCAATATCCACCAAGGTCTAGATGTCATAGCTGTTATGAAGAATTGCACTCAAGAGGAGGGTTTTTTTTTAAATCTGCTGCATTTGTTTTGTTTAACACAATGGCCCATTGTATTTAAGATTTCATTATAACATGTTTTTTACAGCTGGATCCACAAACTATCTATGAGTATCTCTTTGGTGCTTCTATAATTCAAATAAGTCAATGCTCCACAATTTACATGTTTTTTGGAGCTGCTGAGAAACTGTAACTGGCACTGAATCCAATATACAGAACTGCCCGAGTTATAGAAAGGTGAATTTCTTTATTTGTTTGAATGCAGTTTGAAAATTTATTTTCACAGAGATTGCACTGGGAAGATTTTACAAGGGGGACTGTCTGTGGATAGCAACATCAAAACCATATATCCACAGAACTGGCACTGAAGAGGCTGTCATCAATGTGAGCAGGCCAAACGCCACCAGAAAAGAGCTACAGAAGCACATCTCTACTTTTAAGTCTACTTCTTTGCATTCCTGCTAACTAAACACAGGTGTGAAGTGGCAGCCAGGTACGACATAAAGGGAAACAAAAAGGCAGAGCAGTGCAAATGAGAGCGAAAAGAATCCACCCAGAACTCATCACTGCAAAGACAGAAGAAAAATGTTGTGAGCCAAAGAAAGATTTGGTAAGTGCACTTCAACATGAATAATTTAGCAGTCAATAATGAAATGTACTTTAATATTTAGCAATAACTGAAGAACTTGGACTAAATCCTTAATAAACTTGTTATAGAATGCTACAATCCGGTTTAGAAAACACATATTCATCTTTTTTATTGGCATAGACTTACAGATATCCTGGCAAACACAAGCAAAGTGATACAAAAGCTTAACTGACAGCAGGTGGAATCTAATCTCTCTGCCTTCCCATGCTGCCAAATAGGGTCGTGTCATTACTGCCTTCCAACCTGAGCTGATTTGTCACACAACACATGGCCTATTACCTCATTACCTCCCTAGCTTCATTGGCAGAATTTCTACCCTGAAGGTATCTTCTTCAGTTGCTGAAATCAGTAATGCTTAAGCGAAATTTGGGACATCTCTGGTGGGAAAACTCTCTTTTTGATGAATGTTTATCGTTGACTGCCAAGGAGGGAGTTTAATATGTGTATATACATGTATACACAGTTTGTCATAGTTTCTCCAGCCCTAATTTGCCTATTTAAATATCATTAAAACCCATAAATTCCCTACCGAAGTCACTGATTACATAAAACTGCTCCTGAGCCACTCCTTGAGTCTCAGTAAAACTTGTCCCATGTTACCCCTTTAGCTAGTATAGCATCTTGATCTCTTCCCATCTCCTTATTTCCTATTTCAAAATCAAAATGCATTCCCCTTGCAGCCTCCTATGGCCAGCCCGACCTCTATGAAAACAAAACTGCTCCAACATGAGTTGCTGTTCTTATACAAGTTGAAATGTGGATGCTGAATGGGTATTTTAACCTGCTGTTGCTCTGCCATGAATAGTTCTCTCACTTTTCTGTAGCTCACCTTGAGTTAGCGGCAGCAAATGCCTTGCTTTGGGATGCTCCTGTAGCCAGGGCCTGGAAATTGCAAATCTGGTCTGAATTCCTAACCATTCTGTCACTGTTCCTTCTAAAAATAGCAGCATGTCCTATTGGACAGTACTTTCACATCATTGAGGGAAATGGCACCATTTCCCAGAAGATACTGAAAACTTGCCAGAGACACAGTATTTGATAGAGTAAGATTTTGAAAAACAGGGGAGCACAGCCAAATTTTGCATTAGAAAAGTCTGTGTTTCTGCTCACATAAATGGGACATAGGGGACAAACAAATTCAATTTCTCTATATAGATTCCGGGTCATGAGTTTGGTTTCACCTCCAAAACTTCCCCGAAAGTTCCAACTAGTTCTTCCACCTCTGCAGTCAGACATGGACATAGCAAAGCCCAGTAGTCACACCAGTTCTACAAGTAGTCTTACTAACAACCTAGGTTATCCCTGCTTAGCCCTACAGTTCTGCTTCATCAAGAAGTCTCTAAACTTATTTTTGTTTTGATATAAACATCAGAACAGATTTTAAAGGCCAATCCTCTGAGTCAACAGATATCCCATGAAAAACAGGCTTAAGCGTAACTTGAGGAACCAAAGGAAGACCCTGCCAGGCAAACTGACAGATCTTTTGGAAAAGATAACTGACTCACTTGGAAAAAGGAAATTAGATAAATAGCAACTAACTGGGCATCAACAAAGTATCTGTTAGTGTGACATGTAAAAATCATTGGTGAAGTTGGAGGGGCTGGGACTGGTGTAAGAAACACTGCTCTCTGTTGAATTTAAAGACTAAAATGGTTTAAATGGAATGACTGTTTTGGAGGGAAATTGTTACTGAAGTGTAACAAACTTAAAACTCTCATTGAAGCAGAGAAAAAAATCATTGTGATGATAACAGATGCTTTGGTGGCTACTTCAATACAGAGGGAAAATAAAAGATGACTTTACATGAGGTTGCAAGCTGCAGTAAGAATAACAGGATGATATGCAGTAAGAGAAGTTAGGTGATAACAGATTTAGGTACTTTCACCACACCCTAAACGAGTGCATTTAGGGGGCAATAATACGACCAATTGTTGAGGTCTATGTATATTGGATGAAAATTCTGCATACAGTATATTTGTTGAATTTTGATAAAATATTCCTAAATTCCAGTTAGGGAGAAGTTGTGTTGCATTAATAAGTGGTACTCATTGTGCCCTGGTGTATTAACATGGCAGAGAGAAGGGCAAACCCAGGATTTGGCCTCAGCCATCCCTGTTCTCTTCACAACTCACTACAATCCGCATCGCATTTTCGAAAATTCAGAAACTGTCATTCCAGCAGCGATGGATAAAGGTTCTTTATACTCCTTCTCTCATCCTACTGGGTTCCCACATTAGCACAAGCTGGAATTTGGCACAGAGGGGCTGCTTTTTTCAGAGTTGCCTACATCTATTTTAGGAACATCTGCTGTAATAAAAAAAAGTGTGGCACATATTCCATGACTTGCCACATAATCCTCATGTGGCAAATAACTGAATATAAAATAAATCTGACAAAACTAATAAACTACAGCAATGCCAGGAATAATAATCAATAATGTAACTCTGCTTTTAAGGGATGAAACATGAAGGTCACATTGTGGCTAATTGCAAACATTGCAACCCAAAACATCACAGCTCATTGTGAGACTATAATTTTAACTTCATGCTCAGTCAGATCACATCAATAGTATGAGGCTCAGTGACCTTCTGCTGGTTGGCCAAGATCTCAAAAAATAGGCCAATGTAGCCATCATAATACCTTCTAGCACGGTGGCTACTAAGGCCTCCTTTTTATCCAAGGAGTCATCAAGCAATACTAGCTAGTTGAAACTACATCACAAGGAAGTGAAATCTGATATCTGACAATGAATGCAAATATTTGACTTAAACACATTGAAAGCAATTTAATAATTAGGGTTATATCTGAGTTGACATATATTAAAGGGTGCTTTAAGACCTGTATGTGGAGAAAAGTCATACATCAAATTTCCAAGAAGTAATACTATAGAATAAATGAATGTATTTTCATGTCTCAGATCTTCTTAGCCTATCATAAAATATTGGGGAGGCAGCTCAGCAAACAAAAAATGCTTGCAGAATCTGTATGCACTCAACATAATAAATATTAGATGAACAATGCACCTATGTTTCTGTCTTTCACCCCTGTGACCTCCCTGACCCATTAGAAAAAATAAAGTCAAGTCATATTTTCCTTCAGTTTTTACGGAATGTGCTCTGTACAGTATGGGCATAAGGGTTAGCATATATCTAATAGATAGCTGAATGTGTCAGATAGATGAATCAGCCTTCTGTGACCTGATGCTATACTGAATTATTAGATTATATGATATAAGATGTTCAGACATACAAGGAGTTTTTGACTATTTCATAGTAGCAGCAAAGAATAAGAGAAGTCTTTTGTCATTACTACCATCTGCAAGAAAATGGGAATCATGGTACCCATTTATTTTTTGTTGCTGCATTCTACCTAGAGAAGAGGAAACACTCATTATATGGTTCATATTTTAAAGTATCCCATAAAATAACTCCACACTGTGATGCCAGAGGCATAATGATTAATTTTTACTTTTTTAATTTTCTGTCCTGCTAATCCACTTAGAAGTCAGGAAGGTATCTTAGTTATTGGTCAGGCTGGCCAATTCATGCCACGAGTAGTTTGTATACCATTGTATGCCTTAAAGGTGATAGTTTTAGTAACCTATGTATCAAGAACACACTCTGTACCTGAGCACTGTACTATGGATTTCTTTATACCATCAATTTTGTATCCCACAGCAAAACTTCAGGGTGGAGCGGGGGTCCACCAGCCTGACTGTAGAGCAAATAAACATCTCATATTATGGCTCAGCTGTAAGGAAGGATTTATCAGAGGGAATGGGTAGGTACCTTGATGACCTAAATTCAAGGAAGTCCAAAGGCAAAAAAATGGACCAGGCAAGTAACCTCTTTGTCCAAGTGTGCCTTGCAGTTCCCTATGCCCTGCTGGTGCTGGTTGCTGCTCACTCTCAAGCAATTTGCTGCCTGGTAAAGCCAAGGGGCTGGTACGTGAGAGATGAAATCTAGCCTGTAAGACTTAAAGCTGATTATAAAATAAGGAATAATTTAAATCATGAAACTGGATGCATGAATTAACCTCGTCCAGTGAAAAATAAGGAATAGCTTTATTATGAAATTGCTAACACAATGCACCCTGGGGTATGTGGCAGGTCCAGAGAGCTCTTACACGCTGCTGTGGGGGTCTGCTTTTGAACTCTCAAATAGCTGAAGAGATAGGGAGCAGGAGAAGTGTGTTCCACTTGGTGATGCTTAAAGCAAAATGTGTTCCTATAACTCACACAATCTCAGAATGGAGATCTTACTTGTTATGGTGCAAAAATCGTTCAAAGGATTATCAATAACAAAAAATTCTAATTTAAAAATTTGTATAAATTTTAAATTTTTAAATATTTTTAAATAAATTTTAATAATATTTTAAAAGGCAGACATCTTCAGTTCTTTGTAAAAGTGCCCAGATTGGTACAAAAAAAGAATTTAAAGACCATTTCAGATGGCGCAAAAGAATGTAGCTGGTAGGTGGGGGTGAAGATGAAATGGAAATGTTTAACATTCATTCCTGACAGAATGTCCCTGTGAAGTGCAGGAAATCCTCAGACTTATTTTTTCAAAAAATTAAAGAGAAAATGAACGCATTTCTTTTTAATCTCATCCAGACTTTTCAAAATCTACTTTTTCTTCTTTTTTTTGTCTCTTTCCTTTCCTAATAATTTTAGAATTGATTAGTTTTATTGCTTTTTCCTGCCAGTCTTGCTCTTCTTTTCTATTGTGGAAGAGATCTTTGTGTGACGCAGGTAGTGCCCCGAGTGTTTGATCTTTGACCTCCACTCAGAGACTGTTTTATGTAGAAAAGCCCCGTGATTATTGCCATTACTTTCTTTAACCTACTTTTTCACCTTGAAGTGTAAAGGGTCACAGCTAGGGCCTGGCTCTTATTACAGTCTTTAGATGAGGCATATACTATGAAAAGGACTCTGTTTTTATTTCTTAGGAATTATGGCTTTCAAGCCTTTGAATTCCATGAAGATAATTACTGTTTTGGCCACCTTTTTGTCTGATATTTGATGCTGCTGAGTGGAATAAATTACCTATCTAACAAGGAGGGTTAATTGGTAGTTGCAAGCCAATGTGCATGCTCTCTGCTAACTCCCTTATTATTTTTCTTAAACCTTCATGTGAACTATCGCCCCGAGACCGCCTTGTTGTTTTAACCCTTCCCCTCATAATAGCAGCTGCAGATGACTATTTAATTTTGATTATCCTAAACTGGACTGGGCTTTAAAACATTTATGTGCCCATGACTATGGGAGTCATAATAATCTGAGCCTATTGTGATCTGTGTACAGGAAAGAGAGGGAGACTTCAGAGAACTAAATATATTCTTAGGGGTTTTCTCTCATCAAGGTCCTTGAAAGTGGCTCACGGGCTGTATGGTGACAAGCAATAAGTATGTTACATTTTTATTATTCTTATTATTACTGTTATTAGAGATAAAACAGCAGTGTCAACTTCTGGAGATAATGGTTTAGCACAAATTAAAGCATTTTAGGAGTATAGCTACAGAGAATATTACCTAAAGCAACTTGGTAAATGTCTTGAAAAGTAAGATACACATATCATAAAATGCACTTGGGGTGCAGGCTCCTGCCCACGTGGCTGACATCGTTATCTAATATTTCCATGTTCCAGCAAGCACCCAATACAGGTAGGTTGGATGTTCAGCAGTGGTTTCATGCTGTACAAAATGAAAAATGCCCCACGCCTGGGTGTTCTAATAACTATGATATTATTATAACAATTACAGCATTTAATATGTGGGATTAGTCCTTCTGATAGCACCATTAACCATCACTATACCCTGTAATAGGTGGCTTCATCTTTGTTATGACATGATCTTTCCTACTGTTTATTGACTTTTCAATGCAAGGGGGAGGGAACATTCCCAGCCCCCCAAACCTTTAAGAAGCTACTGTAAAGCTGTGGTTTTATTCTCAGCTGGAATGTTTAGAAACCCTCAGAGCTAAATACCTCGATGTACTGCTTAAACACCAACAACAGCCTTATGGGGCCTTGCCCGACTTTAAACACATCTTTTTTTGTTGAGAATATTGCATTCTGCCACAATTCTGTAGGCTAACCCTGGGCTCACATTAAATATACCAGCTTCATTGAAGCTTACTGAATTGGACTGAGTTGCTTTTTGTTTTATTCTCTCTTTACTTCACCCCCGACTGAGACTGGACAGCCTTTCTTCTAGTGGAGCGTGCTTTAAAGCATCCCAAAAGAAGGGAAGGGGGTGGAGTGGCTGGGGGAGGGGGGGCAGGCTGGTTCGTAAGGAAACCAAAAGGTGCAGCTTAGGCCCATAATTAGTCTTGATCCTTAGAGTCTAAAATACTTTAACGCCAGGTTTCTGATTGCAGCGCTGCAAAGTGGATTTGGGAATGCAGAAAAGTAATTAGGTCTGTGCATTGAAGTGTGGAGAGCATTTAAAAGTGAATGGGTGGTTACTACATTCTTGGCAGGCTGTTTTTTATCTTTTCATGCTCCGCTGTTGTTAGAGATGATGAGTTTATTGCAGTTTTAGCACTTCGGAGGTGGCTGTGTTTTTCTTAACCGAGCCTTTCACTTTCTGTCTCTTAGAGGAATACTTGTGGCAGAAGCAAGAGTGAAGAAAATTTGAAATCGTAAAAATAACGTCAGCCTGAAATCCCCCAAAATATTGTTCACAGGAGCAGAACAAGCAAGAATAAACCACAGCCCTGCAACAGGCCACTTGCAAAGAATTCGGGTTTAATTAA
Source organism: Tapera naevia (assembly GCA_033556795.1). Classification (NCBI taxonomy): domain Eukaryota; kingdom Metazoa; phylum Chordata; class Aves; order Cuculiformes; family Neomorphidae; genus Tapera; species Tapera naevia. The sequence goes on from JAUMJJ010000066.1 coordinate 1,245,888, forward strand.
TGACTCACTCTGTATAGAACCGGCTGGAGACAATGGTCACCCCAAGGAGACAAAAAAAAAAACATTTGATTTTCTGGCGTGTTATGTTCACGTCGTCTCCTGTACAAACCAGCACACAGAAAGGGCTGGAACCATCAACCTGCTTACAGCTCCTAACTGGTTTCCCAACATGGATAACACCAGCACAGAGTGGAGTAATATCTAGGCATTAGCAGGAATGTGGCTACATACTCTGCCATTCCTAATGATGCATATTATTAAGGATATATATTTTTTCCTGTTAAAGCTATCATTTTTACAGGTCTGGTTCTTGAATTTTTCCGTTCAGAATCCTGTGGTTTCTGACCTGAAAGCATAGAAAGTTTGCATTAAAAAAAAAAAAAATGTTCTAAGAATGAGAGAGGAACCTGCGTGTTTCCAACAGGGAAAATAGCTTCACTGGCTCTCTCTACTCTAACTGCAGATTGCTGCATTAAAAATCTATGACAGAAATATGAAGAAATACTCTGCCAGGAAGGGCCCTTATTAGCTCAGAAAAAAAAAAAAAAAAATTGCTTAAAATATTGGGAAGGATCTGCAGAAGTATAAGGAAAAGAACACAAGGAATGCGTTCAACAGAAATCTGAAAACCAGATAACCTTGGGTTACCATAATTGTATTTTTTATCTTATTATTCTTGTTAACTAATTCAGTTCTCTTTGTCAGGGACTTAGCTGGGTTTTGAAAGATATTTTGGGGTTATTTTCTTTATTTTTTTTTAAATCAGTTTTTAACTGATCTACTCTTCTACTTCTATTCAGGTCACCTAAAATATTTCATTTCATCTTTGGGTTCACTAGATATTTATTTGCATAAAAGCTTTGTTTCATTTCCAGATAAGCTTCCAAATGGTATCTACTATTTTTTTTTTCTCTTAGCTCTGATGCCTGGGAAATAGATTTGTTTTAATTGGCATTTTCTGGCAAGCAGCAATTGCTTGAGAGGTCTCTCATGGAAGTGCATTGATGGTAAAAGGGTTCGGCTCTTGCAAGACCAACTTCCTATCACTTATATCTGTGGTGGAAGGAAAAACAATGCTCTTTTAGACATGTCCAAGAAGGATGACTGCAACTGAGGAGGAAAAGACCTCTGTGTGGTTTTGGATTTGCACATGTCTGTCGGGTAGGTTTTAGCTTTATAAAACCAATGTCAGTTTCAGAAAACTGAGATCTTTCTCCTACTCCAGCAGCCAAATTGTCAACACCAAATATCTTACTGGAGACAGGGATGAAAGGGAGTTATTTTCGTCCCTTTGGAAATAATGTCATTAGTTAGTAGATCTTGGTTAGTGGGTCTTTAAGACCTCAGGAATACACTGGGTGAACTTTTACTGGATGACACTGGACGATTATTTTCCTGGTACCTTTTAAATCCGTGTGTCTGAGATTCTTCTGTGCTTCTCACTATTAGTCGCGAGTCTGAATCCTCTATATAACTTCTGTATTGTACATATTACTTCCAAAAACACTGTGCCTTATGAAACAGATTCCAGGAATAACATTTAAGCACTGGTGAAACAATTGTGACACAACCCTTCCAGATCTGAAACATCAGGTTTCGAAATACCATGCCTGGAGAGATGAAAGAGAAATGACAGTAAAACATGAGTAGACCTAGCAGTATTCCAGCAGTTCCTGGAAATTAGTAAAGCCCAGGGAACATCTGCCTGGCAGTCACTGAGGTGAGCAGATTGTGCTCAGCATCAGAGCTCCCACTCTCTGCACAGAGGCACTGACTGCCCTTAAAACTCCTCTTTGGTTTTTTGAAACTTGTTGTTATGGTCATCGACCATGTTTTAACCTCGTACACAAAGAAAAGAAGTACGTGAGGTTGTTTGTTCACCCCTAAGTCAGAGCTTCTGTGTTTTCAGCACACTATTTCCCATTTTAAATATAAATGAACTAAAGTTTTGAGAACCATCACAACAAAATGGATTTTATCAGACTCTGAACTTCATCTTTACTCAAATGATCTCCTGTTACTCAAGTATGGAAAATTGAACGTAACCCAGAGGTGCCTGAGAACCTGGGTCTCCAAACAGCAGCAGGAGCAGCAGGACCACTAGTAGTAGCAGCAGGTACAGTAAGAACAATTAACAGCAACAGAGCAACAAAATGTGTCCCTTATACACTGTTTTCCTTGTTCCTGAGTGTGCTGTAGGTGCCACAAGTTTATTTTATCTACTAAAGCAGCAGCAGCAGCAGCAGCAGTGCTCTCACCCAGCAGTGGTTTGGTCAGGAAGTTGGTGCTAATTACAACCCTGACATCATCGTCTCCCTGAGTCATAGGGCTTTCTGACACAGACATGTTGGAGAGAGGGAGGAATGCGGTGATGGATCAACATAAGGGATGTGCTGAGAAGTGCATTTCTTGGTCATATGGCAGAGACTTGTGCACCAAGTGGATGATTTCCTTCGTGACTCCAGGGACAAGTCTGGGCGCTCGTCGCCATGAGATTGCATGTGGAGAGAAAGGAAGAGATAAGTGTGCAAGTAGGCTGGAAGTCTGTGCACATAAAAGGCAGAGATCTGGGAGCGAAAACACTGGAAAATACAACAGCCATGGAAGGGAAAATGACCATTTATTTCTTACACCGATCAGCGTAATGTAGCATGTGTGAAAACTTGCTTGGTAGTCTCCAAGCAGACCATCGTTAAAAACCAAGATCATGTCAGCCTTTCAGTCCCATGACAGCTCACACCTCCAGAGGCCACAAAAGCCCAGCAGAAACAGGTGAGAAGGAGATTCAACAGTTCAGCAGAGATGAAAGCCAGTTCCCTTGACCGATTGTCAATCTATTGCTACTGATGTTTGAGTTTGGAACGGGGAAAGGGAATTAAGAGGGACAGTTTGCTAAAATGGCAAGAAGAAACAAACGACAGCAAAAAAATAGTGTTGAAGAAAACGTGCCTTACACCACACTGGAGGTCTGCATGCTTGGTTTGTTCTTACGCTGTTAGGGTGAAGGTGCACAAGGCAACGTCTTGAAGGGTTCCTGCTCAGGTCTCATCCTTATTTATGTACAAATAGAGAAAGGGGGTTAACATGTCAAAGCATACCAAAGAGTGCTTCCTCAGAGCTCTGTGCCTGTCCTGTCAGACCAGGCTCCCCACAGGTGATGTATCAGAGTGATTTTACCTTCAGTACACAGAATGGACAAAACTCCCCCTCAGTGACACTGGCTGTGGGTGCAGACATCCCAAACACTAAATTCCTGCCTTCTCTGCAAAGTTCAGAAACCCGCACCCAGGGTCTGATTTCACATCTTGCCATAACTCCAGATCAGCTGGAGTTAAAATCCCAACTTCCAGCACTGCTAACACTGGAAAAATCAGACAGTATATAGGTAGTTCACAGGGAGAGCGTATTTGATGTTTTTCAAGGAGTCATATGTTTTGTGTTATATACAGCAAGTTACAGAATAACTAGAATAATTTATCATTTTCTTTTAACTTTATAATTAAAAAATGTCTCATAAACAAAACTTCAGGTGCTAATTTAACTTTTATATGACACAAAATGTGACTGTAAGATAATATTTTTAAATTAAAAGCACATTTGTACGTAAATATTATTTTTCAGCCAGGTGGTTCAGAAAAATGTTCCGCTTTAAATTGCTCAGAGTAATTATTTATGGAACTTTTTTGAATTGTGACATCTGTTAAAAATAAGTGATGTTAAAATAAAATATTTTTAGGAATGTTAATTTTTTTAAGTGATGGTTAATTAAGGAAATTAAATTTATTATACTCATGATAAAAATGATGAAGCTTAAAAAATCTGAAAATCTTCTTAGCATATGTAAATTCTGAAATGTTTTGAAATAATGAAGTAGCAATTTTCTAAAACCTACTGTTTGAATTGCTTTCTACAATAAAAGCCCTGGTATAAGCTAGATTCTGAAACAAAATTCTGAAATGTTAAGGAGGCAAAAATATTTTTATATGCTCTTCTATGTCAATGCAGAAGTTTCACCTGTTGTGGGGTCAAAACAGACGTAAAACATCCAAGAAGCCATAAGGTTCCCATAATTTAAGAACTTTCCTTACCATCTAGGCAGGAATCCTAAAAATTATTGTTATTTCTCTGCGTAACCTCATAGATTTGCCTGAAACTACCATAACCATGACAGATTGGTTGCCCTTGCAAATTCTATTATAGCATCAATTGAATATTTTCTGCAAAATGATCATCGTCAGGTATTAGTAACACAAAAACCTGAAAATAAAAAAGAATATAACTTTCCACTCTTACTTTTAGCTATTTCTTCAACCTGACAGTTGAAAGAAAATCAAGTTTCATTGATGACTGTCATTAGCCTAGGATGGCTAGATTGCAGTTTCGTGACAAGTTTCAGAGAAGTCCCCCAGAGAACTTCTATTTTCGCTAAGATGCAGAACCTGAAAAAATATCTTCTCACTCTTTTTATTTTCTATCCCTGCTCGGCAACTCTCCGAGTCCCATGAGAATTTCTCTAGTTTCTTCTGTCAAAATCTCAGGAATCTGCTCTTCCTGCCTTTTTTGACTTCCTCACATTCAGGGTGCTATATAAGTGTAAAGTATGATTATTTCTTTAACAGACATGAACAGAAGTTCCAGAAGACTGAGTCTCTTAGAGCCTTTCACAACAGTTTGGTGAGGATGAATTAAGTGCTTTTTTTCATCTCTAGAAGAAAGCAACCACACAAATAAAGAGATTATTCCCACATCACATTGTGTGCACAAATGCTCTTAATTGTGAAAATTCAAAATTAATTGTGAAATTAAAAAATAATATTTCTTGTGATTCAATGAAATCTAGACCGAGAAAAACCAGGGAATTACCAGTAGCGCTGAAGGTAAATTCTATAATTCAATTTTCCTGCCAACAGCCAGAAGTTTAGAAGTCAGGACTCATATTCTGGCTACAGGGTACGCTGGTGAGAAGTTACTCCTGCTGCAGCATCAAATCAATGCCATTTGGAAGCTGTCATAGTCCTGGTGGCAACCCCAATCTTCAAAATTCACGGCTAACGTTTGTAAATCACACTGAAACCACTGCCTTTAAGCATGCCTAAAACCACAGATGTTTTAACTTTTCTGAAAAAGGACATGATTAGGTGTTTGCTTAAGTGATTTTTTTGAAATAGAGTGTAATCATGAAACTGGATAATAAACTGGGTTCATTGCTGAGAATAGATATAGGATTGCATGAGCAAAGGGAAAGTTGTATTTCGTTTGCATGCACCAACAATGATCGCATTAGCAGCCCAGGGCACCAAGTGGGCAGACTGTGTGTTATCTGAAAAAAACAGCCTACAAGTCGCCAGAAATGAGTGCTGATCAACTGCCTCCTTAAAATTCATGTCTACTCTTCTTCCTCTTCTTCATCCATTTCATTTATATATATTCTATTTTTATTGTATCAAAAAAGAGCACAATGTGCTGACGCACCACAAGGTATTGTATTTTTTTACTCCCAAACATTCTTGTGCAAGACCCTGCTTTAATTACCAGTGGCATAGGTCATGGCTGAGAATTACCTGCACTGAGTAGTAACAGAGTGCTAAGGATCAAATTCATCAGCATAAAGACTTTGAGCGGGCACATTTTTTTAATCATGCCTTTGACAGTTTGGTGGCAAAATCATTAAGAGATATGTGGGAGGACTGGAATTGATAAGGTACATCTAAAGCCAACCAGTTTATTTGCTTTAATTTAATTGTTATTGCCCTTGTCACAAGTTAGCTGTGAAATATTAAAGTAGTCTAAAAGTTTTAAGTAAATGCCAGCATCAAAGGAATCCCAGCCTGTGATTGACACAAGATACTTTCCTTGCGTGACTTTCACTTCGCAAACAGCAGAAAGAAGAAAACCTCCTGAGAATGCTGGCAACTCCTATAACTCAGAGCAGCCGTCAGGATTCTCCAATTTAAACTGGAACAAGATCAGCACTAAATTAAGAGAGGAGCAAAGGTGGTTTACAGCTATCTCATTCCCACCCCTGAGCCTCACAGAATTCCAGTCGGTTGCAGTCTGTCACTGGTTTTGATCTTTTTTCTTGTGGCTCTGATTTTTAAACTAATTTGCAGCCCGTTGGCAGAAAATGCCAAAGGATATAGAACCCTTTCCTGAATTTTTTTTCTCCTTGTTCCTTAATTCTTCGTGCAGCATTACCAGGCATGGGAAATATTCTCAGTGCTGGTGTTGACAGGGATAGGACAGCTTCTGCACCACTGGCAAAGAACGCAGAGGGCAAAATAACGTGGGCTGGAATTAACACCATTCTGAATTTCTGATATCCACCCACCCACATGCACTGCACCCTCAAAGCTGTTTTACCAGCTTGCAGAATACTGCATCTTACGAAATTGACTCCATGCAGTGGCCTCTGTAACTAAAAACAGAGTTAAAGACAGGATGTGATAACAGGTCTTGACTTCATTTATTCATTTGCCGTTACTGTACAACAAGGCAACTGTACAACTAGCCTTGAAGTTTCTTTACTATCAGACAGCTTTAAAACATTGCATGCAGCGGCAGCAGGACAATAACCATCCCTTCTGTTGTCAACTTTGTGGTCTGATCATAGCGGAGCTGTAGGCTGGGTAAAATACCAATTTACTCTTGAAGTGCAGGTGAAGAATGACTTAGCCTGTGCACTTACCTTTTAAATAGGTGATAACTTATTCTTCCAGTGATAAAAGGTGATTTACTAGGATATTTTTCATCAGTTGAAAAATAAAAATCTGTTATTTGTTTCCTTAATAGTTACTGGGCTGGGAGAGACCTGTGCTTTAGTAAGGTACTAGTTGCCAAAAATATTTGCCAGTGAATGCAAAGAACAAACCATATTAAATTGTGCATGTCTATTCAAAATGAATTTCACATCAGCAGGGTTTTCTTAGGATGAATGAGCATTGCTTCTACATTGGAAAAGCACACCGCCTTTCTATATGGAGAATCGCCACACTATTCTTGATTTCTCTGTTTAATACCTTACCTGTCACCATTTGGGTCCCACTCTTTTGCTGTTTAGTCCTACTTGCAGCAGCTGGGACATTATTTGCAAGGGGAACCCCTAGAGCCCATTAATTGGACATATGCTCATGCAAACAGAGGCTGTTTGGTTCATCTTGATGGCAGGGAAGATCTACGAACAAGCCAACGGCGATGCTGGTATAAAGTTCAAGATAAACAATCAGATTTAACAACCTCCTCTTTATTCCTAAAGCAAAAAAAACTCCATTTTCTAGATTCTGTATTTTTTTCTGTAGTCTTTACAAGTGATCTCTGTCTTCTCGCTAAGTGAAAAAACTGAAAAAAATACAAGGTTATGTGGGAAGGTGAGGTGAATCATATAGAGCCTTTCATGTATGTTATGCCCCAGGTGTGTAATGCAAAATGCTTTGCAGAGCAAGAACTTTGGATTTGGATTTCAGTAAGAAGGCTGCACGTGCATACTTTAGCTAGTGTTTTGAACTCCCCATTTCAAATGAAAATAATTTAAAGCTTGGGAATAAGCAACATGTTAGCCTAAGGTTTAAAGAACTGCCACTCCACATCAGTAGATGGAGATTTGGCCTTTGGTCAAAGACTGATTTGTAAATAACCTATTCTTCTATTATTATTTTTTAAACTGTTTCCGTGACTTTTACTCGCATTTCCAGAGGGGAGGGTCAGTTCGAGTTCCTGTTTTTTAAGAAGCCTCCATCCAGACATTTACTGACAGTGAACACCAGGGTATTTCAGATTTGAGAAGCTGTCCTGAGGCACTGGGTGACCTGATCCCTTAATCCATTTTGGAGGACTGTACTCAGTTAACACACCATTTATTTTATGTATGCTCTCTGCTAGATTTCCTTTTATGCGTGTTTCTTTTGTTCAGATCCCCTGCCTTACTCTGACAGAAGCCAGTAAAGTTTTGATCAGTACAAAATCAGGACATATTGAATCCTTTCACATTTGAAAAACAGTGTCTCTGCTTAAATTGAATGTATGATTCGTTCACGGCTGATGAGGAATTTTATTGGACCTTGGGCAAGCAGTGCCTCCATCCCATGCAGTCAGAGAGAGCACCTCTGCCAGTCCCCTTAAAACACCAGGCTTTTGCTCTTTCCCTTTACCAACCTGCATAAAACTTTAGGACTACACAGCTGCAATAATTCTCGCTTGTATTTAATACGAGAATTAATAAGTGAACAGTAAATCTCAGCAAAATATCTTAATTATTACACTGTAATTTCATGCAATAGTTTTGCCTGATGGCAGACTTAGGTTCAGGTGGCTGAAGCTACGGTATGCAACATCTGATTTACTGAATGCTAATTAAAATCAGATATAGGAAAGTTTCTGTTGCTTACAATGGTGCTAGAGAAGGCAGCAGAAACATAGGTACTAATAGGAATCAATTTTCTTTTTATATATGGTGTTAAAGTATCTAACTCTGTTTATTGTAGTGTTGCCACTCTGCTATTCCACTGCAAATCCGTGCTCTATTTGACAACAAATGTGGAATAGTTTTCCATCTATACTGATGTTGCTGAGGCAGTATTCAGCCAGAGGTGTGTATAAATCAGACAATTTGCTACTATCTAGTATAAGGGAAAGTCCCTGGGCTTGTTCAGCACCTGAGTGAGTTCCAGAGGCTGCACCAAGAGTGGTCTTATCAGCATTCAGCAACAGTAGGAAGGAAAACACCAACATGTAAGAAAGCAATGAGTGCTCTGAAAGGCAGAAAAGGGATTTCTTAAGCAAGATGTGGATTTTCTGGGGTATCTGTCACTTCCTTTTCCACCTTTAAACTGGATCCCCTTCCCAATCCAACAAAATACTTCCTATCACTACATGCAAGTAGCTCCTGTTAGTTTTGGCAGAGGATGTATGCTTGGAGGAATTACAACAAGAGATAATTGTCATGAAGGTCTCATTAACAGGAATGCCAGCTGTGTATCCTTTGGCCACTGCTGTTTCAGCTGGTATTTACTGCTCTGTAAGAAGCTAACCTGCATGGGCATTCTGTTCACTCACATGTCAGTTGGACACTCATATGTAAGAAGCAGATAGATGGGAATTGCAGGCCCCATCACAAAGATACGTTATGTGGTGGATTAACACTGAAGGCTGTTCCAGGTGGGATGTTTAAAAATATGTGGTATGAATCTCTCCCATTGACTTTTAGACTCCTCTTGGTCTTTAGCAAGATCCAGCGGCCAATAAAAAGTTTGAAGTTAGTTCATCATACCCTGTATATGTGCTGCACTCAACAAAAACTGATAGATTAAAGCATCAAGTGATTATGATCTGTCCTGATTACTTCCCCTATGTATGGATATGTCTGGTCTGGCAATAGGGAGAAGACTACTTTAGTATTATAACCACTGGTCTGTCTTAACCTAGTCAGATTGAAGCTGAAAGCTTGATCTGAATGCAGCATAAATGGGCAGAAATCCAATATATTACATTAATTCACTGGTGCATTTTCTGGTTTATTATCTCCAAAAATATTTATCACTGGAAAAGTCCTTACGTTTTATGATATCCTTTGTATATTAAGACATCCGTATTAAAACTCTCATCTATTTAATGCATAGTTATTGCACAATTCTTAAACAGCACTGTCTTCATCAAGTATGCATTGTGTCTTCAGTGGTGGGATGAAATATTGTTCCATAAAACAGAATGATTATGAAAGTGACAAAGTGATCAAGTAACAGCACAATGCCATGTGAAGTTAGCCTGGTACAGTGGACTTGAGAGGAAGGTAATATCCATTGCTTGAGTATGTCAAAGTTAACATGAATGGGAAGTTGGTCACTTTTTAATAGTCTGCAGCACATAGTTTATTGGCTTATCTTGACAAGGGATCAAGACAATTTAAGTGTCTAGAGCATACTCACAAAAATTACCAGAGAAGAAAAGATCCCAAGTTTTGCAACTGCTTCTGAAAGCATAATGAACAACTGGACTCCAGATGCCACAGGAAATTGGGCTTTCACCCTGCTTCTAGCTTTTGAAAGTCAGTCCACATTAACCCAGGCTCTAGATCCTACTTCTGCATCATCAGTCTTGTACAATATCTTCAGCCAACAAGTATAGTACAGATAATACAACAAGTTCCTTCCTTCTACCATGGGTTATCACACCCTTAAGAGCACTGCAGGAGAAAGCATCGTTCCTCCTTGTCCCAGCTCAGCCGTTGCCTGTGTTCAGTCCCAGTGACGAGACACAGATGGTGCAAAGAAACAAATTATCACTCCCAGCCACCTACAAAGAAAAAAAAGAGTGTTTATCCCCTGTGTGCTGCTACAATAGTCAGTGGGGAAGTGTATCAAAAGTCATATTGTCAAACCTAGAAAACAAGCTACAGATTACTTATTTTCATGTCTGTGTAAATGCATATCCTCTTTCCTATCAGGCAAATAGCTGCAGCCATTCGGAGAGAGAAAAAGCCTTTCTTAAATATACAATAGCCCTGAAAAATCCCTCTGAGAATAAACTATGGAAGCAACTAAATATTAATTTGATTTTGAGAAATTTAAGCCAACTTTTGAAGTTGCAGTGTTTACTGTAGCAGCTGTTTTACTGTTGCAGCAACAAGGAGGATTAATAAATTTGCTAAAGCCCAAAGAAAAAATATAAAAAAAATATGTCAGGGGCTCCGGACTTTGCGTGTTGTGTGTTTTCTTAAAGTGTGGGGAAGCACTGCTTTTGCACCCACCTTGCACAGGTGCCAAAACCAAATGTCAAAGGAAATACTTCTGTAAAAACACACAGATGGGAAGGGCAACGGTAGCGCTCAGGAACATCGTTTTCACTACATCAGTTTAGATCGAGGGTCTCAGCACACCTTGCAGATGGCCAGAGCTGCCGTATCTCCAGGTTTTACCAACTTTTGCAAGCTGACAACTCCGTTGAATTTCCATTGTTGGCTCCATGCTGCTCTAACTGGGCTGCAGCAGGTGAAGATACTTCATGTCTGTCTGCAAACATCCATGTAGAATCACCTTCATTAATAGAGGCTGGTGTAAGGCTTGAATGCAAGGCTTAATACCCCTTCTGAAATATTTGGTATCTTTAATTATACCACTGACTCTTCCAGATATGCATACAAATGTCTAATCCTTTTTAAATCCTATTACTTTCTTGTCCTCGAAGAGCCTCTTTGATAAGGAGTTTCACAGTTTTTATATATTTTGTGTGAAAGGTTTTTTTTTTAATTTACCATTCTTAAATTTTTCACCTTTTGGTTTTATTAAATGCCTCCTCACACTCTCCTGATGAGCCAGAAAGAGTGAAAATGCATGAATCTATGTACTCCAAAGCTTTTCTTGTGTTGTTTGCACACAGACTCTTCTCATGACTCTCCTGTCTAAGTTAACCAGATCCAAACATTTCCATACTCCAAAACAAGATTTTTTTGCCTTGTAATTCTGAGTATCATGTTTTACAATCAACTGAACGCAACCATACTTACTTTCCATATCAGAAAGGTGAAGGAATTTAATAACAAACGATCTCCGACAGAGCAGCTGACATAGAGTATGTGTACCCAGTGGATATAACCAAATCAGCTTTGGCAAATGCATTTATTTTCCATAGCTCAGGCACCTGCAATACCCAAATACTCTTATACTTAACTAGACTGCCGGGACATCCCAACAAGTAGAGAAATTGATACTTCTTGGAGGTCTGTTGTATCTTCCCTAAATAGCCCCTTGCAATCTGGATTTTACTTTCATCCTGTACCAGCTTCAACTAAGACTAAATGGAATTATTCTGATTTTTAAAACAATGTTACAATAGCAATTAGATGTCACTGTAGACACCACAGGGTGCAACAGGCTAGAAATATTGCCCCACCCTTTTCCTTCATGATTGCCGCTGCTATTACTGCAAAGTTAAGTTGTTGCCTTGTTATTTCAAGTCAGTCATCTTTGTCTCTTTGTTCATGATATACCGCAGGCAAACCTTTCAAGACTGTCCAGGCATTTTGTTTTTACAGCATCAGGTTATACATCATCAGAGCTGGTAAGTGAAACCACATGTAATAATAATAATATTGTCATCTACAAGGAGGTGGGGACTGCGATGTTGTTTGAGGATAATAATTTTTCAACATATGTGTGTGTAATCAGAAGCTAATGTGACAAAATGTTGTATCCCTGAAGAGAAACACAGATAACAATGAGAAGGTCATAGTTCTGTCTTTATTCAAAGAGTCACCCAGAAATTTTGACCTCTTACATTCATACAAGTCTTGTTTATCTAATTTGATATTTCCTTCTACAGGCTCGTAGTTTCATGTAAGAAATCGAATATCATGATACACTGGACAAAGATTCCTTGACCCAATAGAATTTTTTATTATTTCTGAATGACTTTGGAATTTTATGTTTACTCGTATCTCTTTCTAAATTCAGTATAATTTATGAATTTTTCATGAATATAAAATTTTACTTATCTTAGTCTGTCAATAGACAATCGTACTATGAAGTATTAGCAAAGATTTAGATATCTGCTGGACATATTAGTGCCTGGCTGCCAACATTTTTCTCGTGGAGATAGCAGGTTTGCTTATAAAATACTCAAATGGATAAAGACTATCAATACACCAGGGTTTACATCACTTTAAACTTTTGGATTCTTATGTGTGACTGAATTGGATGTTCTTCATTTTTATGTTGTATTGAAGTGTACTTTAAATTACAGAATTAAATGCTCAAAGCAGAAACCTTGTCAGTTGCAATGTCACTGAATCAAATGCTGTAAAGATGAAGTAGCCCTGCTGTTATTTCTGTCAAACCCTTCTGGCTATACTTCACATTTGGTGCCTTTATTTGTTCCTCTATTTCTATTTTGCTAAATAAAATGTTGAAGCAAGAGCACACACTGTGAAACACAGACTGTAAATATAAGTACTCAACTCAGGCAGAGGTTGAACATATGAAAGAAATGCTGCATGATTTGGAATTCTCCCCAATTTAGCCAATAAAAGTAGTAATAATTTCCAAAGAAATACACGAACATGTATATCAAAACTAAACTTGTGCTGTTTTGGCATGTGGACTATAAAACAGCTATAAACCAAGGTAATGGAGTCTCAAACTAACATCCCATACCCAAAAGGCTCACAGGAGCTACAGGATGATTTTTTTTTGAGTACTTTCTGCACTTTCATAGGTCCCTGAGTCTTTTTACCTCCCAGAAACACTATTGTGAGTCGTTTATATTTCTGCCTAATGTTATCCTGAATATACACAGAGGCAGTACTACTCAGAATGAGAGAATATCTGAAGATATTATGTTGTTCCTGCACTATGTTTTTCTTAGGTTACAAAGTGCTCTTTTAGAAAACGTTCTAAATAATTATGCTTCATTTCGCAAAATAAAAATAGCATCTTACATTCAGTTGCTATGATTTTTTCAAGGGAAGAAGCTGTTATGTAGTAGTCAGTGAACAAAGAGCTCTGCAAATGGGCTGATTACTCTCTTACTTCTTTTAAGGTGTACTTCTACAAGATTTGGATGGAGGTTTTAAAAACCTCTGGTCTGCTTATGCCCAAATTTCACTGGCAAATGGCCTGAAATTCTACACAACAATAACCATGCACAGAGTAGAATGCTTCCTCTTGGAGCTTCTTGTGTTTTGTGGGGTTTGGCACTCTTTTTCTGGAAAATTTGCCACAGCCAAAGAGAGTGGATTTAGGGATCTGGCTGCCACTAATCTACGGATTCTGCAAACAAGTGTGTTTCAGGAGTTTTGCATAGGACAGTGTGTGCCCTGTAAATTCTCCAAATCGTGTGTTTTACCTGCATGTCCCACAAATTTCTGGTGCCCAGTTCTTTGTGCCATCATCCTGTGAAGTCAAGAACAATTTTACTCATTCTCAGTGGTCTGGCTGGAACTATAGAAGAATGGCTTGCTAATTAAATTGTCCCTTGTGCCACTACCACTAACAACTCAGGACACCATGTTAGTTATGGTTCCTGCTTGCTACTGCAGGCATTTTCTTTAATGAAAGCATGTTTGGATTCAAAAAAAAAGGTGAAATTTTAATCTCTGTATTTCTGATTTAAAGTCAGATATTTGTCTAAAATACAGAAAAAGCTGATAACTTCAGTACTTCATTTTTAGTCATGAAAGTTTGTAATATTAAATGACATGATTTCCAGACTGAGAACAGATCTTTATTTTAAACCATGCAGTATGCAAAAAGAACCATTTGGCTACCAGTTAGGTGGAAAATGAGTTTTTCAAATTCCTTGTTTGTGCTAGACTTTTGAGCATTACTAATTAAAAGTCACACTTCCTTTGGAAGCATAACAGTTCCATTTGTGATTGGACTGTCCATCACTTCTCCAAGAATCCGTAGAGAGATTTTTACCATGGGTCACCTGAAACACAGAACAAGGCACTCAAAACCAACAGCGGCACTTTTAAACTCGACCAATTCTTGTTTTCTCAGCACTAACACAAAGTTGTGCTGAGGAAGATCTAAAACAAAGGGACAGCTTAAAAATATTTTCAAGCCTGAGATGGAACTGAATGCACTTAAAAGAAAATGAATCACAGAGCAAAACTCCTGCCTACATTTCTCAAGCTAGAAAAGTTACTGTAATTCAATTCCTATTCCACAAGCTGGTTCAGCTATGACCTTGACCCCTTTATCTGAAGCTTTAAGAAGTCAATGCATCTAGAGTGGATGGGGCTTTCTGCTGGCTGGTAAATTAGACATAACCCCCCAAAATATGTTTAAGCACATATTTAGATAGATGCAGAAACAGACAGATGGCTGCAACTTAGCCTATGATCAAAAGGAAAAAGAGAAACACTCTCCAAAAAATAAAACATTTTATTTTTTAACAATTTCTTCTCCTTTATTATTTCTAGCCAATTCTTATTCTATACGTTCAATATTCCACAACCTTTGAATATGATTACAATTTATTAATAATTAATTGATTTTTAATTCTTTTACCTCTTCTGGCATTCGTAATACCCTGAACAATAATGATATAATCATGGCCTGGAAGCAAAGAAGACAATCTCTAATTAAAAAATGTTTTATTTTAAATTTTGAAACTGTAATTTCTCCAAATGAGAGATCTTTATTCACTGCTCAAGACACTCTAAGGTAGCATGTGCTATTTTTAGTCACAATATCCTTTTATATTTGCAGGATAATCTGCCAGCTCTTACGCCATGAAAAAGGACCATAACATCAGTATTTAGTGGCTGCGCTTTGTCTTCATTTATATGTTTCACCTTTAAATATTTACTTGACAGCCTACTTGAATTCAAATATACCTGCAGTTGGGGAAAATAAAGTGTGTCATATAACTCAAGCCAGCCATGATTTGTGGAAAATTTACATGAGCAGATTGACATAATTTATGTTCCAAGTTTAACCCAGAGTCAAGAAACAGCAGGTATGAGTCACCCACTATTTGCCTGCGTGTGGTAATGCTCAGTGCAGAAGACATGAACCCAGAAGGAGTTTTCTCTTTTGATGTTGCTTTTTGACCTCGCAGAGTGTGTGAAATTAAATCTTTTATAAAACACAGTGAATCTGAAAAGAATTCTGAGTGTGTTTTATGTGTGTCCAGTTGGAGTTTGACAAGCAGACTCTATTTCCCTCCCTGTTAAAAGACTGCTGAAAGAGCTTACACAACGGAAACTCCTTTGGAGGGGAGCACATCACCTTGTCAAGGGCTCTGCGTGTATATTAAGAAAGAAGGCAGATTTCTGGCAAAAGGTCTCTATTTTTCACTGGTCCTTCTGCTGACTTTTAAGGTGAGACCTCTGCTAGAGCAACATTTATGAGGAGCAAATACCACGTGCAGCAGCGTATGAGCTACCATAGGCAATGCCTTCTGATTCGTTGTTCTCCTAGCAATACAAGCACCATGTAAGACATAAGGGTTTCTAAAACCACCTCTACTTGTGTCCCATTATTGCACATGTTCCTGTCAATGATAATAGCAGGAGGTGTTTAAGAAGAGACAGTCAACTCTCAACGTGAATTATTAAGAAATATCCACATTGTAGATACTTTTAGCAATTTTTTCTGTCTTGCTTCTATTTTTCCTCACCATGAAACAGCTGATAGCCAGCAATGACAAACAATGCCAGGTGAGTTTGTATTTCTACCTCAGTTATGGGGTGCACTTTAATTAATATTTCTGTGTTGAGAAGCATCAAACACACAATCAGCTGTCAAAATGTTGCAGAAACATTTTTCAGACGCTCTAAGGCTTTGGAAACTGAATGCTTCAACATGAATTTAGGTGGCTAGTTTTGACATGAGAATTTGGGAAACAGGGGTGGGAAGTAGGGTATGTATTTTGCTCACAGTGCACCAGCTCAGCCAGCTCAAGGAGCAGAGGCGATGGGGATTACTAAAGTGCATAAGGAATCAGAGGAGGAAGATTATTCACATGCCTATAGACTTGTAATAAGTAAGTACAGCCTGTTCCTGTTTAAAAAGAACCATTTCATCTTTTTTTTTTTCCTCCTGGATGTGTTTGTGAAAATCATAATGTAGGTAGTGTCATGTCGACACAATGCCTGCATCACTCTTTTGTGAGTTCTTCAGACCCAAAGGCACATTAGCATTTCAGTATGTTTCATTCAGATTAGATCTGCAGAATTATTTCTTATTACAGTGAACTAACTAAAGTATTGCCTTGGAGTTTTGAATCCTCCGAACTCATGGGCTGTTGGCACACCCTGACCATTTGCTGCTCTGACTTTCATTTTCCACCACAAGCTGCGCTCACTTAAGTGCTGCCAGGGTTCTTCAAAGCGTTTGAATGGAACTCTTCATAAAACAAACAAAAAATCAATTACCAGCAGCCACCAAATGCTGCAGGCTTGACAAATGGCCAACCTGGAAACCTGAAGGAGGTTCGCCAGGCTGAAGAGTGGCTCTTGCAAAGGTGCTGTTTATTTAGCGACGTCTGTGCACACTGCAGCATCACCCTTTTGGTAGTCGGGGATCAACTGGCCTGCTAATTAAAGTACAGCATCAATCCTGTGTGTTTTAGAAGGGATTTGTAAATCCAAGCGCTGTCAGCCCGCTCAAGATCTGAATTCATTATTATAATGATGTTTCAAGTTGTGTTGCTTGAGTCAGCCGCCTTGGCCCATCCGAGCTGCTGCTCCATGCAGCTCCGGCTTAGAGGCACTTGCCACTGAAAGGCTCAGCAGCAGCTGCTCTTATCACAGCGTGCCCCAGCAGTAGTCACCCACCACAGTCGCTCCGCTGAAAATTGAAGAGAGGAGCACAGCGACAGGAAAGCCAGAATAAATTTTATACATATTTAAAGCTGAAATTACAAACCCTCACATACATATGCAGAACTGTAAGATATTGACTAAGTAGATTAGTATTGGAAAGCGCCTTAATAAAAGAAATCTTCAGCAACTTATGTCGAGATGCTGCAGAATCCCACAGGGGTTAAAAACTTTTTTTAAATTATTACTTAATTCTCCAAAGCAAGTACTCCTTCCTCACAAGACACATGGATGAGTACATTCAGTCTTCACTATAACAATGGCCTTTCCCTACACAAAGTAGTGTTACTAACGACTGGCATCCAGTGCTTTTTAGAAGTAGGGTTAACTGGATGACCACTGGTCTGCATTGCATTTGCAAACACACATTTCTCCATCAGCATCAGGCTGTGTATGGGGTTGCCATTTTCCCTCCTGCTCATATAAGCGAGGACGCTTCTCTGATATCTCTTTCATCACAGTATCACAAGGTTGGAAATGACCTTTGAGATCATCAAATCCAACCTATGACCCAACACCAACACCTACTTGTCGTCTAATTGTAGCACTGTTATTTAGCTCAGCTTGCAGACCCCTAAATATTACCTTCACACTATCTTACCACTATGCCTGCAGAAACTAGGCAGTCAGATTTTGTCTTCAGGTATGTAAAAATGAGAACCCAAATGTGGTTGAAAAGTGGGATTCCTCCAATGCATTCGTGTTTCAGGAACAGAAAAACAGCTGTAACCACAGAGCCAAAACTACTGTACAAGCCTGCAGCCTCATGAAACCTGAACGTCAGCAGCAGTTAAGACTAGGGAAGGTAATGCAATTTAAATTTAACGCATACAACTATTTCCCTGGTCTGTCATTGTGCAAAACCAAATTGCAGCAGACTGAAGTAGAATAAAGAGCCAAATCCCACTTGCTGTATACACAGCAAAAGCCTCCTTGAAGGTGGTAGAACTAATGGAGTGAGTAAGGTGAACAGAATATAGCACAAATATTTTGCTTTGAGTTACCTGCAAATACCATGTCATGAAAGGGGAATTTCACACCTCACTTATTAATATTGAAGCCAAGAAATAAGAAATACATTTGCCTTCAGCAGACTCAGTTCTCCCAATTGCTGGTTCAGCTGAATCTCCCCTAGAACAATATTTATATAGGCCCTATAGATGAAGAAATGTCTTACCCAGTCTGGATGTATGAATTTAAAGATGCCTTTAATACCCAAATCAAGCTGCGTGTCTTCACAAAGAAAACTATACCATTCATGGAATTTAAAGAACCTACAGATTTGTATGAGGAAGTGAAATGTTGGTAACACCTCTTTTGGTCCTTGAAAGATGGATTGTATGCACAACAGATGTCCTTTCTGTGAAACATTGTTCAAAGGAGCATTTGATTGCCTCTACCTATCATCCCAGGGAACAGGCAAGAGGGATGCAAAACAACTCAAGCATATACACACCAGTAGTAGAAAAATATTAACAAAATCAAACCTTTCCTTTGCAACATGTAAAAAAAAAGCTGGTTTTCTCATGTTATTTTAATAGGAAATTATCAATTACATTAGAGTTTGGGGCATGCTAGGTAAGACACTGACATGCCCACACTCGTACATTTTCTTCCACACATTTTTTAAGATGTCAGAAAAAGTGGTGTATGTGTCAGGAAACGGTTTTATCCTCATCCCCCAGAGATAAAAGAATTAAACCTTCCTTCAAGCACCAATGAAATCTGAAAGTGTAGGAAGAAAGACCTATTTGCTAATAGTATATTTTCAGTGTCAAAAGTTATGTTAAAAAAAAATTATATATGTATATATTCAGCCCCACAAACCTTTGCAGATTTTTGTTACCCTGCAGTACATCGAAATATTAACAGAAATTGCCTCTGTCATTATTTCCCGTTAAAATGCTGTAAGGATGCTCATTCTCCTGGTATTTTAGTGAACAACAGAAGATTCTCCTGCTGGAAAGGAAAATGATTCTGTTTAGTTCTGTTAGCATCCTAAGGGAATCATGCATGATAACATTCATTTCTTCTGGGACAATATCTAGATGCAAAAGGATGGGTCTTAGCCACCAGGCAGTGACAGAGAGGCAGTGCTGAGTCCAAGCACCGTGCTTTATGCCCCTCACTACAGTAAAAGCACTTTTATTCCTGTAGAACAACTAATACACATCTTAGAGAGTATAGAGACATACAAAGTTCTCTTGCTTACTTCCTGACACTCTTCCCTTCCATTTCAGCCTTCTTCAAATTGTTTTGATGAAAACCTATTTTTCACCTGCTTGTAATTTTTGCAATTCTCAGTACTTGAGGAGGGGCACTAGAGAATGAAATCCTACTAGTTTCTACAGATTGGGTACAATATTATAAGCTTCTTCACAGCGTTTTAGTATTGACCTGGAACACATGTTTCTGGGCAAGATTTGTCTCCCCTTAGTAAATAAGTGATTTCATCTCTTTTGCAATCTTTATGTAAAAACACGAGGGGTTTAATGTACTTTGCTTATTCCCTGTATGCAGGTCCTTGGAACCAGTAGTTTTCCTGGTAAGGGCAATTTCCAACATCAAACAATTTGTGATATAATTCTGGGCTGAAAGTAACCTCCACTGCCTGAGTCAACATAAAAATTTGACTGATAACACTTATTAAAAGGTGGGTTGTCTGAGACTTAATTACATAATGTCCATCTGTCCTCTTCCTGTTTGCTGTCAATTGTTATGTGCTGAATCATAAGGTTAATGGATTTTTTTGAGTCTACTTTGAGGCTTGTAGCTTTTCTCATATTTATGCTAGCCTTTTCCCTCAATTATCTCTAAATTATAATTCTTGGCGAGGCTGTATTTTTCCATTGTGAACTGTTTACCTTCCGAACAGGCTTTGCTTCCTCCATATCTCTGCTGGCTCATTGATACTTCCGACTCTGGCAGTTCTTTTCCTCCCTGCATATTGTGCACAAATTTTCTCCTCCTCACCAGCCATATCCTCACCTTCACAGCTCTCTTCTCTCTTTCTTTTTCTGAATAACAAGCCATTTCCTCTCTCATTTCCTTCCCCAGAAGATGTTTTTGGTACCGTTCCCAAAAAAATCTCTGGCATTAAATAATCCCCATTCCCATCTTTCCAGTGGGCAGGCTTCCAGATGTGTTTCATCTGGCCGGTAATCTGGGGGCAGGCCTGGCTCAGTAAATCATGTTCATTGCGTGGCTGGCATCCCTGGCATCCCCTGGCAGTGGGGACATGGGCTGGTGGTGCTCATTCTGACAGGCTCTCCAGTTCATGTTTTCAAATCAATTGCAAGTAGTCTGTTGTGGCATAATATGAAACCAAGGCTTCCTTTTTTTTATTGCAAGTGAAAAGGCTATTAAACTGGGAAGGAAAGTGCTGAATCAGATATATTTACGCAGCTAAAATACATTTCTCAGTTTATTGAATGGTAAATGTGTTATTCAATTACCTTCATATCCTTCATGAAGTTACTGGTCGCTTCGAAATGAGTTCAACAATCCCGGACAAAACCAAGAAAGGTCTCTGAAGTGAGGAATTCCTCGTGGATAGAGCTGAAGAAGAATGTCCTATAAAGTGTGGAGCTTTGGAAGAAATTGTGTTTATTATGCTTCATATTGTTTCAAGCAGTTCTATTTTGACTTTCATTTAAAATACCAAAAGGAATTAAAATTTCCCAAAAAGAAATAAAAGAAAGTATTGTTTCTCTGATCTCTAGTTTTGAATTTTTGTTTAAATGGCTGTCACATAGAAAGCATTTAGATTTTTTCTCTACTGATTTGAATCTATTAATTTACTTAATAATACTAATCAATATTGACTAGGTAAGTAAGCAAATATATAAAGTAACCAAATAAATAAATCTTACACAGCCCAAATTGCACCTTTAACTTGTCTGAAACATTGCATTTACAGCGTTAACATGTTTTGATCTTCACCTTTAGGATGCCAACAACTGAAGACCTGTCTATATGAATAAATTATCACCAGGTATACTTTTCTGTGAATTTCCAGTGCAGCAACCACTCCATCAGAACTACCTTTGTACATGCTCAGAATAAAATACAGGGTGACTTGAGTTGGATCTTCCCCAGCAAAGAAAGAGAACCTTTACCTTCCTATTTACTGTTGGGTGAGGGTGGAGATCCAGAGGGAAAGTTTAGCACCATGATCAAGAAGATGTCCCCATTTGCCTAACCCTAAGGCTTTGCCCTACAGACAGGGCTCTGCTGTGAACACCAGTTGTTGTTCTTCGCCCCAGATGTCCCCTGAGAAGTATGCCACCACCCACCTCACACTGTGCAAGTGTCTCCCTCCTCCCATCACAGATACAGCCTGTGTCCAGCATGTTCTGGAACACCATGTCTTCTGGAATATGATATCCATGGTATTTCTGAGCAATAATGCAGCTTGAATGGTAGCAAGAACTTGAAAAGAAATGTACTGATAAAAGAGTAAGTTTATTAAGATTTTGAGTTGGCTTCTAATGTGCTAAAGGACAAGGTTTTTTATGAGGAGATGTTGTACTTCCATCGTATGGCCGGTGGGCTCTACCCTCCAAATTGTTAGGCACTGAATTAATTAATATTTCCTGGAATGAGACTTGGTCTCTAAATACCTTCAGAAGATGACTGCTTCATCTGAAACAAGAAGTTTCAGATATCCCAATTAACAAGACACCTCAGGTTAAAGCTCATTTATCAAATCTTACAACGTTTAAGTCTGAGTTGCAAACAGCTCGTTTTAACAGATAGAAGAAAAGACAGGTCAGGAGGGCAACTTTGATCCCAGGCTAACTCAGACGAGTTGTACCCTTGTAAAACCAGAACATCAGCAAGGTGCTTCAGAGTCAGAGCCTGTGTTTCAGTCAAATGGGTGTTTTTATTGAAAAAAGAGAAATGACATAGCAGAAAGATATAAGTTCTGACCTGTGATTAGTTCATGTTTCTCTGCCTGTTTTCTCACAAATAACAAATAACCTTGCGCAAGCCCTTTTTTCTCCCCACAGTTTTGATGGCATTGTTCCCATATATAAAGCTCAGAAACAGCCTGAGAACACTGAAATACACTTTTTAGATGGGTCAGACAAGGGCCTATACAGTTTTCTAAACAAATCATCCTGCACCTCGTTATGTGTAGTGGTTTACAACAGGACTAAGCAGAATTTCAGCAGGTTTGTACAGGCAAGTTATTACATGCATTCTGTCTCTATGTTTAAATCTTAAACTAGGAAATACCTCCAGTACCATTTTTAAAAAATTATGAACTCTTTTGCCATAATTTTTCTGACTTGAGGTTTGCACTGAGAACCCTTTATATCTGGGTCTCCCAATACTTTTCAAATTCTTCCTGAAGACCCAGACTTGCAATTTTCAACATACTCACACACCTTTAGTGAAGAAGTTGGCTTCACAAAAACTGCCAGATCTGTTCTCCAGTGCCTACAGTGTCCCATTATTTTTAGGTGGAGTTTACTCTCTTTTCTTTTTTTTCCTAAGCAGAGTTCTGTAAACAAATTATTTAGCAATGCAGATAGCAGAATCACTTTTAAGCAGTGCCTTTGCTTTCAAAATGTGGTTTTTGGGGTGCTCAGTTGGCTACCTCAGAGTATATGGGAGGATCTGAACTAGCACTCTATCTAAACTTAGACTGAGAGGCAGTGATTTGCTTATAGTAGTCAAAAACTCATTACTATCAGCATCATTTCCCACAGGGCTAGTTAAAACGAGATCTATAAGGTTATTTTCCACATTTACTTTCTGATTACACACAGGTCTAGTCTTCTGGCTACAATATGCAGCTCTCTCAAAAATATTGCTCTTGCTTTTGTTTTGTACCTTCTAGGACTGGACGCATACGTTAAGCTTTCTGGATGCAACTTTAAGAATACTGGCCTTTACCTTCAGCTAAAGAAGAGATTTCATGTCTCATTAGCCGTTAAACACATATTTCATGTACCCCCTCTCCTTTAAAGATTATCAGATTCTATGAGTTGTTGGTGAGGAGAGGAAAGAGGGAAGGAAACACCTTTTCAAAATGTGAACTGCAAATTATTTAAAGCTCCTTCTATCATTCCAAGTCTACTCCTTCTCATGAGGTACCACGTACTCTTCAAGTCTGCTATTGCTTTCTGGCCCTTTCCAAATTATCCACCATGTCATGATTTCCCACTACTCACTCATTTCCTCCAGATGCCCTTTCACCTGTTTCCCTGTGCAGATTCAGGTCTCGATGGACTTACAACCTGCAGAGCATAAGAGGTTAAGGAGGACCATACTGACTCAAGCAGTGTGCTGTTTCTTCTCCAAGAGCAGTCAGACTCCTGCAGAATGAGTCCAGCAGAGTAAGGAGGGTCACAATACAGACGCAGGATTCAGCTTCAGGATCACCTGGATGACTCTCAGAGCTTTGTATTTCAGCCTTTGTAAAGTCCATTGTCGGAAAAGTTATCAAATTCCTCTCCGTTTTCACTTACGTCTTTAAGCTTCACAACTCTCTGTGGCAATGAGTTCCACAATTTTGTTGTAAAGATAAACAAAGTATAGTTCAAATGTTTGAGTAGTTTGACTAGTAGTTTAACTATTTTTCCCTTCTCCTCCCACACAAACAATTCAAAAACTTTCACAGTAAGGTTTTTACAAATATAATTCCAAAGCTTTATCACCGTCCTTATATGTGTCATCAAAACAAATCTTTTTTTGATCCCCTTCAATGTACAAACTACATAAGAAAAAATTTCTTTGTGTTAAATGTAGCAGGAAAAAAAATTCAAAACTTTACTGAGTAATTTTAGAAAGGAAAAATCCAGAGACAATAGCATAATTGTTTAGAGGGCACATCTGTTTTCCTCTGCTCTGATTTGAGAATCTTATTCAGCTGTAATTATCCCTATGACAGAGAGAAAATGTAGCAGTGGTTGTATGGAAATACCTGACTATGTGGCAGTCCCACTCAATTTGAGCACTTCCACATGTAACCAAGATGCCAGAACAAACCTACAGCTTACAAAATCAGTCTAAAAACGAAAAGTTTGTGTAGAAGCCAAAGAGTGATGCATAGAAAACAACAAAATAGCAAGTCATTTCCATTATTGCATTCCTAACTTTGGTATCTGCCATACCTACTGCTCTCAACAAGGGGTAACAAATCCATTATACAATAGCAATTGTAATAATAACAGAAAAGAACAACACTGCCAGCTGACTTTAAGGATGCATGAGAACAGGCGGTCGATTTAATCATCTGCTCCGTCCTTGACACTGGCAAGACAATCAAAGCTGGACGAAATCTTGAAATAGACAGTCTACCTTAAGAGTAATGTCTAAAAAATTCTAGTCAATTTCTATGCAATTTTAAGTTTAAGTCATGTCCTTTAATATGCTGATATTCTCAGTTTTAGGTGTTTTTATTTAATGTTATTTTTCAGATATTCTTACATTTAAAAGTTTCATTCCTTTTTTTGATCTGTTGGCCTCTGTTCAGCACTGAACTGCAAAACATTTTGCATAAGGACATGAAATTCTCTATTTGCTGTAAGTTTTCTGCATTACAGTTTCACTGATGGGCCACTTATTTACCTTAAACGACTGAATGCTTTTACATCATTTATTCAGGTACACATGTTTGTACTTTCTGGTCATCCTCTGCATCTGGATCTTTATGCTTCATAAATTCAATGAGAGTTTTACCACTGACTCCAGGGAGAACAAGATCAAGCTTTAATTCATTTTCCCTCTAATTGATCTTTTCAGCCTCCCCTCACACTGTCACTTCAGATCTTCCCAAACTTCTCATTACTTTCACTACAGCTTTGTTGTAATTAGCTACCTCTGTGATTAGTAGAAAAAAGTCCCTATTTATACCTTGTAGGGGTTCAGTAATCCAACCCCAACTAGTCTGAAGGAAGAAGTATCACTTTGCTTTTATTTTGTTCTCTGTTTGAACCTTTTCCGAGATAGAGAAGAGAAACTCAGGCACAGAAGAGTTACGTGAATGATCCAAAGTTTCTCTGCAAGACAGAAAATCAAATAGAAACAAATCCACTGCATCAGGCTTATGTCTTCTCTCCTCTTTTAGAAACATGACTACATTTTTGGGGTATTTTTCTTCCCACTTAATAAATAAAAGGCACAAATAACATACTTTGCTAAATCAACTAGATTAATGTAGAATGGTGTACCAAATAAATTGACCTCCTAGACTGGACTTCTTCTCCTCCCACCAAACAGACAGTGAGTTTTCCTTATGGCGCTGTGGCAGCAAGGAATTGTGACAGAAGGAAACGGTCCTCCAATTTAGGTGTGCATTAAAAAATCAAGCAGTGTATTGCAATTTTCTATGCACAAAGATGTGCACAGAGCTTTTGTCTTTATACTGTGGGTATCTTTCCATTCTTAGCATCTAGAAAATATGTATAATGTGGGCTTAAGGCAGGAGGCAATGAAGTGCTTGAATTGTAGTGGAATCATTTTCCTTATCACCAACTACAGAGTTACTCCCTTACTTGTCTGCCAGCAGGTCCAATCACACTAAATCCATGTGTGTTAATGGATTTGGAGTAAAGGGTCAGGAATCACAGAAAGATTTCCTCTTTCCTACCCCCTCAGTGATCAGTGTGGATTTATAACCTGGGAAAACAACCTTAGCTTCACACTAGTTTGCCTCAAAGGGTGACGTGGTGCAAAACATGGGCAGAAAAATTGCTTGGCCATTTTGAATGGAATGTAATTTACAGAACCGTTATGCAGCGTATTGAAGTGTTTCTTCTTTAGTTTTGCTCACAAATAGAGCAAATACAGCAGAAGAAGTCAGAAGCAGCATCCACTTGGCAGTTCTGCCCCTGGCTCTCTCTGCTGTGACAGACAATACCTGATAAACCTGTGGCTGATGGCACCATAGTTGGGTATTGCCGTTGCTATCAGCCACGAGATGGAATGAGTAGGACCAGAAAGTGTGGTCCCTGGGAAATGCGACTAGGCTGTTTATGATAAATCCATTACATAGAAGAATTTGGAAGTATATATGTGACAAAATATATTTTTAATTAAACCCCAGGTGTCGTTCAGTATAGTCCAGGATTACAGCCTGTTACAGATTCATTAACTGGGCCTCCATCCACCACCTAAGACAACAAAGCCTGCACACTGGTACAAGTAATCACCCGCTTTGTTACTCCTGTAAGGGAATTGCTCTAGCTACAGTTCCTAAAATTTCTCTGAATGTGTTCTGCTATGACCAGTATCACAGATGTGGGACTAAATCCAAAAAAAAACCTCAAAAGCACAATGCGTGTTTATTCCTTCCTGTTCTATCACAGTGAGAAGAGAGTTGATTTTCTGTTCTCTCCTCTGCCTACAACAACTTGGTGATGGGAGAGACTACCCCATATGGAGTCTGTCATTTGCCTCTCATATTCAAAGTCCTCGTCCCTGAAAAGGTGCCTTATCTAGTGTGGAAATCCTTATTTAGGTTATATTCTTCTGTTCTCGTTAAAGTAGGTTTATCATCCAGAGTAAAGTTCATCAAATCAAAACTCAAATGCATTTAGCTTCAGCTGAAAGATTGGCACCAATTTTAGGACCATCAGTTTAGTTTTAAGCACAAAACATAAATCATAAATTTGCTTATTATGAGAGAATTGTAAATGCAAATACAGAGAGATGCTGGCAGGCCACCAAAAATCTCATTCACCTCTTCACATTGTGTTTTTCCAGTTTATTTTTGGTTTTCAATTAGATCTTCATGGAAAACTACAATGGAGAAATGAAAACTGCAAAGGTAAGAGGAAAGAGAGGGAAGGAGTAGCATGCTGATAACTGCATTTTCATGGAAGACAAGAAAAGTTTGTATGGAAATCTTATAGTAGGAAAAAATTCAATGGATTATGGATTACTTGGAAGGGAAATGGAAAGAGCAGATAGGAGAGAATAAAACCAAAGGGATTTTAAACACTTCAGGTGCATCCCCAAAGCAGCACAAAGTATGAGTATTCTATCTAACCCACCTCATCCTGTTATGGTTGTATCAATAACATGTTCCCATAACCATCCCCAAAAATCTGGACTTTTCCCACAATCCAGTCTAGTTCTACCTTTTGGCATCTGAGATTGATAAATAGTTGTTCTACCCTCTGGGTTCTGGGTGGACAAAACTCTCTGCTCTTTTGCACCAGATTTTTGGTAGGGTAAGACTGTGACCATGCCTCTTGGCAGTCTTCATTTCTACAGGCTGGACACCCTCGATTGATGATTTCTCCTCAGATCATATTTCCCTGACCTTTTTCTTGCTCCTCTCCTCTGGACTTTCTCCAAAGGCCCTTGGTCGTGCAGTGTCTGAAATAAGAGTCTGAAACAAGATAAAGGATGGCAATAGAAGCTTCATTAGTGCTGAATGGAAAGAAAGTTCCATGGGAGGGATCATATTTAAATCATTGGGTCCCTCTCTGAAACTGTCTCTCTAAATATTTGAGGTTCACTCATTACAATTCATGACAGCAAATTCAAAAGCTGAAGATAGAAAGCATTTATATGCATGTGTATGTTCTGTCTGATTTGCAACATACAGCTGTTCTGTTTTATGTCTGAAATAAGGGAGAAATCATAAGAGAACTAGTCCCGGCAAGGATAATGAATTCCCTGACACAGTGAGTTTTTTCCCTGACAAATAGGAATTTATTAAACAAGTTTTTATCAGACTTAGAAAAAAAATAAGTCAGTCTAATTAATGTTATCAACACAAAAAGTCAGTATGGTTGCATGAACTTTTCCAAGGCTGAACAGAAATACCTGTCCATAAACACATTTTAGCTGTTCAACAGAGGCCAGGGCCTCACATAGAGAAGTGTTGACACAAAGGGTGGTCTAAAACAACTGAGTCGTCTATTGCTGTTACCTTGCAACCTGTTCTTTTTTACTGCCTGCTTACTGTTTACATGATCTGCACAGTCTTCCCTGATGATTTCAGAAAAGTCTTCGTGACTTCTACCTCCTTAAACAATCTTTTCACTACATTTTCCCCTCACATGTCACAGTCTGCTCTGCTTTCATTTCACATACAAACATTTTCTCTCTTGCCTATTTCAGTGAAAAACAAAACAGGAAAACCTTTCTAAGCTGATATCCCTTTCTTTGTGTAAAAAAAAAGAAATCATTGCTTTGTGTATCAAAGGGCTTTGATTTTCATAGAATCATAGAATGGTTTGCATTGGGAGGAACCCTTAAACTCATCTGGTCCAACCTCCCTCTCATAAGCAGGAACATCTTCAACCAGATCAGGTTGCTCAGAGCCCCATCCAACCTAACCCTGAATGTTTCCAGTGATAAGACTATCTCTCCGGACAACCTGTACCAGTGTTTCACCACCCTCTGCCAAAAAAAATTCTTTCTGAATATCTGGTATAAACTTCTTCTCTTTTAGGTTTAAACCATTACCTCTTTTCATATTGCTACAGGCCCTTCTGAAAAAGTTTTCCCCGTTTTTATTATAAACCCCCTTTAAGTATTGAAAGGCCACAATAAGGTCTCCTCGGAGCTTTCTCTTCTCCGAGCTGAACCCCACCTCTGTCAGCCTCTCTTCATAAGGGGATTGTCCCAGGTCTTTGATCATTTAGGTGGCCTCCTCTGGACCCACTCCAACAGGTCCATGTTTTCCTGTGCTGAGGACTCCAGAGATGGACACAGTATTCCAGGTGTGGCCTCACATTCTTCTTTTGATGCAGCCCAGGATATGATTTGCCTTCTGGGCTGCGAGTGCATATTGCCCACTCATGTTGAGTTTCTCATCCACCAGCACCACTAGGTCCTTCTCCTCCAGGTCGCTCTCAGTCTCTTCACCCCCAGCCTCTATTGGTACTGAGGGTTGCCCAGAGCTAGATGCAGGACCTTGCATTTGGCCCTGTTGAACTTTATGAGGTTTTCACAAAATCATTTCTCCTTTTTGTCAAGGCGCCCCTGAATGGCATCCAGTCCCGCGGGAGTGCCAACCTCACACTCAGCTTGGTGTCATTTGTAAACTTGCTGAGGGTGCACTCAATCCCATCATCTAAGTCATTGATATTGCTATAGCAACGTAGGCACTGTCACCCAGCAGAGAAGAGAAATTTAAAATTAAAGAACAAAAAGTGAAATGGGCCCAAACTTATACTGCAAGAAAGCTATTTTGTACTCAGCAAAATTGCTCTAGCAGTACAGTTGCCCTACCTAACTCAGTTTAGGATGGATTGTTCTGCATGCAGTTAAAATACTTTCATCTAAATTCAATTTAAGGGTGTCAATGCTGCAGAATTTTTGAGTGTATGTCCATCCCATGTTAATAACACTCAGTTCTAAGTATATGTTTGAGCTTCAGTTTGCATTGCTTTGTCAAAGAGGTGGCTAACTCACACAGGGGTTTAAATTCATGTTTGGTCCTGATGCTTCACTGAATAACAATGTGAAAATTTACAGGCTAAAACAAAGCTCATGGTGATGTAGTAGAAAATTTTCTCTTGACATCACTGTCTTGAGAAATCCTTTATGCACAAAAATACCATCCCAAGAGTGGACAGATAGCAATAGATGATGAACATTTTTTCCAAATGTTAGTTTTCTTGTTTCAAATATAGATGTGCTACTTTTTCAGCTATCAAATCTGTGTTTTCCGTTGTGATAACATTAAGTGTTAATGTGGGAATAGTTAAAGGAAGTGCTTTTTTTTTCCACAATTAGGAAGTTCCCAAAGGCAGATATAATCGCTGTGGTCTTTTGGGGGCTCGGTTTTGAAAGTAGTGAGGCCTGTGGTTTCTCTTGAAGTTGGACTCAGTATTGCAATACATCATAGCAGATTTGTACTTTTAACGTCCTCTGAGATTAAGAAGTTTTCTAAGCATTGAGAACAGCAAGAAAGTAAAAATTCATTTCTAAATTTTATCTCATTGAAAATTATTTTCAGCAGTGTGGAAAACAATGTAGTGCACTTACTCCAACTATGAATGAGTTCATCAATTGACTATCTGACCATGTGAGTATGTAAATAAGAAGGAATCTCAAAATTCTGATTCAAAAAAAAAAAATGAGTGAACCAATGAATTGAATAGATTAGGAGGGGAGGGGGAGGTATCTTTTCCCTCTTCTGTATTCTTGGGTGCCATGAAGAAGAAAAGGTGTGTGATGATGCCTAATAACCAAGCAGAGAGGTGAAAGTTTCAAAGGCTCCTTCGACTCAGGTTTCCTGCCCAGCTGCAGAGCAGGCAGATCATTCCACACTCACAGGCTGGTCCTTCCTGCTGTAACCGGACATCAGTCTCCCTTAATGACTGAGATCTGAACGTGTGATCCAAGCTCAGTTGACCCTTGGCTTCCTTCAACATTAAACCGTTGCATTTCATGAAGTGGTGGTGGCTTTGAAATGTGTCCCGCAGATCTTCGGGGACAGGGGAGAGCTCATCAAACTCATTGCACCTGGTAGTCTGTTCTAACTGGAAAGTTGAAAAAGAGTCTTGCTGCCAAATCAAAATATCTAACAACATACAAATAAATAGACATACAAATCACATTGTTCAGGCCTTCCAATAAATCACTAACATGTCAATTTAAATTGTATGCTACCTTTCAGACTTCTCCTGATGAGCCTCATCACAGACAGGAATTAAAAGGGACTGTTGGAAGAATCAAAGAGAAAATAAAAACACCTCTGCAAGCCACTCAAAATACAGAAACAATCTTGAAATTTTATATCTGCAAAGTACGCTGGTATTTGTGCAGTGCTTAATCCAGTCAAAATAACAGGAGCTCCTGAAAGTTTATTACCAGTAAATGTTCTTTAAAAGCATGGGCTTATTACGTCAAGAGGCAGAAGAGGTGGAGATTAAATGAGGCGTCTGGTCTCCTGGGTCTCCCAAGTCGAAGGGAAATGCCCTCATCCCATCAACCACTACCAGCAAAATACACCCACACAGAAAAAGAGGTTTTTTATTCTTGAGGTAAATATAGATCCAGTTTTCTCTTCATTGTTCAAAATGTGTGGGATTTTATAGCTTAGTGCCAGACAAGCTCAATACCTGACTGAAATAACCTTAGAGAATGATACATATTGAGGGTTGAATTCAGACTGCTCTGTGAAAGTACATCTGTTTTATATGAGACACACAATCTGTCTCATTCCAACCTGCATTTCTGGGTCACTTGAGACATTTAAACTGCACTTATAATTAACAGCTATTTTTAAACAGCGAAAAAATAGAGCACTGGTAAGGTACAAAAGCATTAAAATTGCCCCAGTTTTGATTTTCAATAGGACACACCACTGCAATATGCTTCAAGATCAAAGAGAGCTCAGAAGAAAGAGACAGGCCGATCAGTGGGGATAAATTGTTCCCATTATGATGGTGTAAGAATAGGGTTCTTTCAATTGAAACAATTTAATAACCACATTCATTACATTGGTGTCCACTTGGTTTTATCTGAGCAGTTTTTGCATAACTGGGGAGCAAGTTCAATTGAGCTTATTCTCTAGAAATTAAGATGTGCAGGGTTTGACATTCAGAAATTAGGCACTAATAGTCGGCAAAGCAGTTGTCTTGAGATTCCCCCTGGATGTAGCTGGATCTGCCTACCACTAATTATTTCAAATGCAAATGTATTCTTTAAAGACACACCAAAAATTTTCATTACCTCATTTCCAGACAGCTAAGGTTATACCAGAACAACGACAGCTATCAGAGTACGATATTTTCCGTATTGATAAAACCACTTTCACAAAAGGAGAAGTCAGGTAAGTGCAACACTGCTGCCTGAAAACTTTTTGTACCACCGTCAACAGCAGGAGTACTTCTCAGGACCAGTTTTAACAGTCCTAAGAAAAACAACTAACCAATGTCCCTAGGGTGACATTTCCAGCAACAGTTTTATAAGGAACAAGAGAATCATTGATAGATATCCCTCTTCTTCCAGTGCTGACTTAAGCAGGAGGCACCTACGTTTCAGCCTCGGCTGAGGATGATTGAGTTTGCCAGTTCTCAGCTGCACAGCAGAGCACAATGTGCTGGGTGAAGTGCTGCTTGGCTGGAAATACAATGGGAGTGTGAAGAACAAATCTGCACAAACGCTCCTGGGAAGAATCAAATCCGGAGCTTGCAGGCAGCGTATAGAGCCCACCTTATCCACTTGTGTCTGCTACCCTCACTGGTAAATGGAACATAGCAGGAGCACTTATAAGACATTTCCCAGTCCACGGGATCCTTTCTTGTTGCTGCCAAACTAGCAAAGAGTAAAGGACTGCTGAGGCATGTGTTTGGTGGCAACTGCATAATAGCAGCATTTCTTCCCTCTCCCTCTGTCCCTTTCTTTTTTATAAGAAGACGAAGTGTGAAAACTGAAAAGTTATCCTTGCCTCAGTGAAAGCTTTTAAATGGATGGCTTTTCCAAAGGCAACAATACTTCTCTTTACTTGGCTATTTCCCCAGATGGGATTTGCAATATAAAACCATACATGGATCTGATATTAAGGAAAGGGAATAGACTTGTACAAATCACTAGAAAGACAAATATGCCATATAGATCAATAAATAAAATCTAGTCCCAAAAAAATCAAACTCCGGCATTCCAGGCCAATTAAGACATTATTTACTGCTTATGTGATTGCTAGTTTGACGCTCTCCTTATTCATTTTTACACTATAGACATTTGTTTTGTTGAAAGATATATAACTGATTTGTAAATAGAAAATGATATAGATAGATTTTATGTCTCATAAAACTGTTAATCTGTGCTCCATATTAAATATATACTGTAGTATTTTTTTATGTTTAGACACAGATCTAGTATAATTAAAATAAAGTATGCTGGCTTTATTTTTTCAGTAAGTCATTTCCAAGCATAGAGCTCAAATAACAGTGCAACTGCAGCATGAAATGTGGTTATAATAGCCTGAGACCACATTTCCTGAAACTAAAGCATGGGAGATAATAGTGTGAAGGTACAAATTAAATGCAAATAAAACAGATTCCCCATTGTTGCTAATCCCTGGATTGGATTTCAGTGAGAAAATTAGCTGTAATATTTAACTTCTTTGTATAGCAATCATTGACATATTATCAGTTGCATTTTCAGAGTTTACACAGGCACTACTGCACAGGAATTTGAGAAAGCCACGATTCCACCTTTTACACCCTGAATGGACCTATTCTATGGTAAACAATGTCTAACACAGACACAGTTGCAATCAAAAAAAAATAAAGGAATCATTTGGTAATGGATATGCACTTGGTTGCTGCCACTTGACATTCTAGAAGTATTCTAACTTGGATCTTGTCTAATATTAAATAAAAGGTACACTGGTGCAATTACCATTTAAAAATTAATTTATCAGTTTAATAAGCTTATTAAGAACAAATTTCTTTAGATTAAAAACTAGTAAAACTTAGTAATTAACCAAGTTCATAAATTAGCATAAATCCAGAATAAATGTATTTAATATAATTTAATTTAATTTAATTTATTTTTTTAATTTCCTTTACAGAAAGCATTTGCATCGTTTTAATTAAGCAATTGTGAAATAAATTAGAAAAATTGATGCACTTTCTATATATGGACAGCACTGAAATATTTGAGGAGAACATCAGGTTGTTTGACTCCTGTCTCTTTGAGAGCTCATTTGGAACAAGTTGCATTAGTAAATACTTTACTTATAGATGTGGTGTGGTAAATTTGTAGCATGGACTGTGACTGTGAGTAGTTTGAGCTGGAAAACGCACTCAGGGGAATAGGATAAATCGCTTTAGAGAGCCCTGTGTCATAGACCTACATACTAATATTAGGATGGGCATTGGTTTTCCTACAGCCTTCCAAATGACAATGAAAAAATACTACAGGTTGCACTTTCCTTACTTATTTTGACAGAACAAATTACTATTTGATCTTTTCTGTTGTTAGTTTTTTCCTGACATTTTTGTGTCGTGGTTAGCTGACATCTACGAAAACCTGAAGTCTGAATTTGGGATGGATGGAACTCATGGACTCAGTTCCCATCTTCACAGGCCACAGGCAACTCTTGCAAATACGTGTTTCACCCTTAGCTGGACTAGGCAAAAGCACTTGAAATGCTGCAAGATCTTGTCAGAGTGAAGGAAATACTTCTAGAAGCATTTATGGGAAAACATTTCCACTCTCACTTTCTCTTCCCTTCCTTGGTGCATGAAAGATCCTAGGTTATTAGGGAATTAGTAAATCATCCAATGACACTTTTCCACTGACAGAAAAGAAGGAATCTGGTCTAAATTCACCAAGGTCAACATACATCGGCCTCAGTGTGATCAGACCACTCGAGGTTCCTGATGTGGTTCGTCAGATTGTTATAGTGTGAACTTGGGTAGCTGAGAACAGGCAGTGACCAATAGATCTCCTTGCACTTTTCCTTCACGTTGCTCCATATTGTACTTTCTGCAGCAGCACAGGGACAGCGACCTTGAAAGCTTTAGGTGATTTCCCACAAAATGGAGCTTGTCACATGAACCATGGCATGGTGTGGCTGTTATAGGCTTTGACTGACTACAAAGTGCTGCCAAATGTTAATTAAGTGTCCACTCTCTCTTCTGTTTCAGAAAGCTTTTTACTTTAAAGGTGGAGCAGATTTCACAGTGCAAAAATATCTGTTTGAAGTGCCTCTAAAATACAACGAGGCTTTTGTTTTTGCCTTTCAGCTGGAAAGAACAGCTAACATTATCATCTGAGGTAGGTAGGTGACGTACAGAATGATAAATAGAAGCTGTTCCTGAAACATCAAACATCAGCATTCCTGAACATTAAAGATATTATTTGTTGCTCAAGTGATTGCTAGCTAGAGCTTCTGTCTGACTTGCAAACCTACTGCAAGACCTTCCCAAGGAAATCACCGTATCAATGATGCCATTGTTATTCATATGAAGAAAATTCCCCACAGACAGATGAAAGCATGTGAATCCTGCACTCAGTGAAAGCAGAAATTGTGGCTGAGTTAAAGAATATGGCAGTGCCCAAACAAACAGGGTGTTCTCCTCCCTGAGGAAATGTATCTCAGCAGTCCTGATGCCAGCCAAGATGATAAAGGAAGGGCAAGGCTTCAGTCTACCCTAGGGATGCATGGCTCAGTCTCCTTGTCAGCTTGCTGTCAAGAGCTTCTCAGACACCAGGACAGGTCCCAAACCATTTTGATGACAGAAATCTATAAAATCACAAGGGTTGTAAGCCACTTACTTGCTCTTCCATTCAGCTCCATTTCTGACTGTACTTGTGATTCTGGCCTCACTCCAAAGCTGCCCCTTGGAAGTACAACCCACAGTTAAATTACTAAATTATCAGCTTTAGGCGACTTTGCCTCTCTGAAAAATTTCCCTAACATTTCTTGCAAAGGGTATGTCTGCACATTTTATGTTAAATGAGGTGTTGGTCTTTTCCCAGATTCCAGTATACCCAGTCACCTTCCAGGCTCATGAGGTAGACATCATAGAATGATAAAAGAATAGAAATGTAGAATCATAGAATCATTGAATGGATTGGGTTGGAAAGGACCTCAAAGCTCATCCAGTTCCACTCCCTGCCATGGGCAGGGACACCTCCCACTGGATCAGGGGACTCAAAGCCCCATCCAGCCTGGCCTGGAACACCTCCAGGGATGAGACAGCCACCGCTTATCTGGGCTACCTGGGCCAGGGCCTCCCCACCCGCATGGCAAAGATTTTCTTCCTAAAATATAAAAAAAAACCTCCTCTCTTTCATCTGAAAACTGTTCCCTCTTGTCCTATTACTGCAATCCTTGATAAAGGGCCCCTCTCCAACTTTCCTGGAGCCCCTTTCAGTACTGCAAGGCTGTCTCCTCTTCTCCAGCCTGAACAAGCTCAACTCTTTCAGCCTCTCCTTCGTTTTTCCTCTTCTTTGTTCTGCTTATTCACCTCTTCCTTCTGTAAAATAAGATGTACTGTGCTTTGTTTTGCAGAGCTACAGACTGGGGACAGAGTGGCTAGAGAGTAGTCAGGTAGAAAAGGACCTGGGAGTGCTGGTGGACAGGAAGCTCAACATGAGCCAGCAGTGTGCCCAGGTGGCCAAGAAGGCCAATGGAATCCTGGCCTGCATCAGGAATAGTGTAGTAAGCAGGACCAGAGAAGTTATTGTCCCCCTGTACTCGGCACTGGTCAGGCCTCATCTTGAATATTGTGTCCAGTTCTGGGCCCCTCAGTATGGGAAAGATGTTAGGATACTGGAATGTGTTCAGAGGAGGGCAACGAAGATGGTGAGGGGGCTGGAGCACAAGCCCTATGAGGAGCGACTGAGAGAGTTGGGGCTGTTTAGCCTGGAGAAGAGGAGGCTCAGGGGAGACCTCATTGCTCTCTACAACTACCTAAAAGGAGGTTGTAGTCGGGCAGGGGTTGGTCTCTTCTCTCAGGTGACCAGTGGCAGAACCAGAGGGCATGGACTTAAGCTTCGTCAGGGAAAGTTTAGACTTGATGTGAGGAAAAAATTCTTCACTGAAAGGGTGATTGGCAATTGGAATGGGCTGCCCAGGGAGGGGGTGGAGTCACCTACCCTGGAGGTGTTTAAAGGGAGACTGGATGAGGCACTGAGTGCCATGGTCTAGATGATGGTTGGTGTTAGTGTTAGGTTATAGGTTGGACTTGATGATCTCAGAGGTCCTTTCCAACCTTATGATACTGTGATACTGTGATACTGTGATGCAATTTTTACAGAGCAATTTTTACAGCTTGTTGGGGTTGGTTGAGTTCATGGACTTTTTTGTTAGTGGCAACCATTTACACATTATTTCTGCCATCTGTAGTTGGTGCGATTCATTACAGAAGTATGGGGTTTTTATATGTTTTTTTATATCATTCTTTAAGAATAAGCAGTTCTTCATTCCTCTGAAGTAGCAAATGGTGTGCTTTTGAGTGATTTCAAGCCTCACCTGGCATTTTTAGGGATACTGGTAGAGTGAGGCTGAAACTGGTCCATCTGCTGTTAGTGGTGCTTGTCTTGGCTGAAAGAGGATCGGTAGGTGAAGGGAATGTGATCCAGAAATAAATGGGAAAACATCTGGCAGATGATTTGGATATTAATAAGCCAATAGACATATTATGGGATGAGGAAGAACCTGCCACAATCATTTGGATGTACCTGACCACGGTGAGGTTCAAGTGCAAACGATTTCTCACTCTGCTTCTACATTCACATTCTCTTCAAAACCTCAGCAATTCGACTGCAATTAGCTCAATTCAAAACTTATTAGGACACGTACACAGCCTTTTCATGATGAAAAAACCTGTGTTTCTTGGAATACAAAGTAGGGGAAAAAAGCAGGAGGATATTCTTACTGTTATGCCTTTAATTTAAAGATAGCTGTGGCTGTGGTAGAGGCAGGATTCATCTCCAGTTCTCACAGATTATATGAACCAGCCTCAACTTTACAGGCAAAAGAAACTTTGTTTCTAAAGGCCATGACTGGAGATCTGGACTCGTGGCAAATAGTTGTCACATCTCGAAAGGCCAAGAAAAGTTGGCTTAAGTCACCTGGCAATGTATCAAAGATGAGTTAAAAGAAAAGGTTTGAATTTTTTTCTTTTAATGTATTTTTCCCCTTTTTTCCCTTCATGTTTTCCTGCTTCCTGACTATCAAAGGTCACAAGTATCACAGAACAAAGCTTTTTTATATTATTACTAGTAGCAGCAAACTGACACAGACTTGCATCTCATTATCCTGATACATAACTCTGTTTAACATGAGGGAATTTAGCACTCAGACTGTCACCAACCCTGGTACAGAGGTTGGAAATATTTTCTTCATCACGCTGTGCCAGCTTTGATGTTGTGACTGTTCACTTTTTATTCTATTTCTATATGCTTTTGAAAGTTTTAAAATTATAATTTGAAGGCAAGCTTGAATTAATTTATAGTGTCTTAATTGTTTCAAATGTAATTAACATGAACCTTTTAGTTCAGTCCTGCTGTTGCAAAGCATTCAGAAGCCTTCTCTAAAGAGGAACAGGTTTAACAAGGGCAACAAATCCCCCAGAGAGGTAGAGTGCACTTATGCAGCTTTCCACTGACCATGCTCCCTGACTACTTATAAGGGAAGTGTTTTCCAGGGAATAAGGATGGAAAACCTATCAGCATAATGGAATACGAACCAAAAGACTGGTTCTGCCTATATAGGTACAGGATTAAAATAGTGATGTTGTCTCACATATTAGAGATTGGAGATGTCCAAATTGAAGATTTCAGTGTGGGATAAAGGGTAGCCAAGCTAGTTTTTAACAGAATAACTGACAAGCCAGCAGCAGCAGCCTATTCCAACAACCAACACCAAGCTGAGGATAAACACACTTACCCAAGGTGCTTCCCACCCACAACTCATTGGCAAGGACCTTTCCCTGCATGATGCTGCACGAGGACATTGTCAGAGCTTCTCTATAACCCAGGAGACCCTTTCAAACTGAGGTACCCTAAAGCCTTACTCCAGCCTCCTGCAAGTTAGGAGCACATGTTACTTGTACGGGAGGAAAACCTGTCCTGTCAGGAAAGAGAAACGTGAAATGAAGTCGCTGTGTAAAAAGTTTAATCTGGGTCACGAAAAAAAAAGCAGTGGAGCAAGTACCAAGAGGTTAGCTATAGGAAATAAATCAGTTACAGGATTTTCATCTGTCACAAATAAATATGTCATACCTAGAAGTCACCCTCTTTTTTCATTTTCTTTTTTTTTTTCTTAAGAGGTTTCCCCAAAAGAAAAAGACATTCCACTGCAGAGCAGAGAATCAGTGACACCTCTGTGAACACTTGAAAATATTTACCTACATTTTGGGTGGATAATTATGTATAAATAATGAGGGGACAAAGAAATCCTGCCGCCATAGTACTGAAATTCATGGAAAATACATGACTGTGGTTAGCTGTGCTGAAACACACATTTGCAGTCAAGCTACTTCTTGCACTTGTCTTCCTTTTGGGTGTCTGCATCTTTTGTTTCTCCCCAGCACAAGGTAAAGCAGGCCACTCTAAAATCTTCTAATTTGAGATTATCTACTCATTTTCATCTCAGACCTGCTGTTGCTGCCTATGGTTGTAAATACAGTTCTGATTTTCCCATCAAAACCCTATTCAAACCAAGAAGAAAGAACTGCAGTTTGTAATGAGGAGGGGACATATTCTTTAAACATGGGAGGACCAGGTAGCATCTCTTAATGCCCCATTTTAACTCCTTCCAGCAGACCTTTCCTGCTTCTGTTACAACCTCTACCAGATGACCATGCAGAAAGCTAGAATCAGCTAAGGCTGAATGGATAAGATTAGAAAGTCATGTTAGGATTGTGTTCAGCTCACTATTTTGTTGCTACAACTCTTTTGCCTGTATTATCAGTCTCATATAAAATAAGCATTCACTTCTGATCTTGTCTTTTCGTATTTTGCTGTCTGGAGTGGGACCCATTTTTTCTCTGCATAGTGGGATCTTTAATACTCACACTCTAAAATCTTTAGTATCGATAAATCTGATAGCCTTGCCTCTTCCTTACCTTTCAGTCATCCACACATTATTTAAGTGTAGTTAAGTTTTCCACCGATTCTAACAAAAATTTGAGCAACATTGTTTTTAAAACCAACTCCTTTTTCTCCTGTTTTATATATTTTGCTGTGCTAAGGATTGGAGCAGAGTGCTAAGCAGTATGACATCACTCCAGTAAAACTTTCAGTCATAAGCAAGGCCACTGTTTTACCTATGGCGCAAATGGCTCTGCCACTGACTGCATGTTTAAAACTTAATAAGTACAGAATCAGTGCCAAAATGTTCAGCATCTTGCAAAACTGAGTTGCAGCCCAGTTGAAAGGAAAGTGTCCATTATCTCATTTAATTTTATTGATTGGTCATAGATTTTTCCATCCTGAAAGCCATCTCACATGGATTTCTGTCTTGGTAGACACTGGGAGGCAGCTCCGCTGGTGCTACTGCTGTAGTACTGCCTACAGCAGTTGTGGAAAAGTTATACGTGTGGGAAAAGGCTCTATCTTTAGTCTGAGAAGATGCCAAGGCCATGAATTATTGTCCAGGTGTCTTGTGGATCAAAGTTACTAAAAGTCTCTCCATCGATCTTCAGGAGTGACAATGTTGGACTCTCTGTCTTAGAATCAGAAAACCTCTTGAGTCTTGGGACAATTTTTTTGTCTGTTTGTTTGCACTTAATCTTGAGGGTTTTAGGGGAATGAGATAGAAATTATACTGAACAAATAGTGTCATATAGGACAACGCATAGATGTTGCTGTTCCATTTGTGTTTATTGTATATGTACATCTGTATATCGTACCTGCTATATCTGTTATTGTACTGCAAAGTAATTTTTCTCTTACCAGTGTTCATTTTAGGTGGAACCTCTCCCTAATTTGCCTGGTAAGCATGAGTTTTACTCCATTAGGTGGTTTAATATGGCCAGATTGACACTCTCATATGATGCAGCTTTTCTACTGTTATGGACTCTTGGTATTGGCAGGTTTAGATCATTGCTCACTGCAATTAATAAATAGATATCTACTCTTTAAGTTAAAACTCAGAAAATTCTCCTTTTCAGAGCATTTTAAACCAAATTGCACTTTAATAAGCTTTTTGTTTGTTTAATTAACTTAAGAATTTTTTTCATTGAAGCATTTTACAGGTGCCATTGTATAACAAAGTTGTTTAAAGAGTATGGGAAAAATGCAGTACAAGAGAAATGCAAATCTGCATAAGCCTCATTGTGGTTTAACCCTTTTATAGCTAAGTATAGCATAAAGGACTTGACTTTTTTTCCCCCCCCTGCATATGTATATAGACTGCACACAGACTGAAATCCTCACTTATACTACAGCCTTGGCAATAATGTGTTCAGTTAATCTGCACAATGTAGAGTCATCCCCTCAAAAAAGTAATTCACTTCTTTAAAAAACTAGGAGGAAAATAAATATGGTGCAGTAAAATTGTTGAGTAGAGGAATCTATCTGGACATTTCACAAAACATTTCATTATGCTGATAATTCCCAGAAGTGCTCTCAAGAGTGCTTTAAGCTGAGGATTACTGCACTGGATCTGATGGACTTTTTTTGTAGCCCCTTTAAAAGGCAGTGAACCGTTTTTCTATTTTATTTAAATAATGCCCCTTAAAATGGATTTTTAGAGGTATAATAACTCCTTAAGAGTCAGTTATGCTAAACAGTTTCTCTTGATAGAAATGTTGTAAAACTCGTTAACTGCACTATTTCAGATGCCGGCTTGGTGAACACTAACTGACATGTGAATGGCCAGAGTTTGTAAAATAAATTGAAATAGTTGTTGTATCACGCAGCTAGCAATGCACAAGCTGTAGGCCACAAGGGGCTCAAACTTGACAGAAAATTACTTCAAGATGAATGAAAAGTGCTTGTTTCTCTTTATTAGTTTTTAGAGAACAATGAAAATGTTGAATTGTTTACAGAAGGGTTGATTAAATGTGGTCAGTAGGGCCATGTCCCCACTGCTAACTGTTAGCCTTCCCAGCCCCCAGCCCCTTCCCTCCACCCCATGCATCTTCTTATAGACTATTATGGTCACACATCTGTGTGTGAAATGTGCTCATTTTGACATTCCTCTGCTGCTCTGAGCTGTTGAGGCCTTTGTTAGGTAAAACACTGTTGTCAAGCCTAACAAGCAGGTCATGCAATTTGCTGGACACTGCAGCAGAGAATAGCCCTGCCATGAATTGCTTCGGCGTCTAACAATGCTCAGTCCAATATTGAAATACATATGTATTTTTTTTTCCTTTGTTCAACCGTGGTACTTTTTGTGGAAACACATATTCTGCATTTAACAAGAAAAAAAAAAAAAAGAAAAGAAGCAGATTTGATATCACAGCACACTGTTTGTTTTATTCTTTTGTTGTTAGGTATATTATGGGGGGGGGGGGGAGACTTTATCTGTCCTTTTGTGACCTAAATTCACTTTCTATGTGGTACTAAAGGCACAAAGAGGAGATGCATTGTGCTG
Organism: Tapera naevia; assembly: GCA_033556795.1. Taxonomy (NCBI): domain Eukaryota; kingdom Metazoa; phylum Chordata; class Aves; order Cuculiformes; family Neomorphidae; genus Tapera; species Tapera naevia. The sequence continues at coordinate 1,288,190 of JAUMJJ010000066.1, forward strand.
TACCATATTCTACCAGATTATTTTGTCTGCTTTCAAAGTAATTCAAATTAAGGCCACTTTAGGAGAAGTGGTATTTGCACAAGATGGCAACAACAGAAAATGTCCCTTTGAGGCAGTGACTTTAAAAAGATCTTCTTAAAGATCAGGTTCATTTAGCAGCAATCAGGAGAGCAAATAACACTGGATATGTTACTATGGCTGTTTAACAAAATTGTCTTCTTTTTTCCTCTCCACCCTACTCCATAGCCTTCATCCCTTCCCCCTCTTCCCTAGAAGAAAAATCAACCACTAATGTGCAAGAGTTTGAATGCTATTTGTGGCAATCTGTCACTTTACATAGTGTTCCGCCCTGATGTGAAAGCAGGATTTTCTTTTTTTTCTATCTGCAGAACATGCTTTTCCAGGCCTATTATGTGTATAAACAATGGCATATGTAATTACCTTTCTGGGGTGGCAATTATTTCTCTACATCAACAACTGAAGTTAAGGCAACCCATCCCACTGCCCCCCACCTCCAAATAAAGGATATCATAAATATCAAAAAAAAAAAAAGCCAAAAACATTTGGGGATCAAATCAAGGCTGCTTATGTCAGCCTGGGAAGGGACAGATACTATCACTGCAGCCTTTAAATGTCAGCATGATTTTTTTTTTCTAGCAGTAATTGCTTTACATTTTGTTTCAGATTGAGTCATTTCAACCTTTGCCTACAAGCCAGTTTTTGCACCCCACCTCCTTACACTGAAAACTTTTGCACTTTTGCTAGGGCGGATTTCCTTGGCAATTCTGTGGGTAAGAAAATACCATACCTGTCATGTCAAAGCTGTTGGAGGACGCGAAATGCTGACTTTCTCGTCTCGCTTCAAGATACGAGAGGTTATGCAGGGTGGTAGGCTGAGAGAGTGAGGGATAAAGGAGAGTTTTTCTTCTCTTTCATCTATTATGTGTCCATCTTGTTCTCTATGATTACAGTCCTCAGTGTTACTGAGGAACAACCATGCCTTCAGCTGGACATCCATGGACAGTTCTGCTATCATTTCACTTTATCTGACAATTTAACCCACCTCGAGGTTTCCACTACGACTTTAAATCAAGGATATGATCCTACAAATCATTTTGGCCAGGTCTGTGCTGAGAGTTCAGGTCAGGTTGTCCCAGACTGTTAAATCACATTGTGTGAGGATGGTCCTATCCCAGTCCTCTATTCAGAGACCCTGGGATGCTTCTTGCTGTCTCCATTGACAGCCATACACGGGTAGAGCTGTCAAGAGGAGCAGTACCTCAGTGGTCGCAGTAGCCAGGAGCTGGGGCTCATGTAATTCAGGTTCATTAGAGCAAAGTCATTGTTAAGCAAAATATAAACGCAGATACTGCCCAACCATACATTTACAAAAGCAGAGTAAACTGCCTTTTGTACCTGGGGAAGTGGAGAGTATGATACTGGAAATAAAATTAAGTCATACAGCAGCATGCACTTCTTTTTCACTGTTGATGCAAATTAAATTTACAAAATGCAAAGACTTTTTATCAGGAACAACATATGCTTATATTTAAGAGGATGTCTTCCATCCTTTCTCAAATAGGTTGAGAGGATTTCCTCGAGCAAAGACAGTCTTAAATATATGTTTAATTCTCGGGAGCTAAGGCCAAACGGTAGTCAATTCCTGTAAATTCATTTTGCTCTTGACAATATTGTTATCAGAGTGTGTAATAAAACACTCCTAATAAAAATGCAATTAAGTGAAAGGTGTTTTAATGATGGCTTCTCCATTCTCTTCCACACCTTATGCACTGGGAGGCTAGCTGGTTCCCTCTCCTGCTTGAATGCTCTTGTGTTACGTGCTGATACAAATTAAAGAACTAAAGGAGGAATAGGGACAAGAAGACACATAAAAAAATACATAAACAAAACATTAACTCAAAACCCAAGATCAGTATCCGCTTTCTTATCTCACATATGCAGGTACTTTACTATTCGCAAAGGTGTTAACTACCAGGCTTCCTGGTTTTCTATTTATCTGGCAGAAAAATGCTTCACAGAAAGAGGAAAGTAGAGGTTAAAATATTCCTTTCCTTCCCTTCTCCTCTCCAGTTCCTCAGCTGAAGAGATGGTGAAGAGCAAACGTACAGAGTTACATGCATTCTCCAGCCCAGGGACAACACCAGCATATTAATTGCACTGAATGCTGAGAGTGGCTTTCCCAAATTTATATCTGGTGATGATGTCAACAGAAGGGAATAAGAATTAGAAGTCTTTGGGTTTTGTCTGCCTGGTAATAGATAAAAGAGAAACGAAAATCTCCTACAAATGGAAATCACAAACAGCTCTGCTGGGGAATACAAACACAGCTTTGAAACCTTTCTTTCTTTTGCTTTCAATAGCTGTGAACATAAATCACAAGAGCCAAGCCAGGGGAAATATTAATCCTGCCACCAGGATCTGTCTCTAGCTCCTTTCCTCGCCAGTTTGAGTAGGTGGTTTTGGAGTTACCCCAAGTGCTGATTCCATCGTTGCTTAGACTGTTAATGAGCTTTCTCCCACAAGAAAATGCTTTCCTTTGTCTCAGAGACAGTTAGGAGGGCCATGTTCACCTCTGCATCTTTATATCTTTATAAGATTCAAGTTACTGTCTGTTAATGCAAAGAGAAAAGGGGTATGCTGTGAGATGATGGCCTCACCCTAAGGTGACAGTACCTTGAGCTGAAATTACTTATCAGCTAATCTCCAATTACAGCTTTCCTTTTCCATTCCTCATTTCCTACAAGGATATCAAAATACATTGCTTGCATAAATCAAGACTCTTAGCCTCACTACGGAATAGTAAAATATTATTATACTTCTTTTCAAGTGAATACACTGATATGCAGAAAAAACAAATACTATTATCAAAAAAAAAAAAAATGGTGCTAAAGCTGGAAATAGAACCACAGGTCCAGAGTGCAGCTACATAGATACTCTCCTTCTCTGTTTCAAACTACTGTGAATAAGGAGTAACACCCAAAAGTCACTGAGTTACACTGCTCTTATGCTTTTGATTAAACATGTTCTGGTTTGGTTTTTACTAAAAATTTGGTAAGAAAAAGAAACCAAAAGCTCTAAGAGATTGGAGGAGCTCTGGTTCTTCCCAGCATGTTGCTTGCACTTAAACCTAACCGAGAACTTCAATTTTCATCCCAACTGACATGATCACTACTGAACTTTTTAACAAGATCGTCAGTCTCGTTGGAAGCTTTTTGTGTAATACATAAGATTGTCAGTACTCCTGGGTATGATGACTTCATCTTCCTTAATCTTCCCCTTAAAAATGGGAGTGGTTCCAGGTTTTTTAAGTAATGATGTTCTTTTCCCAGTTAAAGCAGCATTTTGAGGTTTTGTGTGGTGACTAGAGTAAATATTATTCCTCACTCGTTTCTACAGCTTCAGTTCCAGAAAATACTTTAGATGACAGTAAGGCTGCCTTTCAGGAAGACACCAAGACTTCTCCTATTGGGAAACCCCTAATAAGCACAGACACCTCGCTGCTTTTATTTCAACTCAGACTATGTCCAATTTGGCAGTCACTGAATTCAGTCATATCTGCTCAGATGATGGGTTTTGACAAACTGCATAAAGCTGTCATTAAGGGGAGGACAGGTTATAGTCACTGCTCAGGATGTTATGGCTTTCTTCCCTGTTTATTACAGGTGGGGTAATATAGCACAAGCAGAGACAGAGAAGATGAAAGTAAGGTTGGTTAAACACTGAGCTACTCTGTGATTAAAAAGAGTGATAGTATCAGACCAATAGTTCAAAAGTTCAGTGTAAATATTGTTCATCTGTTTGGCTTTTCAGTTGTGACATTAGTTAGTGGAAAGATACCAAACGTCCATGTAAGACAAACTCTGGTTTTACAGAGGAAAGCTACGCATGTAAAAGCCGCCTCAGCTCCCTGATACAATCACAATTAAAAATTTAAACCTTTGACCTCTGTAAATATTTTTATTTCTGGTTTTCCTTGCCTATGACCTGCAGGTGCTTTATGTCTTTCCACAGCCCTTTTACTCCAGTTTTCTTATCGGCAATTACTTACACAGTAATTCAAATCCAATTTTGGTATTGACTACTAGGTTGTAAGCTCTGCATCAAATGCTGGCTCTCTAGCATGTTCTGTTTCCATTAAGAACTTAAGAAACATTAAGACTTAGGAAAGGGAAAGGAAAAAATACCTATCAAGTGATGGCAGCAAGTCAATTATGCTTGTGTTGCATGGTCCTCTGAGTTCACATTAAACTCATATTGCTCCTAGTACTTGAAAAGGAACATTCCAATTAAAAATTAAAACAGGTAAGGAGCGTCTGCAGTGCATAAGATAATTTTTTTTTATCTTTTTCAATCGGGCAACAGATCACAGCTTTGTCCATCTGCACAAAGCACGTGTCTATCCTTGAATGATTGACCAGCACTCACCAGGCCAACACTAATTAGCCTTCTTTGGGACTGGTCTTTAACAGAAAAGCCCTGGCTGAGTCTCAGAGGTCACTTGGACCCTGTACTCAGCAAGCTGTGAGAATAGTGCCTCGAGGACCTGCTTCAGTGATATTACAAGATGCTGCTTTATGCCAGGTGTAGGACCAAGCCTGGCCTAGTCAAACTCAAAACCAAAGATGTGATATGAGTGCAGAGGTGCTGCTGGAGTGACATAAAGGATGAATTTTTATTTCTAAATTCATGGCAGTAATGGGACAGTAAATTTTCTCCAGTTAAGTCCCTGAAATGCAAGGTCTTAGGCACAGAGAGTAGATATTTCAGCCCTGTATTTGTATTGCAGCTGTCACAGAGGGGTGATGACCTCTGGCTGATACATTCTGTCCCATTTCAGATGTCCAAAGCCGTAGATGAAGCACCACTGAGTTTGCTAATACTGCAGAGAACTAATTGCTGACATTGACCCACAGTCCATAATTAAAGACCTGTCCCATGGTGGCCTTTATTTCTGCTGTGGGGAGTAGCTAGACCAAATCAGCTAGACCACATCACCAGATTGTCTCCCTGCTCTGTACTGTAACTTTCTTTTGGAATGTGGAGACTCCTGACCATCAGAGTTTATCCTGTGAGTTGGTGGGTGTATTGCTACCTTCTGCTCTTGCAACGGTTTTCTGCCTACCCAGAGGTTCCTTCAAAGAGAAAATCCTTCTGCTTCTACATTACACTCTTCTTGATGAATGTTATTTAATGCGGCCTCATATGTTCTTCTGATCACTCCTATTCTTTGTTAAATGAGGGGATTAAAAAAGAAAACTGTTCAGGTTGATAGCAACCCATGTAAGAAAAACTTCTCATCTTCTGTTTAGCAGCATCATTGAAGATGAAAATGATATGTGATGGTCTTGTGTGCGGCTGCTAGACAGGTGACTAGGAAAATAACTTAATATGCTGATATCACTTTTAAAGAGAAATAATTCTGTTAGGTTTGCAAAAGTGCTCTCTTTCTGTTCTAATGGAAATAAACCTACCCAGGTTATTTGTGCGTCACAGATGTCACCTGCAAACTTTGGATTCATTATCCTACCTTTAAAACTAAAATGCATTTATATTGATAATAACGTGGGGAAAAAATCGATCTGATTGATCTCAATTTTGTACATATGGGCTGTGAGCCATAAGTACAAATTTCTGCTACCTGTGAGCCAAATGCCACTCTCACCTTTGGAAGTTCTTGTATTAAAGGACTGCTACTTTTCAAAGAGATTCTGTGTGAAACCTTTATATGTTTCCAGAAATCAGTACCTTCTTTCTCGTATGGAAGTTTGGATCCTCGTGGCATCTCATTCAGGCATTAAGAAAAATACACCAATATTGTGAGACCACAGCAAGACCACTTCTCTGGTGATCTGTTCCCCTGATATTTTAAAGACAGGATAACCTATTCATCTGAAGTGAAAATAGGTGTAATATCACCCAAATAAATATCTAGGAAAAGTTTTTTGTATTATTTGAGTAGATAAGCTGTAAGCTATTAAGCAGACAAGTAGATAAGCAGATAAGCTAATAAACTGTACTGCATGCTAAGGTTTGTCATGTAAACAACCATCTAATTTTTACCTTAAAATTATAAAGGAAGCAGCGGCAATAACTTCTAACCCAGTTGTCTGTCACCGAAGGCCTCCAACCTTACTCATCCTTTTTCTCTTTACTAAAAATTTACTCAGCGTGTCCAGTGTCCCTGGAAGCCATTTCCAATTTATAAAGGCAGGGCCAGTGTCTCCTTCAAATACTAAAGTTGTGCCTAATTTTTCCAGGAGAGCAGGCTGGAGCCCTTGCAGGTCTCCCTGCAGTTCAGTCTGCTCTGCCATCCCCTGCAACGACCCCAGTCTTGCTGTCCCATTGATCCATGCCACATCACGGGGGGCAGGCTCAGCGTCTCACTAACACCAGAAGCCACAAAGACAAGTCCTGGTGACAGCAAGAGCCGGGCAGAATTGAATGCTTCACAGAGGATTAAAACCAGCCAATTTTATTTAAGAAAATAACCGTTCATAATTGGGCCTCTGTCACTTTAAATTTTAATGGTAATAGTAGTACTGGAACTTTAAATTACAGCTTTCAGTGGCTTCATGCTGAATCTCTCAATCACTCTTCATAACTCCCTTCCTGGAGTGTGTGTACCATGACATTGATAGTACAGTTCAGATCAAAATTCCTGCCCAGGCTGCAACGTACTTAATGCACAGCCCCTGCCTGGTTCTACCACCAGCAACTGGACAGATGTACAGGAAGACGTCATTCACAGGTCTGGGCAAATTCTGGTACCCTCATGCAAAAAAAAAAAAAAAAAAGCACATTTTTGCATAGCCCAGCTACTATTTTCCCATGGTTTGGGCCAGGGGATATTCCTGCAGGCATGGGGTTTGGTGCAAGGGAAGGCAGTCTTGGGAGAGGTGAGACAACTGTACCAGTGATTGTTGTGACTATTATTGTGGTGGCTGTTGGGGCTACCATTGCACAGAGCTGCCAGAGCAGCCAAAGACCACAAGACGGGAGGTGTCTTGCAGCTGGGATGCAGAATGAGTGTGAGGAAGGATTTCCTTTCAAAAACAGCAAAACTATATTCAGAGTGACCTAAGAGAATGGATAAAAAGGACGAAGGCAGAAAGTTTCCGGTGTGTCACATTCTGATGTAAATTAAGTTCATATTATGGATTTCTTCTGTTGTTGTTAAAGCAGATGGCATTTTATTAATTAACCTGTCATTGTGGTATCCATGCATACCCAATGCCCATTCACCAGCAGTTCCAGCCCTTTTAACCTAGATACAAGCACAGCCCTGGCAAGGGAAATGTTCACTTCCATACTACCTGAAAACTCAGTTTAAAACTCTAGAAAGGAAAAGATTCTCAAACATTACTGCTGTAAAACTGGTTGTGTGAGTAATCAGCTTTGAAAATGCATAGGATTGATGACAATGAAGGATTCCAGTCAAAAGGAAGCATTTTGTGCTTGTTGCACCCTGCGTTGGTGGGAGTTAGAAGGGATGGAGCCTGCAATTTGCAATAAGTGGGTGGGAGCAAGAGACTACTTTGTCCTTCCAGTAACCCTGTCGGGATAACTGGAAATCTGCATATGGTAGCTTAAAATCAACTCAGTCAGGGCTCCTATCTATTCCCACTTCTAGCCTGGATGAAAAGCAAGAGGATGGAGGTCACATAAACTCACTCTGTTCCTGCAGTTCAGAGCTATTTGCATAATCTAAGCTTTCATTTTAAACAAATTAAGTGCCTGGCACTTTATGGTTGTGAAGAAACCTCCCCAAGGTGTGAGTGAAGTATGGAACCACTGAAAGCAAAGTCCACCGCAAGTCGAGTGGGAAATGGCAGTACAGAGAAATGAATGCTTCATAACGCAAGCAGAAGTGGCAGAGACAGGAAATTTTTCACATTTTATTAAATCAGACTTTTACAGTAGTTGTTGAAAGCAAAAAAACACTGAATTATATTTAGGTAATCGTTCCATAAATAATGTGTGTTTTCACAGCAGTCACAAAGTCTGAAATTTATGTGCTAATTACAGACCCCAAATCATCTCTGCACAGATTTGCAATTAAAACTGAAATATTTTCATATACAATGTGAGCCCTGTATTCATAGCAACAGCTAAGAGACATGCTGGCTACAGTTTGCTCAGTAAATCTGAATATTTTATGTTTGAACACAATTGTTCCACCATTGTTGTCTTTACATTTGGTATTTTAAAAGCTGAAAGAGTTTAAAGCTGAGTGGTACATTGTGGATTGCTATTCCTTTTAGAAAAATTATTCTCTATATAGTAAAGTATATACTGCAACAATCTAAGGGAACAAATGATTATTGAAAGACATAGAGAAAGCAAAATTCCTGTGTATGGTTATCTTCTTAATAAATATTGTAAAAACGCATACTTTTAAAACCCTGCAGTGACAGCAAAGTGCAGGAAGAATGCAAAATTAGGGAGAATGTTGAATAATTCAGTAGCTTGTTATGTGATTAGATCTGATTGGCCCACACTAAGATGCTGCCCATAAAAATGATTTCCCATGGTAGCATTGGTCTAGGGGTGGGGGGTTTATGATGTCCATAAAATGGGAGAACAAGGCTTACTGGAACTAATAATACCATGGCTGCGCAGAATGATTGATGGTCTTTAAAAAGGCCAAGATTGGTTTCATCTTTCTTCAGATTTTATCACTCACTCTTTGTTAGTCACGTGCAATCACTAAGGCCAAGAGAGGTAACAAGTGTTTGATGTATGATACTTGAGCCACTTTTGTCAGAACTGCATTTATTTTAAACCACTCTTGTATTTGGTACTCCCAACATGTAGATGTTCCTTGTGTTTATTTTTTGTCAGCTGATGAGAACAGACACTTCTGGAGCTAGGTCAAGAGGTAACCCAAGATTGCATTGGAGAAACAGTGCCAAAAATTGCAGTAATAATTAAACAGATCCTCCTTCCTTGAACTGGGACTATTTTCATCACTGATCAAATGGATGAAGAGCTCTGCAGGGCTGACACCTTCTTGGGAGAACCTCGTATCCTATATTATTATTTGCAGTATGAGCACACCTTTCAGAATGTTACACTTCTTGGAATATATTATCCATTCAATTCATTCTATCCTTCACAATCTGCAGAGAGCCACAAAAGCTCCTTTTATGTCAGAATACATTTCAGATGAGTAGGGAAAAAAATACTTAATTTAACCAATTGGGGAAAAAAAGGGTCATTTCCACTTGTTTCTGAAAGCTTACACAACTCCTCAAATATGACAAATCAAGCCAGATATCTTAATCATTTGTTGGAAACATCCTTATCAGTAACTTATTCATAAAGACTGCAGATGTGTGAGCTGAAAAATGTTTGGCAGGATCCCAAAGGGAAAAGGAAGAGTATTAAAGGGCTGATCAAACAGCAGTGCGTTGGAGTCCTGCTCATTTGGATAACTTTCCATTCTTCTGCTTGCAAAAAAATAGATAATTCAGCAGGTTTCTGCAAACCACCAGTAGCACACAGGTGTATGCTTGGATGCATAGGTATGATTGCAAAACCGTACGCATACCTGTGCCACACCTGTACATTTGGGCATGGCTGTGCAGACAGGCACAAAGGTCCTCTCATTCATGATGATTTGGTCTCCTGTAGAGTTTAATGGTTTTCTGTTTTGACAATTTAAACACTGTCTCAACACTGTTTAACAAAATCAAGAGCTTTTCTTGGCAATTAATTTCTGCCGTCAATAGTATTCTCAAACTGGGCAACTCCCCTTGGAACAGGAAGCTGTAACAGCAAAGCCTGCGCGAGTGAAAGAGCAAGACAATTCATTAGACAACTCTGCAGCAGCTAAAAGTGGCGGGGGATGTCAGCCCGTGCTCCTGAGCTTCAATACTAATGAGAGTCATTGCATATTCATAACCCTAAATACAGTCAGCTTCTGATAAAAACTTTTGTCATCGAAGCTTCACAGCAAGAGCAAAGCATTGCACTTCTCGTGTCGTGGCACTTCCACCAAGCCAGTGCAAGAGCAAGATTGATTGTTTTGCAACGCAGCCTGACAGGGAACTAAGAGATACCGCCCCAAGGGTCCCGAAACTAAGCTTAGTTTGATTACAAGGCTCCAAGTAATCAAAGAAACAAAAGAGAGGGGGAAAATGGGGGAAGAATGTTGCTTTGTCTTGTTGGTGGGTTTTGGGCTTGGGTTCTTTTATTATATTTATATATAAAGGAGAACCTAAAGACATAGCTTTCCTTATTGACTGTTGAGAGTAATTATCTGTTAGGTGTTTAAAACAGTTCATATCAATTTTTATCACGGAGGAAGAAGAACGGCAGGCTCTAGCAAACTTGTTCCCATGTTGTAGGAACACTGCTGCATGTCTTAATAGATACAAATCTCTAAAACTGTGTGAAGATTCACGTCAATATGAATAGCAAAGATTAGTGAACTCAACCTGTCAGATATTAAAATCAGCTCTGCCAAGTGTTGTGCTACCCAGAATTCACTTCCTGCAGGTTCCTTTTCATTTTTGTTGTCAGCTCCTTCTTCTTCTCATCATTGTTGCTATTTTTATTATTAGTTTTGAGAAAGTACCCATCTATTTGGCTGGCAGTCAAATCCTGGAGGTGCACAGCTCTGCTAGCCTTTGACCTTGGCAATACCTGTCTGCTGGGGCAGCTGTTAGCATCCCCTGGAGTCAAAGAAGAGAAACGTATGTTTCAGCACCCACTTTGAAAAAGCCTTGAGCATTTTCTCACTCATAATGATGTCTTCAGCTGGAATGCCAGCACATTTCCACATCTTTTTGACAGGCAAGCAGACTATAAAATATACATAAAATTAAATAAAACAGGACATTAACACAAAGGTTTTAAAATCTGATTGCAGTGCAGAGTTGGATCTTTTTTTTAACAATTATAAAATCATGCATTTGGGAAAAAAAGGAACAGCACAGCTCAAGAGAAATCATGAAGGATTAAGGATGGGGAGTTTTTCTACACTGTTAAATATCTCAGTCATATGTACACAGGCTTTGAAAACAGAGAAATCTTCTAGTTATGATTGATTGAGGTAACTGATTATCCACAGATATTTTAAGTGTCGAGACATTAAATTGTCAGCCATATCAGTTTGATTGCAGTAAAACATGAAAACATTGACTTTTGTCTGGTTAGAGAAATTTATTTTTCCCAGAATGACAATCCTTTAAGTAGAAACCAGGCAGCTTGCCAGCTCTCCATGTCATACATTGAAGTTTGCAAATGCAACCCATATTTTCAAATGTTTTTCAAGGTTCAATGAATGGTGCATAGGCCTTTGGCGAATAGTCTTGTAATAAACATATTTTCATATACTACTTCAATCTTCTTTAAGGCTGATATAGGCTAGTATTTATTCATTATAAACGAATGACGTAGGTAGTGGTTTGCATTCAAGGTGTGTACATCTTCAGAACTCTCCACTTGTGCAAAATATTTCTCTAAAAGAAACAGTAACCCTCCTTGGACTGCAGTTATAGGAGCAAGTTTGATTAGTGTGTTTTACAAGCCTGAAGTAAATGCTCACCATAACTGTCAGCAAGCTGACAGATTTCAGAAAAGAGCCTTTGTTCCTGCAATGAGTAATTTGTGTGATCTCCTTTAAGATACCACACTCAAAACCTTAGAGGGAGAAGGTGTTACATTCAAGCAAATTCTACTCAAAATTTGATCGCTGTTAAGTCTGCTTTGTATTCTGGATTCTTGATATGCACAAAATATTTGACAGGATAGCAACTTTTTGTGATTTGTTGTTCTTGCTTGCTAGAATATCTATGTTTTCTCATTAGGCAGGGGTGTGCCTGACAATTTTTATACCTATGTGCACGGGAGAACTGCCACCACCCAGTGCCCTCTATCACTTGTTCGTGGTTTGATAGGTAAAGCCTAGGTATAGAAAATCACACGATATCTTAAAACTTATATTTGATTGACTGAAAGTGTTATGAAGTAGACCAAAAGTTGGAGAACCACAGTGGAATGATTGAGCCTTACCTTCAGAAGTAAAAGGAACAACTATTTTCTCTTTTATGGGGTATTAAAGATTTCCCCTGAACTGTATTAATAGCACCTCTGCCACAAAGAATCAGGCAGTGGCATGTTGTGTCTCCAGCATTAACAAGAATATATCTCAAGAACATGTAAGCTGCTGAAAAATAAAATTGAGGTACCTATTAACTTGGGAAAACACTTCTTTCCTGAGCTCTTCAGGTGAAAAGGTTACTGTACAGGACAAAGCATTAGGTTTGATTACTTTTAGGTAGCCAAACTTTGCTCTCAGTTTTGTAATTCCAAAGGTGGAAAGATCATTTGGCTTAAATAGTCACATATTCATTTGTTTTTATGAGTAGCCAGAGTGAATAATAAAAAATTAACTAATCCAGTCTTTTAAAAAATCCAGTCAAAATATTGGGCTGAATGGTGCTGGATTCCAGTTTGACTTAAAGCCAAATAGAGGAATTAATCTTTACTGCCATCCATCCATGTGCCCTTCTATTCTTGGTCTGTAGGTCTGCACAGAGCAGGGGAGATGCTCTTCGTCATTCACCTACATCAACTCATCTCCTCTTTGGGTGAATCAAAAGTGACTCAGTCTTAGACTGAGGTTTAACCACTTGCTTTGCAATCTGACACGCTAAATAAAAGCTATGTCCAAGGTGTGTCAGCTGAGTGACAAAGATGCCCTTCCCAAAATGAGGTGAGAGGACTGCAATGTGCTCTCATACGCAACAAGATGTGGATAGTACGACAACATGACACCAATGTCTGTATTATTTACAGGTTTAGAATACCAAAAAAGCCTTATTTGATTGCTGGTTGAGTTGTTGCTGTTCTTTTAAATAAGAGTTTACCTGGACACAAGCTGGCTTACCGCTCCCCACAAGCAGATTTTTGCATGGGTCTCCGTTGGCACTGTTCACATGCTTGTAGGCTCTGTAGTCTGCTCCTGCAGAACAAATCAAGAGAGTTTAGCTCGGTTTTAGGAGCAAACACAGCCCATAGCTTAGGCATAGACAGACAGATTGCTGTGCAGTGTGGGACCCTGCAAGGAGCTGGCAGAGACAATTGGATATCCACAGCCATCTCAGTTGCCTTAACGGCCTTCTGTTGACCAAATTAGGTTCACAGCCCCTCAAACCAGTGTATTGACTACAGCTAACTCTTACCTTCTCTTTCCCAGTCTGCATGTCCAGAACAACACCAAAAAGAGATCATCCATCCTATCCATTTGTTAGCATAAATTTTAATTCACCTTCATGATGTGGGGAAGAGAATCAATGCATTACAAGTAATAAAATAACACACAGTTTAATCCGTGGTAGGAGTTCGTTCCTTCCTACACAGCAATTTACTTCCTTAAACACTCTCTTGAAATTATCCTTATCATAAGATTTTGGGAAGTCCAGGGATTTTTATTCCTTGCTCACTTTTACCTATTTTGTCCTTTTCAGGTTGTATCACTTTTTGCCCTTTCAGGTTATTCTCCTCAAGTCCTGCATTATCATCTTCTTTAGAGGAACTCAACAGATTTCCCAGCACAAAATGAGCCTGGATTTTAATAAGATTTTCGAAAAGCAACCCTGATCCCTGAAGTTAGCAGTATTAGTACCTTTCAGTCCCTAAAAAGGGTAATGGGGGGTGTTATATATTATTATTACTATCTTAAAAAGACAATGTATATTCCCATCTATACATACTGTTCTTAATTTTCTGCCTTCAGAATTCTGGAGGGAGATCATTCAGTTCTGGTAATCTGCTATTACTGAATCCCTCAAATTGCTCCATCTTTTTCATGCCATACATCAGCCTGTTAAGACCAGATTTTTATTTCCTGAGAAGAGTGACCTTGGAATACGGTTTAGAAACAAAAATACACTGAAAGAGTGGGAGAGCTGATTCACTCACAAAAAGGTTACATTCTTAGTATTTGTAAATGTTGACAGTGAGGACATATAGTAAAAATTCATAATCATGGAGAAAAAAATTATTACTTTCTCATTAAAATATTTATCCTGATGTATCTACCTTATCAGAGAAAATTAGCTCAGTAATTCAGACACTGTGGTGTGGTAACTGGTGTTAATTTTAAATCTTTAATCACAATCGCTATAAAATGGTCAGCTGAGACAACAGGGTGAAAATACGAAAAAGAAAATAGAGGGATGTCTGGAAATTTTGTTTGAAAACATAATCCACTGAATTATGCTGAAGCATCCCAGATTAATCCCCATTAACTAGACAAACTAGACAGAACTCCAGTGAAACTTATGGTCAGAAACAGAATCCTTTGACATGGAGAGTAATGAAGTAGAGAAAGGAAATACTGAAGAACAGGGCAATTCAATATCTGACCTATCTGTCCTCTCTCTTTAGCACTTGGCACTGTATACACACATGTACCTCTTGCACTGTTCTAAAAATCTCTGGCTATTTTTATTTCTCATATATTATTTGATCTTTTATTCCTAGCTGCTCCTGGCCTATCTGTCTACTCTCCAATTTATTTATGCTACCTGGCAGAGTTTCAGCTCTTAAATTTATTTGAGTTCTTGAGGTCCTACCTTAACTTTATACTTCCTAAATACAAATTAAAACAAATAAAGCTGAAGCAGGATTGTTTCCAACTGCTTTGGGGAAAACATGAAGGCATAGGTGTTACAGTCTACTCCACGAAAACAGCCCTCCCTTGGTTATAAGGTAAAAGTTTCAAGGAAAGGTAAATTCGAATGAGAGTAAGTTAAATTAGTTAAATCTTGGCAGAGCCACGAAATAGTTTCAAGTGTATTGATCACAGAATTATGTTTTATTTCACTATTCACACTCATCTGTCCTATATTTTGATTATACAAGACTGAGTGTTGCAGTTCACAAGCCTGAGGGATGTGATTCCATCCAGAGGGACACGGACAAGTTCGAGAAGTGGGCTCATGTGAACCTCACAGGTTTCAAGGTCCTGCACCTGGGTCAGGGCTGCCCCCAATGTCAATACAGGTTAAGAGATGAAGGGATTGAGAGCAGCCCTGCCAAGAGGGACCTGGGGATGTTGATGGATGAGAAGCTGGAATTGAGCCAGCAACATGGACTCACAGCCTAGAAAGCCAACTGTATGCTGGGCTGCACCAAAAAGAACATGACCAGCAGACCAAGGGAGGGGATTCTGCCTCTCTACTCCACTCTCATGAGACCTCACCTGGAGCTCTGTGTTCAGTTCTGGAGTCCTCAGCACAGGAAGGACACGGAACTATTTGAGCAAGTTCAGAGGAGGCCACAGAAGCTCTCAGAGGGACGCAAGACCTCTCATGTGAGGAAAGGTCAAGAGAGTTAGGGTTGTCCACCCTGCAGAAAAGAAGGCTCTGGTGAGACTTTATTGCAGACTTTCAGTACTTAAGGGATGCCTACAGGAAAGATGGGCACAAATTTTTAAGGGTCTGTTTCTATAGGACAAAGGTTAATGGTTTTAAACTGAAAGTGAGTAGATTTAGATTAAATATAAGGGAATATAGGTGGTGAAACACTGGAAGGTTTCTTAGAGAAGGTTGTAGTTGCCCCATCCCTAAAAACATTAAAGGTGAAGTTGGACGGGGCTCTGAGCAACCCGATCTGGTTAAAGATGTCTCTGGTCACTGTGGGGACGTGGATTAGATGATCCTTAATGATCCCTCCCAATCCAGACTATTCTACAACTCTAAGATTTTATGATTCTACGGTTCTCCAGTATTTTATTATTTAGTTAAGGGAATACCTTGTGCTACCACGTTTCTTGTATTTGTCAAGATAATGTTAACTAATTGGTGCTGCGAGTGGTCTAATCGCTACCAAACAGCGCAGGTCTCAATTAAATGGGTGTCTGAAAAAGGCCACCCTTTTGGTTCATAGTCCTAAAAGATTTTCGTTCTCAACTTCAGCTGGGCCACAATGACTCGTAACACTACTTGAAGATCAGATCCCTCCTCAGTTTTCCATGACCCAGCGGCAGCAGTTGGCTTACTGAGGGTAACACCAATCCTGTCACTGTGTCTGCGCTGCTACTGCTTGTGTCATCAGGAAGATTGGTCTCTTTTAAATTAAAACAGATGGAGGGGTTTTGTCATTGTTCCGGAAGGATGTGCTTGAGTTTACAACGTCCTTTTATCCATCAGGTTTTCTTACCTCATGTATGGAAAGGAGGTGCCAGTGTAGTCTCTGCTCGCTCTTGTTCTTGCAGTTTCTAGGGTCACAATCCTGGATACCTAAAAGTATACAAGAAGCAGAGGATTTCTGTGATGCTCATCTTTTTGTGCATGTGACAGTTCAATCTAACCATTGTCTGGCTCTGTGTTATCTCATGGCAATAGGACAAACTGGCAGTTACATTTAGAAGCTACATGCTCAGCAAAGGTGAAGAAAAGTACTGCAGACATTTCCAGCAGTGTGAGTGGTTCTCTGATTCCCAACATTTAACAATCTTTTTTCCTTTGAAAATTAAAATCAACATTAATATATTTGGAAGATAGAATTTATTTTTTTCTAATCAGAATGAAATAATCTATAAATTTAATCCTTTTTCTTGCCCTGAATCTTCAGCAAGACTTTGTGCTAACAAGTAAAGATTTTCAGTTCTTTCTTATATATTCCACTTCCAGTTGTTTTTCTACCCTAAATGTCATCAACCTTTTTTATGATATTATTTTTAAAATAAAACATCCAATCCACCAGACAGGTTGCCTTTTCCAGGTTCTAAAACACAAAGAGGTATTTGCAAAAAATTTAGAAAGCCAATCTGGTGTTCTATTTTTAATTCCTGTAGGATACCTCTTTTTTAGATAACAATTATTGTCTCTATAAATATTTCTTAATGTAGCATTTCGGATTTCTGGCACATTCTCTTATGGGTTTGTTTTTGTTATCATACTAACTGTGTACGCAAATAAAATACGAAATAAACTCAACTGGAAAAAATCATACAAGTAAATTTCTTCTTTTTTAGCAATTTTTGTTTCCTTTTCCAGCCTAACGTGCTTCATAAAAATCATACAAACATTCCTGAAGTTAGAACTCAGCCTCTCCTTTCCCTTGTCTCTGAAATAACCTTTGCTGAAACAGCCCCTCTACCAATTATTAATATTTTCTTTGCTGCCATTTTGTGCCTGCAACTGGTAGAGTGGCAGAGCGAACGGAGCAGGAAGATTTGTAATCCAGTTATTGATAAGCACGGGGAATTAACCATTTGCTAATAGATGGGTTGTTCATACAGCAATTTATCTTTAGCTTGTACTTTTGCAAAGTAAATATTTATATTCATTGTTCATGTAATTTAATTCATATATATGTGCAGGTTAAATATCTGAAGGTTATTTATGGTCTGTGGCAAAAGGTTATGAACAAATTGAATTCATGGAGAGGGATCACTATTCCCTTGTGGTCACAGCAGGAGTTGTTTTTCAAGTGTTTCTAATGAAAATAGAGACCAGTCTTAGCCTTTCTGGTGGTCACCAAAATCATTGTATCTTAAGCTCCTGGCAGTGGTTCTTTAAACAAAGCAAGGTCATCTGGCACTGAAACAGAATAAGAGATGTTGTAACAGCAGTTATTAAGGGCAAAAATGTTCCATTCACAGACCACAAGCAGCAACACCACTCGTCAGCAGTGTTCCCACTTACACGAGACACTCACCTGGAGATCTGCAGGTCTTCCCTTATCCTCTCATTCCATTGCAAGGAGTTCCTCGTGCCTGGATGTGGAATCCTGCAATAAATGATCTGATGCTCAAGGTTTGAGAGGTAGAGAGAAACTTCCATTCCAGTGGACGTTTTTCTCCTTCTGGGCTCATCTCCGTAACGCATTCTTGAGCCAAGTAGAAAGGCTGTTGGGTAATACAAAAAGTCATCTAAATGCACAGCACAACGTCTGTTCCTATGTCAACATAATCATCAATCTAGGGTAGAAAAGTAATAATTTTCTTCCCAAATTATTTTTCTTCTACTCCTTTGGTATGCCAGGAAAATGACAGAGCTTCAGCAGACAACAAAACACCATTTTAATAGCTCTGATATTCATCAATGACAGGAAAAGTGAACACTACTAATAATTGTACTTCTTGTACTAGATATCTGGAAAGATAACCTTTATTGAGATATGCACAAAGCCTTTTCTGTTGAATTTCTCATCCATTCAAATATTTTTTTCTGTGTATTTTATCAAATCATATTCTGCTATCCCTCATGACAGGTCAAATGTGCTAAATCAGTTTTCACATTAGAAGTTGCTTGCTAAGAAGTACCAGCATGCTTTATCTTCATTTTTTTTCACCAAAGTTTTCAAGTTTTCTGTAGGACTTGTTAGCAGCCTCTTGGTTTCTAAATGCAATTCTTGTTTACAAAATATATTCACACGTAGAGGAAAAATATCTATTTCAAAATTACTTGATAGTTACTACAATATTTAATATTTTAACAGGATTTTAACATTTGTATGTCAAAAATAAGGTGCTTTATTATATTTTAACACATTCATTTTTACAGAAATTTTGACATTAAAATAGAATTACTCTTTTCCTTTGTAATCAAGACGCATGCTTCTAACTACCCTGTAACCTCATCTATTCCATTTTAATTACAGACAATGCAACAGCTTAGAGTATTTACATAAGCTGTCCAGACACAGTAAACAATCAGCAAAAAACTTTAATAACATCAGATTAAATCTTGAAGTAATTAATTCATTTTTAGTCGGTATTTATGTGTATAAACATTTGGGGGAGGGATTGCAAAGAGTTGGTGATGACCTCAAGATTTCACCCAGCAGTAATAGATTTAGTCTGTGACTTCTTTTCTGCTTTTAGACACTAAATGCTCACATCATCAATTGATCTGAATGTTTGCTTTAATATAATTCTTTTATGACTGAAGTTTGAAGATATTTCCTTGAACTACAGATATTTTAGTGGTTTAATCTCATAATAAGTATTAAACATAATTTGACAATATAGGTTATCAGGCTAAATGATTTTAATAAATTTAGAGTTAATTTGCTAAAAAAGTATAATTACTTCTTATTTAATCAGAGCTTGAGTTCATGAAGGGGGAAATTAGCATTCTACATATAGCCAAATCCCTATTTCTCTGATTCAGAGAAAACTCCTCTTCGATGTAGTCTTGCCTGAGTGAGACATGAATAGGAATTTGACTGTGGTAAATACAGTGCCCAGAAAATTTTTGTCTTTTCCTGGTGTTACTAAAAAGACAATTCTTATTCAATACCACTCTTCATACTAAATTGGCTTTGCCAGAGCATGCTAATGTTTATAAACCATCAGTCCTATTTGTACAGAATGGAGGAAAAACAATCCCTGGTTGCTATAAGTCAGCTTATCTACTCTTTTTTTCTTTTAGTTTTCCAAAGGTGATGACACCAGGCTGTTTGTATCTCACCTACCAGATGCATAAATCATAAAATTAGGAGAAGTAGGAATTGTTTCACTCTGAAGTTTTATCTATTAAATTGTTATTCCAGAAGAGCACAAGAGCAGAGATCATCCACTGAAGAGTCTCTGAGACGAGATGTGGTTTTATATAAGGTCAAAAGAGTCGCTCACCAGAAGGCCTCAAGAATAAGCTTTCTAACAGAAACCCTAAATTTATTTGAGGACCGGTATCTACTACTATCCATTACAGTCATCCCTGCTAACTTAACTGTGATTATGAAAATCACAGAAAGACATTCGATATTTATATTATGAATATGAGTTTTATTATTATTAAAAAATTATTTTCTTGTCTTTTTTGGTGTTTTCTTTTTTCCAAACACATAGATGAAGTCTGTTCATTCACTCTAATGAGTAGATGCTCAGACTGCAGGTGAATTAAGCAAGGATTTTGGCAGTGTATTCAACATATTGAGAACATCTATTTTTCTTGCTGATATTTTCCGTTCTACGTCAGTTTCGTGCCAATGTTTGTGGTGATTGCCACAAAAATGCAGGGAATAGACTGATGAGAGACCCTTAAGAAATAAAATCATATGAAGAACTTTATTAAAACACATTGTACACTGAGTCCAGCTACCTATTGTTCCTCCATGTACACGACCACAGCAATGTGGGCTTGAAATTACCAAAGTTGAACTTTGGTCATTTCTGTGTCAACATGGTTATAATGAGTAATGGCTGTGTCAACATGGGCAATTTATCCCACGATCCAACCCCAAACTGCTTGCAGCCCCACCCAGATGTCTCTGGGACCCTTAAAATGTGAAACTGATGTTTGAGTTCTGGCCCTCTGAGAGCATTGGCAGGTCCTCAAGAATCAAAGCCTTGTACTCTGCTTGGTATCCCCTGGCTGTCTAAAACTGCCACGACTTATGCTCAACTAAAGCGAGTAAATTGCAATTGCTGGGAGATGATGTATTGCCATTCCCTCTGGAAGAAGAGTTAAGTGTTTGCAAACAGCCCACCCCAGGGACATGAGGTCCTGGCACGGGCAAGGCATTCAAGTGCTCACACACAGCATTTCCCCTGACCAGTTTTCCTGTGGCTCACAGCTGGCACAGGCAGAAAACTAGTCTGTTTTTAGATAGCACAGTTTTCACAAAAACTAAGTTCATATTCCACAGCAATACTTCAGATTAATTTTCTCGCCTAAAAGACTGTCATTTTAAAGTACCTCATATATATGTATAGATGTAGAAGACATCATACACATATATAATCTCTATGACTTAAAAAGTAAGAAATCATATGTATACACGTATATATGTGTGCAAGTCTGTGTATGATCTCTCCTAATTTAAAGGACTGTACAAAAGGCTCGTCAGTATTTCTTTACAGAGACAGAAGTGGGAGATAAAGTGCCTTATTAACACCTGGAATATCACTCACCATCTGGAGAAGCTCAGATCACACTGGAGATGCAAGATTTGGACACAAATTTCTGGTATGTGATCCCAGACTTCAAGCTCAACCAGTTAGAGATGTGTTGTGTAGTTCTAGCCAGATTTTTACACCCATTTGGCTTCAGCATAAACGCCTACACGAGGTGCAGAGCAATAGAGAATTAGTCCCACTGAGCTTAATAAAAACCTAGGGAGGGGAAAAAATCATAGTTCATTTGTGGAGCCCTGAGTAGTTTTTTATAACTTAAAAATGGGTTTGGAAGTGCCAGTATAAAAAAACAAGAGCTCCAGTACAGCCAAAAGGAAAGTATACAACATAAATAAAAACATATGGAGACTTCTAGAAACAAGTTGGGATTTGTCTTCCAAAACCTCCCAAAACCACACTCCCCTGTTCTTCCTGCAGGTCATGAGGAAAGGGTGGTTCTATGTTTCCTGTCCAGATGGAGAGCTCAACATCATACTCTCATTCCAGTACTTATTCCGGAAGTGCCACATTACCCCATTTTCTCTAACACCTGCTACGAAACACTTCAGGCTTGTTCCGTCTTGCTCAAGGCGCAGGGGGAAGGACATTGGCACCATCAAAGGTTATGTCCAGTGCTGCAATTGACAATTCCAAAGCAAGCAGTCCCCACTGCCCTGGAGTTACTTGCAGAAGGGTGTTTATTTCACAGACACCATCCAAGGAACAGCTCTAGCAGTACAGGTGCTGACACCTCTAATTCGGTGTAAATGAGTGGACATGCGGAATTCCTCTGGCCAGCTTTTCTTTTATGATTTTCTCTTCCATGGTATTTGTTGTTCTGAAGATGGAATGCTGTTGCTGTTGCACACAAGTAGCCTTCAGTAGTGGGTAAAGAGGAGGATTTTCCAAGCCTCACACAAGGAAATGCATTAAAAATGTAAACTATGCTAGCTGACACATATTTATGTGTCCAGGCGGCTTACTGGAATGCAGCCTATTGTGACACCACAAAATCTATTACTTATGTCTGTGGTTGGTTTATGTCATACAGTTCTCATTAAACACATATTGGCCAAGGTTCTCCTGCCTTCTGAATTCAGTTTAGTTCATGCAAATCACAAATCTCAGCCTAGATTTTTCCTTGTCCTACTACTTGTCAAGAGCAGAAATGCCTTGAAGCTTCTTTATCCCATCTTAAGTAACAAGGTCTCCAAAGACCCATGAAGAAACCCACAGCTTTATGTCTGTCCATGTGGGGCCTAAATCAAGAGCTAAAAAAAAGATTCACATTCAGAACATTGTATAACAGAAAAGAAGGGGACATATCAGATGTTGAATATACTGTCTGAGACCATCCTCCATGGGCAGATATCCAGTGTGAGCACCAGTAGGAAACGCTGTAAGAACAATGCAAAGGGTCTGGGGTACTCCTTAGATGCAGGCTCCATAACTTGAGTCATTGATTCAAGTACGAATTACTGCAGGGAGAGGAGAGGAGAGGAGAGGAGAGGAGAGGAGAGGAGAGGAGAGGAGAGGAGAGGAGAGGAGAGGAGAGGAGAGGAGAGGAGAGGAGAGGAGAGGAGAGGAGAGGAGAGGAGAGGAGAGGAGAGGAGAGGAGAGGAGAGGAGAGGAGAGGAGAGGAGAGGAGAGGAGAGGAGAGGAGAGGAGAGGAGAGGAGAGGAGAGGAGAGGAGAGGAGAGGAGAGGAGAGGAGAGGAGAGGAGAGGAGAGGAGAGGAGAGGAGAGGAGATGCAAGCAGCGTCACAATTGGTGCGTATCCCCTGTCACTAACAAGGCCCTGCAGGTTCCATTGCAGAATAAATATGAAGATCTGCAAGTGGAATTGACTCCAAGGACCGACAACTCACACAGCCTGGAAACATCCCCAGGACAGGTAAACCAAAGCCACCAATTAAGACAGCTTCCGTAAAGAAGAAGAGGAGGGTTGTTGTCATTGGTGACTCCCTCCTGAAAGATACAGAGGGTCCAATATGTAGACTGGACCCACTGCATAGGGAAGTCTGTTGCTTACCTGATGCCTCAGTTGGTGAAGTGGCAAGACAACATCCCAAACTTGTCAAGTCCACATATTATTACCCACTACTCATTTAATGAAAAAACAACTAGTAACCTCAAGGAAATTTAAAAGGACTTTAGGGCCTTAGGTCAAATGGTAAAGGGATCAAGTGTATTCTCATCTCTCATAGAGAACGGTGAGGGAAGGAATTGGAGGAACACGGTGCGAAGGACAAAACTTCGGGTTCTTTGACAATGGGTTGGTCAACACACCAGGCCTGCTGGCAAACGATGGGGCACACCTGCCCCATAAGGGCATGAGGACACTCTTCAAGAAGGTGATCGGACTAATCAAGAGGGCTTTAAACTAGATTGGAAGGGAGAAGGGGACATCACTGGGCTTAATAGATTAAATCATGGAAAAGGCACCTCGGACTCTGAGGGATGGTCTAGTGGTGAGAGTCCCTGGTCTACTACCTCAGTGGAAGTGCGGAAAAGCACTCCAGGTGGCAGCCAGAATTCAAAGGTTATTGGTGGGTTACAAACCACGGATACTAGACAGTCAGTATTTGAGCCTATTCCGCTTAGGAAAGGGGTGGAAACAACAGCCCAGCTGAAGTGCATTTACACCAATGCACATAGCATGGGCAACAAACATGGGGAGCTGGAAGCCATTGCTAGACTAGAAAACTATGATATAATCGCCATCACGAAACATGGTGGGATGATTGGTACAACTGGAGTGCTACCAGGGGTGGCTGTAAACTCTTCAGACAGGACAAGCTGGGAAAGAGAGGCAGTGGGGTTGCCCTCTATGTTAGAGAAAGTTTTGATTATGTAGAACTAAAATATGCTAATGATAGGGTTGAGTGTTTGTGGGTTAAAATCAGTGGAACCCACAGTAAGGCAGACATAGTGGTGGGAGTCTGTTATCGGCCACCCAGCCAGGATGAGGAAACCGGTGAGCTCTTCCACGAGCAACTGGGAGAAGTCTCACAATCACTGACCCTCATTCTTGTGGGAGACTTCAACCTTCCAGATGTCTGCTGGAAGTATAACACAGCAGAAAGGAAGCAGTCTAGGAGGTTCATCGAGTGTATGGAAGATAACTTCCTGACACAAGTGGTGAGTGAACTGACTGGGGAAGGTGCCCCACTGGATCTGCTGTTTGTGAACAGAGAGGGCCTTGTGGGGAGGTGACTGTTGGAGGACGCCTGGGGCACAGTGATCATGAGATAATAGAATTCTCAGTTCCTGGAGGAGTAAGGATGGAGGTCAGCAGAACCACCACCTTGGACTGCCAGAGGGCAGACTTTGGCCTGTTTAGAAGTCTGCTTGATAAAGCCCAAGAGGGCTTGATGTTCCTCAAGAAGGAAATTCTGGCAGTGCAAGAACAGGACATCTCTGTGGGCCGTAAAATGAGTCGGCGGGGAAGAAGGACAGATTGGCTTAACAGAGAGCTCTGTGTTGGTCTAAGGAAAAATAGGAAAATATATGAGCTTTGGAAGAGGGAGTAGGCATCTCAGGAGGACTCCAAGGAGCAGGTGAGATCATGTAGGCACCCAAACAGAACTCCATCCAGCCAGTTCTGTGAGAGACAACAAAAATGTTTCTTCAAGTATATGAACAACAACAGGATGACCAAGGAGAATCTCCCTCCCTTACTGGATGCAAGGCGAACGGTAGTAACAAAGGATGAGGACAAGGCAGAGGTACTTAATGTCTTCTTTGCTTCGGTCTTTAGTAAGGTAATAGTAAGGTAGTAGTATGGTAATAGTAAGGTAAAATGTTCTCTGGGCTCCAAGCCTCCTGAGCCAGAAGGCTGTGAAAGTGAACCCTTAGTGTTCCAACAAGACTTGGTTAGAGATCTGTTCAGCCAATTAGACCTCCACAAGTCTATGGAGCCGAATGGGATATGCCCAAGGATATTAAAGGAGCTGGTGGAGGTCCTTGCCAAACCCCTTTCCCTCATCTCTCAACAGTCCTGGCTGACTGGGGAAGTGCTGCTGCACTGGAGACTGGCAAATGTAACTCCCATTTACAAGAAGGGTCAGAGGGAGGATCCAGGGAACTCCAAGCCTGTCAGCTTGACCTCGGTGCCAGGGAAGGTCATGGAGCAGATCACAGTATCACAGTATCACAGTATCACAGTGTCACAATATCATAAGGTTGGAAAGTACCTCCGAGATCATAGAGTCCAACCTATAACCCAACACTAACACCAACACTAACACCCTCCCATCATCTAAACCATGGCACTCAGTGCCTCATCCAGTCTCCCCTTAAACACCTCCAGGGTTGGCGACTCCACAACCTCCCTGGGCAGTGCATTCCGATGGCCAATCACCCTTTCAGTGAAGAACTTTTTCCTAACATCAAGTCTAAACTTTCCCTGAAAGATCATACTGAATGCTATCACACAGCACATGCAGGATAGCCAGGTGATCAGACCCAGTCAACGTGGGTTTATGGAAGGCAGTTCCTGCCAAACCAATCTGATCTCCTTCTATGATAAGGTTACACGGTTAATGGACAAGGGAAAGGCTGTAGACATGCTGTATCTGAAATTCTGTAAAACCTTTGACACCATTTCTCACAGTATTCTGCTTGAGAAAGTGGCTGCCCTTGGCCTGGATGGGCACAGCCTGTGCTGGGTGAAAAACTGGCTGGATGGCCAAGCCCAGAGAGTGGTGAGGAATGGATTTAAATCCAGTTGGAGGTCGGTCACAAGTTGTGTTCCCCAGGGTTCAGTACCGGATTCAGTCCTGTTCAATATCTTTATTAATGATCGGTATGAAGGAATCGAGTGCACCCTTAGCAAGTTTGCAGATGACACCAAGCTGGGTGGTGGCGTTGATCTGCTTGATGGGAGGGAGGCTCTGCAGAGGGATCTGGACAGGCTGGATTGATAGGCTGAGACCAACCGGGTGGGGTTTAACAAGACCAAGTGTCAAGTCCTGCACTTGGGACACAACAACCCCATGCAGTGTTGCAGGCTTGGGGAAGAGTGGTTGGAGAGTTGCCTGGAGGAGAAGAACCTGGGGGTGTTGGTTGGCAATGGCTGAACATGAGCCAGCAGTGGCCCAGGTGGCCAAGACGGCCAATGGCATCTTGGCCTGTGTCAGAAACAGCGTGGCCAGCAGGACCAGGGCAGGGATTGTGCCCCTGGACTTGGCACTGGTGAGGCCACACCTCGAGTACTGGGGTCAGTTCTGGGCCACTCACTCCAAGTAGGACATTGAGGGGCTGCAGTGCATCCAGAGAAGGGTGATTAGGCTGTTGAAGGGGCTGGAGAACAAGTCCTACAAGGAGTAGCTGAGGGAACTGGGGTTGTTTAGCCTGGAGAATAGGAGGCTGAAGGGAGACTTCATCGCTGTCTACAGCTGCCTGAAAGGGGGCTGTGGGAGAGCAAGTGTTGATCACTTCTCTCAAGTGGCAGGTGATAGGACAAGAGGAAATGGCTATGAGTTGCACCAGAGGAGCTTCAGACTACATATTAGGAAGAATTTCTTTACCAAAAGGGTTCTCAGGAACTGGCAGAGGCTGCCCAGGGAGGTGGTTGAGTCACCATCCCTGGGTTTAGCAGAAGGTAGGACTCAATGATCTCCAAGGTCTTTTCCAGTCAAAAGATTCTGTGATTCTAAGAAGAGATGAGATTATTTCAGTTGAAAGGGACCTGCAATGACCATCGAGTCCAACTGCCTGACCATTTCAGGGCTGACCAAAAGTTAAAGTGCAGTACTAAGGGCATTTTCCACTGACAGACCAGGGGCATCAACCATCTCTCTAGTTCCAGTGTTTGACCCACCATCTTTGTAAATAAATGCTTCATAATGGTAAGCCTAAACCTCCCCTGGTGAAGATTTGAGTCATTCCCATGCGTTCTGTTTCTGAATACCAGGAAGAAGAGATCAGCACCTCCCTCTCCACTATTCCCTCCTCAGGAAATTGCAGAAATCAATGAGGTTGCACCTCAGACTCCTTCTTTCTAAACTGGATAAACCCAGAGTCCTCAGCCCCTCCACATAATACATGCCTTCCGGTGCTGTCACCATCTCTGTTGCTTAGTTTGGGGTAACCTCCCTGGAGGCCTGGTCCAAGTTGCAATGCACAGGTTCTATCTCAAACTAACAGACCCATCGCAGCTATAGACCAAGAGGAGCCATTTTGGAACTTCACATCATATTGGTAGCACTGTATCTGTCTGTCCAAGGGTGGCTCCTTAAAAATCAGCATTGACTTACAGGACCACAAGAATTGCTCCAAAGGACAAGGATAGGGGCAGTGTTGGGCATGGGAATGGTTAACAATAAATCAAATAAAATTTCAAAAAAAATTGACCTCTTTTCTCTCCAGAACTGAGACAATTGTTGGCAATAGATGCACCATACTGAGGCACAGATTTCCCAAAGGAGCCCAAGGACTGTATTCCCTCCTGCTATTAGTGCTGACCTGTACCATTATCTGTTGTGTAAAACAGAGCAACCACACAGCTCCCTGTGTGGACCAGTACCATGTCCATCCTGGTGGTATTCATTTACAAATGTCAACAATGAGGAGAGGGTACACCCCAACTGCCAATTAACCCTCCATATCCCAAAGTGAGGGTCATGTTCTCTATTCAGGCGTTAAAAGACAGCGAGGTAGACACATAAAGCATTTCAGGATGCATAAGTGCTATAATAAAATTATAGCACTTTGGGATTTGGAAAAATTAAACTATGGCATTATTCCAATTTTCCTGAAACATGTATGCTTCCACATTAATTGTTTCTAGATATTGAACAAATCTTTATCCCACCAATTAGAAATACATGTGCCATTACATTTTCTATCCACTGTCACATGGATCAATCCAGAAACGTAAACTTATACACCTTTTGTACATTGGTTATTATATTTTTCAGTAATTTCACTACCCCAGAGAAATTATATTCACACAGTACAAAAAATTTCAAACAATGGTAATAGTGGGGGGAAAAAAATCTGGGTTTCTTTTATTTTTTCTAACTTGGTATTAACTTAATGATATGTGACATTGCTATCAGTGCAGCGCAATAAAAATGAAATGGTACCCAATGTGCACAGACACTATGGAAATTTCAAATGACAACAGCAACAACAAAAATTATACTTTCCCTTTCCTTTCCTATGCCCTTTGCATTAACGTAAGGATATGTGACTTTGCTATCCATGCACTGCAATAAAAATAAAATTGGTGGCCAATGTGCCCAGACAGAGCCTTCAAATAAAACAAAAATAAAATTATACTCCTTTGCATCATGTAAAGGATACATGATACAAGGCACAAATTTCACTTCGCTGCCACATAACAAATAATATGCCAGCTGAGAACCTATATTTCTTTCTCTTCGTGAGGGAGGAAAACAAAGTACTTTAGAACAATTTTTTTAATTTTTCTTCATTTTATAAACACTGAAAAATATGTTTTAAAACAGTTTCTTATATTAGACTCATTGTGTTTATACATTTCCTAAATGAATGCTTTTTTGGTAACATGTTTGTGTCTAACATTACTCATATAAATAAAAATATACAGTCATTTTATGGCATAATAGGCAAACAGACATCTGCATGCAACATTTCCCTCATTAGATGTTATCATGCTAGCATATTTTTATGACTTTGCTGCAAAATACAATGTGCTGATTTGAAACCTTCTTAAATATAACTTATTATGTATGTTAACAACCCGAATGCTTTTGTTATGCTTGGAGAACTGTTTAATAATGGAGTAGTTAACACTGGTTTAGTACAAGGCGGTGTGACCTGGAGGAATATGACACGGTGGGAACAAGAGCAGTAGCTCCTCGTCTATGATCAGTGAATTGCTGATGGTCTCTTCTTTGAGACAACGGGGCAGCCAGTAACTGTCCTTTTTTGCAACTAATAAACTGTATTGTAAATAATTAGGCACACATTAGGTGCCTTAGCATAATTTTTCAACCAAGTAGTTTTAAAATTAAGACAAAAAATGCACAGATTTTATCAAAAATATAAGATGAAACAGAGAGTTCTCCAACAGATTATGTTTTTTGAGAAAATGCCCTCACATGGTGTGAATGTTGGGAGTGTCATATGTAGGGATGGGAGCTGGACTTGATGATCCTTTTTCGGTCCCTTCCAGCTCAGGTGATTCGATGATTCTATGTTTTGAAATAATAACAGTAAATAAAGGTCATCAGCCTGGAAGACTCAGTAAAGAACTCTTTCATTTTAATGGGAGGAAGTTCCATCTCCCAGTTGTTGTAATGGTTTAACATGAGCACAACTGTCACTGTTAAAAACCCTCCTTGTAAAGAGAAGAAGAGATGGAGAATTCAAGCATTGGCAACATCGGGCCAAGGAGCCAATGGCACATGATCAGATGAGGGTATGTGCTGGTTTCAATTACCTCGGGATGCGTACAGCTAAGGAAGCAAATATCAAGGAATCAGATATGTTGATGATCTGGCTGCAAAAATGCACAAATGCACTGCTTGTCACTGTCAATTTAGAAGTGCCAGGCGGGAGAGGCTGCAGAGAGCAGAAACTACCGAGGAAGTGATTTACACACTGGGCATTCTGAACAAACTGTTCTGCTCTGAATGTATTTAAAGGCTTTCTTCACCGTGATTGTAAGAACGGAATGAATCCTCCAAGCCGTTAGTGCTTTCAGCTGGATTTGATCAAATTGTTACACCCTCCATGCCCAGGCTCTGGAAGATGAATACATAATTGAGAAATTCTCCCTTCTAAAATATTTCTTAAATCCAACAACAAAAGAATTTAATCAGAAAGTTACTCCCTTTTCAGGGATAGTTCTGCCATAGCTGTTTGGATAAAATGACTGGAAATCAGAGCTACAGTCATTTAAATAATCTGTTAGAAAGCTATTACATTTTCCTAATGCTAGTCATTTTTAAATGGCTCTTGGTTTGATTCATGAACAATACATGAACAGTACATGATTCACATGGGCAATTTTTATTAAGCACTTATCCCAAAAAGACTGTCAGACCGGGTGAAATCCATTGTGTATTACGGCATTTTCAAGTATATTTTTAAATAACATGCGTTAAGGTTGAACTTCTTATAGACCAAAGTTGACAAAGAAGTTGGGCCTGATGCAGAAGATCAAGGAGCCAACAGAGGCTGAAAGATATTACATAGATAATTGTAAAGATCTTGCTGCAGTTCAAGTCCTTTTGAAGTTCTGTAATGACTTTTTGCTATCAGACACTGTCAGGTTTAATTGAAGTCAAAGCTTGCTACTTAATCATGAGATCCATAAGTGCGTAAATATTAGTGCTGCTGCTAAGCAATGACTCGCCTTAGTATTAATCAGTAAAAATCTTTTGCATTGCTGTAAGGGCACAGCACAGAGTGGGCTGCACTGAGATGTGCATTACTGTGTTCACAGGGAGGGTGGTACAGGTTCAATATATCAGAAAGTTTTGTTTTTAATTTCATTTCTAACTGACTTGGTTTGGGTGTTGGGTAAGTTAATCTCCCTCCGTACAACAGTTCCTCACTTGTCCCAGGTATAAGGTATGGATTAGATAAAATATTACTCAACTGACTGGGGTACTACAAGGACTAAAAAATTTACTGCAATCCAAGAACCTTCGATAGCTTAAAGTGTTCAAATATTCCTATAGTTTGAAGTTCAGCATAATGCATAATATATGAGCATAAAGACAATCACGTCAGTTTTTACTACCCTGGTGGCAAACGCACCCATTCTCCTTATGCGCAGTGAATGTGGGGATGTTTTTAAAAGAGGCATTATTGCTAATTGCCATTTTGAAACAAACAATGTATTGCCAGTTGGGCAATATGATCAAAATCCAAAGCATTGTTTCTGCTGTGCTATAAAAGAAGTTGGATTATGCGATTCAGTGCCAAAGTGACTAAGGTCTGCTTAAAGAGTTCTAAATTACGGTAAGCATTTAAACTGATAAACAGAGACTTAATATGGGCCACAACAGGATTAATGAATAAATAACAGGGTCTTACGTTACCTATTTACAATCACATTTAAAAGTGGCAATCTGGCTTTTCATTTTACTTGAGGTGCAATTCACACTGGACAACAGGCAGTGAAGTTTTGTGTCTAAAAAGCCTATTGCCTGAACTAAAGAATTCCAAGTACACAGTTTCTTAGTTTTGTAGATCTTCTAGTCAAAGTTCATCCACTTTTCAAAGTTGGGTGGAAACCCTAACACAATTTTTAGCACACTGTACTGTTACAACTCTACTGCACACCACATACCAAAGAGTTGCCCTGGGGTAAAAAAATGGTGTTGTTAGGGTCCTGGGCAAAGTGTACTTCTAGGACACATTGAATTTTAATGCATCTTAGTTGTACTCCATTTTGGGAAATCATGTTTCTTTTGTTGTTGAGTTACTCAGGTCCTTAATCAGGTCTCTAATATGTTCAACAAAGCATCAGGATACATGAAATATCTTACTAGATAATCCTCTTTGGAATCCACAGTTCAGTTATTAAGTATTCCTTTCACTAATCTCTGTAATCCTCTGTTGATATAGGCCAGTAAAACAGTGGCTAAACCCCATATGATAAAAATAAGTCTAGGTTTCACAATCATTCTTTTTATGTTTTCTGTTCTTTTCTTCTCAGGGATTCTTACTCCTGAAGGGATGTGACCAGCCTTATAGGTGTTGCACCTAGTATTTCACAGAAGCCACAGGGAAGGTCTTTACACCAGTGTGTTAACCATGAGTCGAGATCCATCAGCAAACTCACACACATTCAGAAAATATATGTAAAAGTCAGGACCCAGGATCGTGAGCTGTTTGATAACTGAAATGACATTCGCTCACTGGTGTTTGCAGCCACTGAATTAGCAATCAGTGTTAAATCTTCACATGCAATGAAAGTTAACAATGCTGGTTTTATATGGTCCCAAAAAAATCGAGTCTGTTTTCTCCTTTTGATTACAGTTCATTTAAGGGAAGAACGTTACTGCATGCTTTGAAAATGTTTTATGTGTCTTTGGCTGATAGAACACACAAAACGTTTGAATAGGCCCATTTATTTGAGCAGACGTATTAAATAATACTTTAAATGTGAACTTGCATGTCATAAATTTTGTACTCTCTTTAAAGTAGGATAAATCTGTGTATTTAAAATACTCTTTCTTCAAAGCCATCTTTTTCTTTTTTTTCAAACAGTCATAAAGGAAACTGATTTGTGCTGCATGAACAATGCCAGCATCATCATTTTAATGTTATCCATATGGGCTTCTAATAATAGATAAGAGACTACATTCGTATTGTATGTCTTAGAGACATTTAAAATCTTGATAAGGAAAGGCTGATTTCATTGGCCCCACAGTTAAAGGAAAGCAGACCCTAATTAAAAGAATTCTGTTCTGAATTAACTAGTTTGACATGTGCTAATTGACAGTTCCTGTGAAATGGTTCTAATTAAAGTCAATATGTCTTTTTCAATTAAAAGGAAATTAAGAATATACTAATATACATTAACAACTTAATCTGCCTTCAATATCCCATACATCAGCTGCTTTTTTTCTAATGTTATTGGAGAACCATCTGACATGCATCTTCTACTGTTTGGTTATGGTGTCTCATTATTACTCAACAAGAACGAAGGCAGTGGTGGATATCCCCTAGAGCAAGACAAGAACCTGCCTATACTTCATGCACACAATTCCTCATCTCCTGCCTGATAAAAGGTAAACTCACCTTTCCACATAGAATAAACAAATATTTTTCTCATGACCAGAGAAATCCTTATTAATTGCACACTGGGGCAAGAATTTACAATTAGTCAGTTAATTCAAACTTTTAATAGAAACCTTAGAAGTAACGGTGCACTGCTGGGTTGTTCTTTCGTTATTTGGCCCAAGGAAATACAGGATTTTTACTTTTGAGAGCCATCTCTCAGGTTCTGTTTCAGAAATCAATGCAGGGAAGAGTTCTCTGGTGGGAATGCTTTTAATTGCATATACAAGAAGAAAATGGAAAACATGCCTGCTTGGTAGAGCAGTGCTGAAAACCATCCCATTGTTGTTGCTTGAAATGTGACGTGGCTGTTTATAGCCACACAATTGAGTATTTAACTGTGCAGTTCACTTTTTGTTACCAATTCCAAGGCTTCACTGCTACTGAATTTATTAACTAAAAAAACTCCATTAAAAATACCAGGATTAACTGATAACTATCAGGGTCTTATGTTACCGATTTACAATCACATTTAAATAGTGGCAATACAGCTGTTAGTTATTCTTGGGGTATGCTTCATACTGAACTGCAGGCAGGAAGTGAATAACTTCATCAAATAATACACCTATCACCCCATGCCAGTGAAATGACTATCTTGAACGTATAGTGAACTATACAGAAGACAATCATCTGCTCTTATCAACTTTGCTATTGATTTCTCATAATTTTTATTTTCATATTTGGAAAACACAAATAAAAAACTCAGCCAATGACAGATCTTGGGGTGAGTAGAGTCACTAAAGAAACAAGCAAACTAATTGACTTAAAAGGTAATTAGACAATTGCTTTGAAAAAAAAATGCCTTATTCAGGCTGTTAAGAAAACAATTTCACTTCTATTATAAATTTTGTATTTCAAGGAACACTACTTCAGCTATGAATATTCACTCAGCTGAATTTATCATAAAGAGAATATATTATCTAGCCAGATTTACCAAAGCTTGACTTGGCTCTGGCTGTCTATAACATTTTTATTATTTTCAAGTGACTCTTTAAAATCATAACAAAAAGTAGTACCTTTTTTCAAGAAGACGAAAATTCAGCAAATAGTCATTTACCTGAGACATTATGAGACAAATTGTGTGACAGCGAATAGATTTTTTGAGCTCCAGAAACAGAACCAGAGAGTTGTTTAGCGTACAACTGGGCTTCAGAAACTGTATAAAATGCTCCAGGAGTATTTGGGAGTTGTGGAGGTATTATTTTTTTATCTGTTTTTGTTTGAGCTTTTTAGATTTCCTGGTACTTGTTGAAATGTATGTTCATTTTCAGAAGCAATCAATATCCAAAATACTTCATACTATTGAAATAATACAGTCTAGTTCTGTTTAACAGAAAGAACACGGCCAGATTTTCAGGGCTGTGTGACCAAATTTCGTATAGACAGCTACTTAACGTTTGTGAAAAAAAAATGTCAATAGAAGTTTTAAATCTTTGTCCCAAATCATCTATTACAGACCTTGAAATGCCTCATCTAAATGCTAAAACCAACTTTCTTCATCACCCTCTTATAACTACATAGGCCAGTTGCACAAAGTTTTGGACCTTGCAAAATACTTCAGCAAAATATCTTGATTCTCAGCCTGAATTAAGTTTTTGACTAGCCATTATGAGGCCTTAGTATGTTTCTTACCCCTCATTTGTGCTGCTGGTGGGTCACAGTGATTCTGATGGAAGATTTTAAGGGCAAAAGGAATTCAGAAAACCTGAACTAAAGAAAAGGAATAGCTGAGATACAGAGCTTGAAAAGTGGTTGTTTGGTTCTTTAAAATGTAGTTAAATGCCCAAATCCCTTTGAGGATGCAATCTCTGGTGAGACCACACCTCCAACACTGCGTTCAGTTTCAGGTCCCTCACTCCAAGAAGGACATTGAGGTGCTGAGCACGTCCAGAGAAGGGTGATGAGGCTCGGGAAGGGGCTGGAGAACAAGTTCTGTGAGGAGCAGCTGAGGGACCTGGGGTTGTTTGGCCTGGGGAAGAGGAGGCTGAGGGGAGACCCCATAGCTGCCTACAACTGCCTGAAAGTAGGTTTTGGTGATGTGGGTGCTGGGCTCTGCTCCCAACTGACAAGCGATAGGATGAGAGGAAATGGCCTCAAGTTGTGCCAAGGGGGGTTCAGATTGGACATCAGGAAAAATTTCTTCACTGAAAGGGTTCTCAGGCCCTGTCAGAGGCTGCCCAGGATGTTGGTTGAGTTGCCATCCCTGGAGGGGTTTAAACGACAGGTAGATGAGTTTCTTAGGGATGCGGTTTATTAAGGGGACAGGTACGGTTGGACTTGATGACCTCAGAGGTCTTTTCCATGATTCTATAAAGGGTCTGATGTATTATTTCAATATAAACACCCTATTTGACCAAACCAGATGCTAAGCTGATCAGGTCCTAGGGACATCCTTGTCCAAAGGAAAAATAGTCACACATTTACAACAGAAACTGCAGCAGCAAAGTGGACTGGGCTCTTTGACACCACATCTTTGTATTCTTCATAATCTTTAATAATACCTTATCTAAACCAGGGACAGGATATTCAAAGATCATTTACACATATGCCTCTGTCCAAATATGAATCAGAAATCCACTATTTTCCCAGCATTAGATTTTTAACCATTGCCTCAGCATGGTGCTTGTGCTGAGGTATGATGTTAAACATGTCTCTGAATCAGTAAATAAACAAATCTCTGGGAGACAGCAGAAATTCTGACTACTTGTATTCATTAAAATTCCATGGTACTTTGCACAAGAGGAATGCTAATCCCAGAGCCTAAACTGAGATCAAATCCCACAGGCCATTAAAATATGCTTAAAATAGAGTAAGACTACTTGCAAGATTCAGTTTATAGACCTAGGTGAGTACAGCTCAACAGTATTCTGCCTATGCAAAATGCAGGTTGTTTTTCCACTAGCTGCACTATTCCTTCTTCTCTCACTTTTTACTGTGGCTTTGCTGTAAACTACTAGGAATTTATTTCATATATTCCATAATTCAGCTGCATTTCATATGCAAGTGAGAGGATGAGGATAATAGTACATGACGCACTCAGAAAATTACTTTCCTCTTACTCCCCTTGCTCAGCCTGCTTCAGTTTTTCAATTTCTTGATCTAAAAGTGGGGATGAAGGGGGGAAGAAGATGGAGCATTGTAGAAAAAAAAAATAATTGGCTTGAATCTGAGAACATTTATGAATGAGTTTCATTTGACTCATAAAAGTAGTCACTGTTTGTGGGACCACATGACTGCAGTGCCTTTCCAGAATCTTCTTCTCACAATGCAACCTTTTACAGTGAGGTCAGTGCTGATAGCTCTAGAATACTTCTTGGTCACACAGGTAATCTCAAAGCCAGGGAGACCGGTAAAAAGAGAAACTCGTTGTCCTGCTTTATATAAATGCTTTAATATTAAATAAGCAGCACCAATACTATCAATAAAATAAATAGATAAAAGCACTGCATGAAGCAGAGTAGTAAACTTGAAAATTACCTTCCCATTGGTGAAGGTGTAGATGCTTTTCGGTGAAGCCTGACAACCTTAAAAGTCAAAAAAAACAATAAGACAAAAAAATAAATCCAATTCCTACGAACCTTCCAGAATGCATCTGTCTTTGTATTTGTATAAATAATTAGTGAGGTAGTCTTTCTGTTTATATCCAGCCTAGCTAGATAGAGCTGTTTTTGTGAGGAAGGGAACTGCTGTGTTCTTGATGCAAGCCAAGAACATCCTATAAATTCTAGAGTCCAAGAAAAAATTTATCTTGGCAACAGATCTGCTCGAGAAATCAGCATGTGGGACATGGGATGTTGCGGTCCATGTAAAAACCTCTGGTTAGCAAGTTTTTTCTTCTCTAGCATCTGTCTTTATTACCACTTTTCCTTCTTTCTCCCTCCCCTTTTATAGCACTTACTGGATGTAGTCATATTTTCCCAGCCGTGAATGCTCTGCAAGTTATACATCCTCTTAATACATACATTATGGAATGTGTTTGGTTTTGCTGTTAGAACAGATAAACATATTTTCAACATAGATTTGCTCATGAGCTCAGAAACAAAGTCATGTAGGGTGTTTTCAATATTTTATTGGCTTTTCTATTGAGAACATTTGGCCCCAGGCTGCCTTCATTTACATACCATGTCCCACAACTTTTCTATTATTGTTAATTGAATATTCACATTTCAGCGTTCCTGATCCTGATCCCTGTTTGTTTCACACATTATTTTGTACTCAGTGGCATTAATTTTTCTGACAATATTATTAATATTATCATGCAAATAATTACTTTGTTGAAGTCACTGTTCACTGACAGCAAAAATGACGTAAAATTGGTAATGTGTCTGCCTTCCCCTGCATCGTTTAAACAGGTAGATTAGTTTAGAAAATAATCATGGGTAAGGAAACATAACAGCTTCCTTTTAAGCACATACAATTAAGTATTAAAGCTTTGTATCCTTTATTTTAAAGTCCTTACATTTTGGGCTAAGGTTTGTGGTCTTCACCTTTGCTACAAGGCGTCTTTTTTAAGTGAAAGCAGCAAATTAACTAGAATGATATAATTTTTCTTAACCATCACGAAAGGTTCATCGAAAACAACTAGCTGTAAATAGTTGAAATATGGCATGGAGCTACATTCCAAGAATCTTTCCTTCCACTACAACAGAGAAATCTTTCTTGAACTGTGCCTTCATGCAGATTTTGAGTGTTGAATTCAGATTATATTGTGTACACCTCCAGGGAAGACTGTGCTGAACACACGCACGGGTGAGACTGTTGCCAATGGAAAATGAACAGAGGTGGTAACAAGTAAGGAAAACTGTACCTTCATCATTACTCTCGGCAGTGTGTTCAAAGGATCAGAAGAGCTTCTCATAAATCCAGAAAGGAGCAATCCCACCAGGATGCCCTTTGAATTGTTCTGCGGCTCCTGGTAGATATCAAAACAATCATCCAAAATCAGGCAATGGATTGGATTCATACAACCTGAAACAAGGTTTATTTCAAGCCTTTCACATTTGCGGGCAGC
The DNA here is from genome assembly GCA_033556795.1 of Tapera naevia. Taxonomy (NCBI): domain Eukaryota; kingdom Metazoa; phylum Chordata; class Aves; order Cuculiformes; family Neomorphidae; genus Tapera; species Tapera naevia. Next base: position 1,325,868 of record JAUMJJ010000066.1, read on the forward strand.
AATGTGACTTTTCATGAGCTGAGAAGATGCAAGAAGCATTCATCTCTGCATGGAACCATTTAGAGACCTTCCAGTCGTGCTCTAATATGGACACCAAGTCTTAGACACATAACACACCAGCATTATTTTATGAGCCAGGAGATTCTGAATCCCCAGAGTAAAGTATTTCTTCCAAGTTCTCTACCATTTTTTATTAGAGTCAGGGAAGGTATGTTTAAAAACTGACACTGTAAATAGGCATGGAATTCACAATAGTGTAATTAACAGTTAGTAACCAAAGCTTACACTGGTGTTCATACTTTGGAAAATAATGGTCAGATAAAATCACTACAGATGGTCTCTTGTGCAGTATGATAGAACACTTTTATTCATGTCAAGCCCCAGTCTTTCTGCTTGTAATGCATGCCTGACTTCCATACCAATGCACAGTGACACAAGAGGGTTCATGTAGGTGCATCTCTCTATCTGTATGCCATATATTAAAGGAGTGAGGTGTCTGATACATCTATGAAAAGAGAACATGCTGAAGTGCTGCAGAGATCAGTGAATGTGCCAGACAGAGCCCAGTAAAAGTGTGTGAAAAGTACCCTGTAGAGAGTACTCGTACTTCTGATCGCAGGTAATATTAAAATGGATAACAGTGAAAGCAGACTGGAACCTCAAAACTCTAAAATGTGCAGGTAAGTTTGTTCCCCTGTCACCTCTGTGTAATGGTCTGTTAATTTTTTTGTGACTGATTTAGCTTCCATACTCATGATACCCAAAAGAGAGATCGTGCTGGTGACTGAGATGGAAAAAATAGGCTGTAGATTTCAGGCACGACTCAGTCTGTTTTGAAAGTCGCTGGGAGAGTTCCCACGGCCTTCAAAGGGTGTTGGCTCAGCACCCACCATACTGGAAAGCAGATACCAGTGCAACACGACAGTACTTAGAGCCAGCCTCTAAATACCAGCATGTCCAAACTTAAAGCTAGAAATCTCATCTCCAGCACCGAAGTATAACAGTTTTTTAAGTTCACATCCATCTTCTGTGAATTGAGCAGCATTCACAGGAATTCATTGTTTCTGAAAAGAGGAGCCTAGTTCCTATGCTAGCAAGTTTGGAAACTGTGGTGTGAGGCAGCAAAGACAAAAAGAAACAAGCATTCCAGAATCTAAGGATGGGCCTCCTGAAAGGATCACTTTTTCTGTGGATATTGTCATTCTGCTGGTGTAGATCACTTCACATGTACTAAATACTGCTCCTTCTCTGACCTTTGTGTGTTGTTCGTATGTCGTCTTAAAGCTGTGAAATGCTGTAAGACTAATATACTTCTTTGATGAAGAAAAATCATACAACTGTGAAGCTAAAAGTTAATACAATCCCAAAGACATTAGATTAAATGTTACAGGGGAGCTTTGTCATATTCTTGTTTGGGTAGCTGAGTTAACAATTATGGCCTTGATCCATGAAATGATGACTTTCCAAGCCAGAAAATCAGCCCACTGGCATCAGTTGAGTGTGCGTCTGTCTTTGCACGGATCAGATTGCAAGCCTGCAGCCCTGAAGTGGTCTTAAAACAAGGTCAGAGGGTGGTCTTATATAAGACCTCTTACTCAGCCCAGATGAAATCAATGGGGTTGTTGAATGAAAAAAAATTATTGACAAATGACAATGAGGAATTTCCAGTCTTACCTTTCACGTTCCACATGGTTCCACCCACTTATTGAAAATGCAATGTAATTTTATATTTTATAGTTTGAATCATATAGAATCAGCATAATTTATGCAGGATCCCACATGCTTGTTAAGTAGTCAGAATGCTTTTCATGAAGAGGAAGTGTATATAAAGACAGATATGAGATATCTATATGTGTATGCGTGCAACGAGCAGACCAAATTTGCTGAGAATAACTTACTGGAAAGAAACTCTAGCTGTGACATTTTACACCATTTTTCAGAACACGAGGACAATTTTTATATGTATCAATAATTAAGAGGGCTTTTGAAATTCATTTCATTCCTTTTCCTGTTTATCAGTAAACACAAAATTGGAGTTTGCTGGGAAGACAGGGGAGCATTATCCTGCGTTTTCTAAAAGGCCAAGCTCAGTAATGTAAAATGACACAGGAGCATGTAGACGAGTTATGTTTGAAAGCGTGTAGCGAGCCAAGTGTGTGTCAGGAATGCCGAAGCAGGAACTGGCTTGGGTTGCAGCAGAGATGTTATGCTGTGTTTGTTTAGGTTGGTGTGTGAAAGGTGAACCCTCCCAGCCCTTTCATCACCACGGCTGTGATTAAAACATCGCTTGCCTGGGACTGAGCGCAAGGTGTGCTGGCTCTCCGGGTAACTGCCAATCTTTCACTTAGCTGGTTTACAGGTTGAGAGAGGACGTGTCCCTGTTTTCAGCATGTGGGCAAAAGATCGTGCTCTGACAAATTAAACTGGAACGAAAACCAAGTCTTTTCTCTGTGTTTATATTATAGCTTCCTCCTTATCTCTGCATACGCTGCACAAGTGACAGCTCCCAGATCTGTGATAGTCCTCACGTTAAAGTCCTGTTTCTCACTGACGAACAGAGCATGTGCTTGTATGGTTTGTTCTTGTTTTCTTGAGAAAGGACCTGTTTATTGCTCATGTATTTGAAGAGTGCATGCATATTTTCAAGCAACAGCCAATGTACGCTCATTGACAACACGTAAATCCGGCTCTACATAGTCTATGGAAAACATCTGCATATTTTAATTAAACCCATGCGTTGCAACAAGAGCGAGAGCCAAAATCTTTAAAATAGTAGTGAAAAAGCAGCAGACAGAGGTGTACAGCAGAGCTATAGCCTAACAAATAAAAATATCCTAAGAGCCTATATACAAAGTACATGCACCAGCAATTGCATTAGTGTAGTCCAAATTGTACCTGATGAAGAAAGCACTCAGGGTTTTTGAAGAACAGCATTTTCAATCCTTTGCCAACTTGTTGTCCACAAATATCTCTATTTATTTTATGTACCTGCTATTTGGCATGGGATAATCTGTACAAATTATCTTGGCAAGAAAGATACAAAAAATATAAAGGAAACAAGCTCAATAAATAACACTGATCTCCAGATAATTTTTGAGATTTGCACTAAACAAAAGGACAAAGTAAAGAGCACAGCACAACATTTTATCTTCAGTGCTAGAATATGGATGCATGTAAATTGTACATCATTATTATAGAGAGTCTTGTGATTCTTCTCTGTGTTTCTCTTTGCAGCCATAAGATGAGGGGGTGATCACCAGTGGGAAATGAACAGTCACTGTGGTATCAGATTGGGATGGAATCTGTCATACTTGGAAACCAGTGTGAATAGCGTGGTCTTACATCCAGAATAAGAAAGGAGTGTTTAACTTCTGATTGGGTAAAATGGTCCTTAGATAAGAATAAAGCAAGACCACTCAGTTCTTGGCATATATTTCAATGTATTTTGATAGTTCACGTAGCTTAATATCGTACATTTTCAAATTTTACTATTGTGGTTTTGTTCAGTTGATTTTTACAGACTAAACTAAAAAGAAAAGCTGCATATTTGTAAATTGTTCTGGGCTCTTTCTAAATACTCAGTGACTTATTAGTGATAATTTACAGTACATCCAGTCTTACAAAGCCATGGTCCTCTTGTCGTAAATTATTCCAGAGGAGGAGGCATAGCACTTTCCTGAATGCACCACACACAAACAAGTCCTAGCACAATTCATTTAGGTCAATACATTAAGTACCACTTCACTGATACCAGATTTCAGCTAAGATAATATTTGTTGGTATAGGAAGAGGTCATAATAGTTTAATCTACAAAAGCAATTATACTTGATTGAGGTATGTTTCTTTGAAAAGAGGTTGATGATGTATCCCTGGTTTTTTCTTCCTCCAAAGTGACAAAGTTGATTAATGAAACTAGAATTTAGGGTCATCTTGACACATTTTTTTATCAATCAGGCTTGTTGATGGCAACAGGTAGAGTGACTGTAGACCACCAGATAAGCCACAGGGCAGGACAGAAATGTGCATTTTACTCTAAACTCTCTGCATGATGTTGGCTGTTGGAGTGATAGATTGGTCTTTGTGATGTTACACCACAACAGACTTTCTAATCAAAGCTAACCTTTCTTGTAAGGAAACCAGAGTTTTTAGCAACAATGGTTGAGTAGTTACTTTTTTATATGCATTTTGTGGGCATGTAGTTGATGAAGGGTTTAGAGCACAAGTCTTATGGATGGCTGAGGGACTTCGGGCTGTTAAGTTTGGAGAAAAGGAAACTGAGGGTGAAACTGTAGCTCTCTACAACTCCCTGAAAGGAGGTTGTAGTGAGGTGGGTGTTGGTATCTTCTCCCGAATAACAAGCTATAGGATTAGAGGAAATGGCCTCAAATTGTCACGGGGAGATTTAGGTTGGATATCGGAAAAAATTTCTTCACTGAGAGAGAGGTGAAGCGCTGGAAGAGGCTGCCGAGGACAGTGGTGGATTCACTATCCCTGGAGGGATTCAAAAAATGTGTGGATGTGGCACTTCGGGGTACGGTTTAGTAGGCACAGCGAGGTTGGGCTGATAGTTGGACTGGATGAGCTGAGAGGTCTTTTCCGACCTTAATGATTCCATGATTCTATTGCTTTGAGACATCTGTGACCTCAGTTGTTTGAGACAAAGGATATGAGGGCCAAACGGAGAAATTTGCAAATTTAACTCAGAAAGCTTTCCCCACTTCTGTCAAAACAAATTTTGCACTTAGCACCAAGAGCATTGTAATTTCATCTGGATTGGCCACTATTGACCCATCCAGTGTAATATAACCTTGATGTGCAGAAACAGTTAAAGTCAGGTTTTGTCCCCAGAAAACATGTGCATATGGCAAAAGAGCTAGAGCATTATTTCCACATGTTTATTAACCTTTGACCTCAAGCCAGGAACCTAAAACAAGATAAAAAGTATCCCTAAATGCCTCCTATCTCTCCTCAGCTTAACCCTAGTACAGCAAGCCAGCGTACTACCTCTCCTTAGCATTCTTAGTACACCTAGTCCAGTCTTTTGGCAGAGTTTCTAAGGATTTTCAGGAATATAGGATCACGCCGTTCCCTGCAGCCTAGGGCCTTGTGCCGTCTCTCTCAGCTACTGTCATACATGAAATGATATCACAACCTTTTGAAACTTTTTCATGCCTTTTGGGAGATGCGTAGGTACTACCATAAAATGTTATAAAATTTATTTTTATTTGACAAGAACTTCATTTTATACTGCTCTTAGAAATATCTAGCTGCAAAAAAAAAATGTGTAGGACTCAACTCATTCACCTTTAACTGCCTAAAATTTAGTTCCATTCAACTCGAAATATTTATTTCCTTAGACAGATATAAAAGGGCAGGAAACAAAAAGCAATATGGTAGAGCTAGTGTCTTGGTTTCAGACTGGTTACCCAACTAATTCTTCTTTGTCTGGAAGAGATTTCTCCAACTGGACAACACTTATCACCTTATATTGTCTTGCCATCTCCTATTGCCATTTTGAGTTGTTAATGTTCTGCAAAGGTTTCAGGTGTTGAAAACTTAAAAAAGAGTGTGATTTGGGGAATATGAGACAAGGGCTGAAGTAACTTCTACACAGTGTTTTGCTTCATGAAGGGGATGGAGGGAACAAGGGTTGTCAATGGTGCCCAGATCCTCTTTGGGCTTCCACCCTGGTGCAAGAAAGAGAGATTATGCCTGGTCTATACAGGTTCACACCCTAATTATTTGATCGGTATGGGATAGTGGGGTAAGTACAACCTTTGTGTCCTTCTCTCAGTATCATCAGGACCACTCTGGAAACCAGAGCGACCAGGTTTCACATAGGCTGTTTTTCAAAACTTGTTATACTAAAATATTCAAGTCCGTTCAAACCAACAAAGCTGTAACCACCATGTGTGAGCTACACGTCAATTCTAGTCTTCACTGCAGCATCAAGATTAAAAAATAATTTCACTCTTTTTGGACAGGGAAAAAAACGTTGATGTTTCATTAAAAGAGTTAAGGGTTACAAAACACTCAGTTACAGATACCCTCCATAACATCATAGAACAACAAAATGACAGAATGGTTTAGGTTAGAAGGGACCTTAAAGATTATTCAGTTCCAACCCTCTGGCATGGGCAGGGACACCTCCCACTGGATCAGGGGTCTCAAAGACCCATCCAGCCTGGTCTTGAATATCTCCAGGGATGGAGCAGCCACTACTTCTCTGGGGAACCCAGGCCAGGTCCTTCCCACCCTTACAAGAAAACATTTCTTCCTGAGATCTCATCTAAATCTCCCCTCTTTCAGCCTATAGATCTTTACTTGCAAATGTTTCAGAAGCAGAATCATACTTTTTAAAAAGTCTAGGGGGATAAAAATTATACAAAGTAACCTAATTTTACAGCGTCTGGGGAAATGCTTAGCCTTGAGTTGATGCCTGTCTCTGCTCTGCTGCAAGTCAGATCTATATGTGTCTCCCTGAAGCTGACACCCAACTCCATGTCTCCAAAAATACGCAGCGCTCTCTTCCATGTTGATGCTGTTTTATAACTGACTCAGGGATTAGGACTGATCCTCTAATGTTTTGGGTGAATGACTGAACTACCGGTTTATGCAAAATTTGACTGTATTCCCTAGCCATATCCCCTGCATCGTTCCCTCTCTTTTTCTATCCCAGCTCATAAAACTTTGCTCTCAGAGAAATTAAACTGCTCTGGGATGAAGATAAAAAAGCCACGCAGAAAGGTGACTGCAAGCTTGACTCCCAGGACTGCTCATGGACAAGTTTGTACTGCTTAATCGCACAACAAAACTACAGAATTGCTCTGGCAGGTGAGTATATGCTTCATCTACCACAGTATTCTGGGATTCTAGTACTAGAGACATTAAATTAGTCACATGGACTTATATGTAGATTAATAAAGGAGGATAGATGAAGAACCAGGCTGGAAGTCAATGGCAGAGTTTGAGAGGTCTGTCTCACAGGAATATTGGCCATCTCTGTCACAGCGATGTGAGCAGGGCTGTTTGCCCTACATGCTCATCCAGAAGTAAATTTCACTGCTTTAAGGTGTGCTTTTTGGACTCACCTGGAGCCCTGTATTCTATTCTGGAGTCCTCAGCACAGGAAAGCTATGGACCTATTGAAGCAAGTCCAGAGTAGGCCATGAAGGTGTTCCAAGTGCTGGAGCACTTGTGTTTGTTCTGACGGGAGAAGAGAAGGCTCTGGGGAGACCTTAGAGCAGCCTCCCAGTACTGAAAGGGGCTCCAGAAAAGCTGGGGAGGGGCTCTTGGTCAGGGAGTGCAGGGACAGGATGAGGGGAATGGTTTTAATCCGAAAAAGGGATGACTGAGATGAGATCTCAGGAAGAAATATTTTGCTGTGAGGGTGGGGTGGCCCTGGCCGGAGTTGCCCAGAGAAGTGGTGCCTGCCCCATCCCTGGAGGTGTTCAAGATCAGGTTGGATGGGGCTTTGAGCCCCCTGATCCACTGGGAGGTGTTCCTGCCCATGGCAAGGGGGTTGAAACTGGATGAGCTTTAAGGTCCTTCCAAACCCAAACTGTTCTATGATTCTATGAATGGAAGGAAGCAGATCAGAAAGGTCCTTTCTCCCACAGTTTTGTTTTGGGGGACAACAGTGTAAAACTGTCAAAAGCATCCTGTCAAAATTCCTGAGCCCTTCATCCACAGCAACCAGGTATACCTAACTGAATGTATGAGAAGATCTCCCTCCCTCTGTTCAGGTGAAAAAGGAAAATTTTTTTGCCTGGGAAAATGCAGGGAAGGATGAGTTTTAGTTAACTAAGAGTTTAGAGAACTGTGAAGCATCAGGAAGTTATGGCCTGAAACTTTCTGACTTCCTTAACGTGGTTAATGATGTCTGTATGGTTTTTACCTTTTCCTCAGATTTTTCAGTGTAGCACTCCCATTGGCAAAATTTATAAATGCCATGCAGGCCAGTAGAGAACTTGAAGGCAAACAGAAAACTGCATCTTTTCGCATAAGCTTGCATGAAAATATCGAGATGTTGCTATCTTTATTTGGGGTGGCATTTGGCTTTGTTGGTCTCAAGAAAAGGACACTACGAAAGTTGTTAACATCCTGGTTCTGCTATTGCATATTTTATGAGCAGCTTGTTAATGGTTTTACTCATCATATACTTCAGGCTGAAGGATGAATGTACACTTATTTATACAAAAAGTCAGTCTTTGTCTACAATAGGGATTTTACACACACAGAGACACATATCAGAAAACAGCACAAATCTAAGCTCAGTAACAAGATTAAAAAAAAAAACAACTTAATTTTGTAAGTAATCCAAGAATTTCTATTTTATTTTCTTCATTCTACTCAACTCATCCACAGCACAGCCCTACTAACCCCAAGAGGACTCTACCATAGGTGTAAGCAGCCTGCACACCCTGCTGTTCAAATGCAGAGACAGCTAGAACTTCTCTGATGCCCTAGAAGTGAGGCTGACACCGACTCAGCACACCAGAACTCACGATATCCATCAGAGTGAAGACCCAAGTACTTTTTAAGACTTTATTCTTGGGAAAGAAATTATTCTTCCCCTCAGCACTTATCACCTATGGGTCTCATCCCTTTAGGTGAGCCTTGGTCCTCTGATGACATGCTCAGACTTCCAAAATGTTTGTTTATTTTCTCTGACTTTTATTCCCGCAGCTTCAAACTCGCTCAGTGAAAATAATGGACAGAGATCTGAAATGGAATAAGTAATTGCTTGATAGCTCCTTGCTAAGTCTTTAAAGTGCAGTGCAGCTGCTGATGTATGTTTGTGCTGGCATCACAGAGTGGAGCCCTGGGAATAAGGAATCTGATTTCAGAGAAACAAGAGCCAGCTTCAAAGAAGTGAGCAACTCTCCCCAGCTGATAGAACTTTTACTGAAGGAAAACAACAATGAAGTAAGAAACACACCAGCAATATCTCCTATTACTCCTCCGCAATCCTTTTCAAAACTTTCTTCTCATTTATCTGATTATACACTTCCGTTTCTAAATTCTCCCTTGTGGTGGTTTTACCTTTTCTGTTAGTTTAGGTGTTTGATTGTAGATTTCAGCCTGAGACCACATTACTTCAAAGCGCATTATAATAGTTATTAAAGGGGAGGGGGAAGCTCCTGTAATTGCAATATATCCTTTGAGGTCTCTTCAGAATGGAAAAACAATTTGAAATCTATTAGACAATTTATTTTTTAAAAAATATAGATTAAAAGGATATTATCCTCTAACAATGAGCTGGTCCAGAGGTTTTTTTCACTGATGCTATGGTCTTTAAATATTACAGCTAATCTAACTTGGTCATATTTACCCAGGAATGAGCTGGTTGAAATAAACAGTTTGGCCACCAAAGTATATCCTTGGCACTTCAAGAAAAGCCTGAAAAAATCAGAGTGCAAAAGGCAATATTGTGTGGTTTAAAATGTATTTTTTAAACAAAGGAGGGGAACAATAAGTACTTTTTAAAGGGTCCAGTCTTCCTTCCGTTTCACCTAATACCGATTTAATAGCTTACTTTAGGAAGAGTAAGTCCAGATTCTTGCAGTTATAGATCTAGTCATTCCTATGGTGAAAATTCCTGGACTGAACAAAATCAATATCACTACAGCAGTTATGTCATTCCGATTTACACCAGCTGAAGAACTATTTACAAGCAGACCTCCCAAAGCACATTATTGGCGTAGGATAACATCTCTGCTTTTCACTTGCAGAAGATTTTTCTCTTTTCTCCTAACTTTCCAAGCACAATTTCCTGACATTAATAGGTTGGGATATTTCCGTGAGAAGGCTCTGTGAAAGCTGTTCTTTGAGCAGGGAGAGAGCAGCACCAGTTTGTTTAGTTATTCTGAGTGTATGATGGATGAAATGTCAGAAATAATTCCACAGACTACTGATGTCTAATCCCAGAGGATAAATGTCTGCATTTGAAATCCCACTTCAGGTTTAATTTGCCCAAATGAATCCCTGTTGCAACACCTTTTGTTACTTTTGCAAACAGTAATGAAGCAATGCTGACAAACTGTAAACTAAGAGCAAAGAGACTCTGGAATTATTAAATATCACTCACAACCAAGTTTAGCTGGTAGATTTTTATCTGTAGAAAGAGCTTTAACTAGGAAATATTTTCTCCAGTTCTGATCACTTAAGACATTGAACATCTTTGCACAACAAAAACTTTAGTGATACTTGGGAATGCAAGGACACTGAGAAACCCAGACCATGCTTAATTATAGTGGTGGATATGAAGATGGTGGAACTGTTTCTCTGAATTTGAGAATATGAGGAAGTAGTTCTGGCAGCAAGGAGAGACCTTCTGACGTTTTCAAAGCAGTAAAACAGCGTGTTCAGCACAAAACAGAAAACCAGGTGTTCTTCTCACACTTAGGGTCACATTAAGGGGCTAGAAGGACAGCCTTCCTCAGGAGTGGAAAGGAATAAGTGGCCAAAGGGATCAACAAAAAGAGACCAGAGAAGAAAAGACTATGTAAAGTCAAATAAAATTCTGATGCTACTTTTGACGCTTGCTACCACAGAGAGTAAATAACTATTGACTTCATCTAATCTAAGAGGTAGTCTTCCCTTAACTTCTATGGCCTCCCAGAGACTGAAATCAATTTTGAAACCTTGACAGTTGTTTCAAGATCCACCTGTACTTATTTATTTCTTAATAATTGTGACCACGGAAAAGAATAAGAAGAACTCATCCCTGATATTCAGAAACGCTTTCTGATTTTCCAAGCATCAATGTGTACCTAAAACACACTAGGTGGAAAAAGAAATGTTTAACCTTTAAATGCACATGTGGAGAACTAGGCAGCCACTCATTTCTCTCGCTGCATTATTGCTGTACAACTGTTGCATAAAGACTATTTCACTGCTATTGCAAATAAGAGTAGAGTGGGAAATCAGATCCTCACTGTAGAGGATTGCCTCTTATGGAAATGGCTCCAGCATTTCGTTCCTAGCTGGATGGTCAGATTATGCTTCTCCTTCTCTTTATTTACCAGAGCTGAATTTCACTTACAGTGTAAAAATGCCAATTTAAGAAGTATACAAATATCATATAAGTTTGTGAAACCTCTATTCCATGTAAGCAGTACAACAGCTGCCTCCCTGGAACAGCAGTAATGCAGAAGAGGGTATTATATTTTACCTGCCTTTTTTTTTAGTTTTCTTTTTTTTTTCTGTAGGGAAGATGCATAAAAATCCTGAATAAAAAGAGATGCTTCACAAAGTGCTTCACTAGGCAGAAGTTGGTACAGAGGATCCACTTAGTATCAAGAGGCAAGCTATTTTGTAAAAGGGTTTGAGATCATATTCTACCCACTGTATCTTATGGATATTTTCATTATGCAGTAGACGTCTAATCCTTTTTGAATCCTACTAATCTCTTGGTCTAAGTTATACTTAGTAGCAATGAGTTCAACAGGTTAATTACAGCTTTTGTTTAAAAAAAGAGAAAAAGAGGAAAAAAGGTCTTCCTTTGATTACATTTTTTGCCTCTTTTCTGCTTCATTGAACTTTGTTTCTTGAGTGGATAAACAGAAGAACCTACTTTACGTTCTTAGTGCGATTCATTACGTTGAATAGTGTTATTATATTCCTTCTTACTCATTTTTGCCAATTGAGTAGTCGCAGTCTCTTCAATTTCAATTATAACAAAAATGTATTCATTTTATACTTTTTTTTGCGAGGTACAGTGCCTGTTGTGTGGGTCAGCAGAAGGCAGTGAAACTACATCATTCTGTCATCCCTGTCCCACAACTGTGTGTCCTTACATGAAGCAGTCTTTAAATAAAAGACACAATCCTGGGAAGCAGAGTGGAACCGAAAGGATGCCCTGAGCCCTGGAGCTGTGCTCCCTTTCATCTTCACTATCTGGCCTTCAAATCCTGAATCCTCCCCTTGACTACAGCCTTTTCCCTAAAGGGTGGGAAACAGGGCTTTGAGCTGCCTAAGGCAGAAGAGGAAATGGCACTACCGCCTTCTACCTCCTCTTCCCAAAGTGATTTAACAAAAAACAGCAATTCCCTTATCACCTCATCCAGAAGTAAAGACAAAAGCAATGGAAGACCTACAGTCAGGAGGCTGATTTGCTACCAAGGCAATAGATGCTTCTGTCTGTTTTGAACTGATTTTGAATTGCTGAAGAGGAAACACAGGCTGCTCATTCAGCATTTTTGTTTGCAGGCCAAGTGACATCTACAGCAACACCAGTCTTGGAAGTACATGAGTCCAGCATCAGCTTGGCATCTTCAGAGGTCAGAAACCCAGGGCCTGTCTCTCTGACACATGGACTGAACTGCCTCCTGGACACCCCTGTCCCCTTCACCAGCAGCAGAAGCAGTCTGGACTGCCAAACATTCGAAAGAATGATATTGGGTAGAAGTCCACTTAGGTGGCTCTGTAAGTTTCAAGGCAGGAGAGACAACCAAAGCCTCAAAATCAGATTTAAAACACTAGCAAGGAAATATGGATCTGACTTTCCACTTTTATATTACCTTTTTTTGAAGCCATTTGGGTGCCATCAACAAGGATTTTAACCCAAGAATTTTCTGCTTGCACTGGAGCCTCTGCAGTTAGCCTTGCCTGGCTGTGTTGCACCTTAGCAGGAAATGAGACATACTTGTTTCATTTATTTGGCATTTGGAGTTCAGCTGAAACTATTTAGACTACTTCACCACTTATTGCTAAACATTACAGTATATGTTTTGTTGGAGCAATGGCTTCTCACTGATACAGGTCATATTACCTCATTATTTGCCGTCGATATCATCAGCCATGATAGCAATTCTGCTGAGAACATACAAAAAAAGTGACGGAAACTTCTCAGACCATATCAAAACATCGCCACATCAAGCAAGGAAACATGTTTCTGGCAGTGGCTATCAATCAGTGTTTTGGATGAGCCAAAGCTGTTTCCAAAATATCTCCCTCACAAGCATCCAAGCGAATTGGTTTTAGCTGAGTATTTATTCAGCTTTGTCTGGTTTTTCCTGAATTCTCTTTCGTTTTTCTGATTGTATTTATGCTTTTAGTTGGACATAGTGTGTGTTTAAAAGAGTTGTGTGGTCTGTATGCTCACCTAGCTGGGAAGACTAAGACCAAAATACAGTTGGACATTTAGTTGGAGGAACTGTATTGTGACACCTGGGGAGCAGGTTTACCTTTGTGCTCTCAACTGGTAGTGTAGGCCGGGCAGCTGGGAAACGCTGGAGGCTGCAGACTGCTCATCTTTGTCAGTACAAAGGCGTGTTGGTCTTGGGATCTGTGTAAAAATCTGCGGTTCATAGTCTCCGTTGCTCTGCTTGAAAAGCAAAATCAAGGTCTGTTGTTTAATGAAGACATTGTTAGTAGTCATAGAATCATAAAATCATAGAATTGGTTACAAGTGACCTTAAAGATCATCTAGTTCCAAAACCCCAATTACTCCATGTTTATATACTAACTATCTCAATTGCCTCTCTTTTTTTCCAGAGTTGTTTTTCCACAAGGTGCAACTCCTCTCACAGCAATGACTGTCAATGAGACACGTTAGAAGAAAAAATGTAAGGAAATAAGCATTAGACAGTTTGTTCTCAGCTTGCAGTGGTGTTTTAATTCACACAGCTCTTATGTATTCAAAGTCCCTTGCAAATGCTAAATAGCTATCACCTTTATCCCCACCTCATGAAGGCAAAACACCTAAGGCTTTAGCTACAAGCAAGCATAGTTTAAAATGCCTGATGGCATTGCCTGAAAGTCCAACTACAATAAGACAGTACAAGTTCTGGAGCAGCTGCTGTAGAGTTAGTGGCAGCAGGTGATTTTTAATCACCTCCCTCATGGTGGGGGAAGCGCTATGGAGAGTCTCAAAAGCACAGCCAGAACGTGTGCCAGAGCCAGGAGTGCAACTTGTTGAGCACTTGGATCTTGTTGTACTCAGTTCATCATGCTTTCATGAAAAGTATGTTAAAAATGTCACTAGCATTTTAATTTAACAAGCTACATCACTTTCTAATGGTGCCATGTCTGTAAGTTACAGCATTAGTACTGCCACTATCACTTGCAAGGTTTGCAAGTACATTATCTTTATTTTTCTGGTAATTACCCACAAATCTCAGCTATCCTGGAGAATATAATCTGCAGCGGAGTACTTCCTAATGGGACATGAGTGACAGAGAGGAAAATGTTTCTATAGTATCAGAGACTTGTGTTTTTCTGTGAAGAAGACCATGATTGCAAATTAATCCTTTGGATACCTTCAACATAACATGCAGACCCTGTAGAGCAAGTAAATCTCATGTGGTTGACAAGCACTTTATTAAAGACCTCAGCCCTGGCAATTCTTAGGGCCCCTTTCTGCTGATGACCATAAAGGACAAAATCAGGCAAGGAACCTGTGGGCAACTTGATGGACAAATAGCCGCCTGCCCTGGGTTTCCTTTCTTGGGAAATGCTAAATTTCTCCCAGGCATTTTGGATCCTGCGAGGACCCATAAAGCCAAAATATGTCATTCAGTCACTGCACTGAGGGTACAAGTTGGCTTGACCCAAAAACTGGGCAAAATTCTTTCGTGTTTAGACTGATATATTTCACTGCTTTGGTCTAAAAAATGAACTAAAAAGAGATGCAAATTTGTATGATGCTAAGCATTTCCCTCACTTGCTTTCACATTATACACCATGTCCTACTTCTCAATGCATGCGCAGCATATGCTGTTAGATGGGCCCATTAATTACGATATCTCACTAGACCTTTAAAATGAAAGCTACTGCCTCTGGTGGTTTAGGTGGAAAAGAGATATATAACCTCCTAAAATATCCTCAGTAGCCCCAAGTTAACAGCCAGTATTTTTTAATCCTTTTAGTTATATTAATACACCTTTTTTTTCCTGGAATGGAGTTTGCCAATATAATTTGCAATTATTACTTTGCATAATAAATTCATCATTTTGAGCTCCTGACTCTGAAAAGCAAATCACCCTGAATGTATTATCCGTGGGAAATGAATTTGTTTGTGTGTTTCACCCAGATATATACAAAATATTCCTCCTCCTGGGGTGGAAGGGAAGAGTGGGATAGATTTTAATAAGACAGAAGAAGGATCGAGACAGTTTTTGTAATAAAATCCTGCCTAAGCCAAGCTCTCACAGTAACAAATCCCCTGGCAGGAGGCCTGTCGGTGGACTGTGTCCAAGACCTCAGCCTGAACAGCAGCCAGGGGCTCTGCAGAACAAGCCCAACGTGGCTTACCACCTTTCCCCTCTGACTCCTCACCCCACTCGGCCAGCTCAACCCCTTCTGCTTATGATCAGCCTGTTTATTCCTTGGGAGCTGCTTCAAAGGATGCATCCAGGATGCCTAACCCCATCCTGTCTCTTTCCTGTGCTCAAGCCAGAAACCAGGAGCGTTAGACAGGCTAGCAGTGGCACCGGGTTGCCAAAACTGTCAGCCCACACTTAATTCACTGCCTGCCATAAATCCTATCTCAAGTTCTAGTATGCAAAGACACACTTAAGCCATAGCTGCTGAGTCTTGCACCCATCAGCTTTGCACAACATAACAATGGATGTGAATTTTCCTGTTTACCTCAGCCTCAATTTCAGTAGCTGTGCTTTCCTTTATTCTTCTTGAGGTTTAAAACGGCACCGGCAGCTTCATGCACATTCTTTACCTTATTAGTTCAGTTCCCAGGCTGACATTTTTGTCTCTGCTATAATTTTCATTTAAGCTAACAACTTACTTGCTGAGCTGCTCATTTGAGTCAGTAGTCATGAGGGTTTGCTAAGAACGCTAGCCAGGAGGCAATTGCTTGATGTTGTTTTGTCACTGCAGTTGTTTCAGAAAAAGAATATAATAATAATTAGAAACAGTGAGTCAGTGCGGGTGCTCTCATGGTCAGATATCATTTCTTTCATGCTAACTTGAAAACGCACAATGACTTTCACGGTGCATGGATGTATTCTGTGGGTTGTATCCTGCACTAATTTGCAGGTCACGTTTTTTCTTTTACTTCACTGCTGTTGTATGAAGTGAAAATTTGTGAAGAATTTGACCTTTTTAGCTCTATAAGCATTTCTCAAGGAGTGTTAGAAATCCTTCCTATTTCTGTTCTAATTCCACTGCTAATTAAATGTTTGTATTTGGGCTTGTAAACAGCCCAAAATTATAAAATTATTTGTGTGTCTTTTCTTCCCATCAACACTTTTGCAGGGCAAAAGAACAGATCAGAGTACAACAGCAAGATCTTGAGTTGCACACAGTATTTGCTGCCTCTGTGCAGACCAATGGCTGCATCTGAACACAATATTCAGTAAGTGCATGAGGAAATATTTTTCTTAGGCCTTTTTTTGCAAGTCATAACAGACTACAGTCATTTTTCTCTTTTTTTCTTCCCTTAAGAAATAAGATTGCCACTTCTATATGTGATATTGAGAAGCTACTACCCTGTATATTTTCCTTCCGTAGTTCATGCTGAGATCTCAGCCAAGGGCACAGCCTAGACATTTGCATGTCAAGATGTAAATAATCCATTTTGATCCTCTATAGAAAATGTGGTAATAGTGGAAGAAGCTCAGAAAACATTACCCATCTCTCTGTGCCATGGAAGTCTTGAGGGAATAGCATTCCAGAGAGGGGTGTGATGCTGCAGTGAAGCACTGCCTGAAATGATGGGAAGCGTATAAAGAGGAATTCAGACACAACAGAAGATGGCTGAAAAAAAAAAAAAATGTTTCTCTGATGATGGGAGGAAAAGAAAAAAAAATGAAAAAAAATGAAAAAGCTACTGAAATAAAGGCTGGTTTCAACCCATCTAGTGGTAGCATTTAACTGAGATGTCTAAACTCACAGCGTCTAAGGTATCTTAACTAGAGGTGATTTAACCATAGCTACTCAGTGGAAGAGAGAGAATCCTGAGGTATTTATTAACAGTAGATGGTTTGAACTAAAACCTGCATATATTGTGCAGGTGCTGAAAAGACCAATTTATATGTAGATTTGCAGCTAGGTATGCACTGTTGTGTCTGGCCATCAGACCCGTGTTTTTAAAATATGTTATATAGCTGGACCTGGCCTGGCTGAGGAACATGATGCTCAAATCAAACTATGCATGTCCATATACCATAATATGTGTTTTTCACTCTGGAGACAGGCACGTTTCTCCATCCAGAAAGCCTTTAGATGGAAGGGAGTGCTACAGCCCCCACTGAAGTGCCATAGAGATCCTACTTTTCACAGTGGAGAGGCATAACCAGTCAGTCTGCAGGAGGCATAATGCCTGTGTGACCAGCACGGCTTCTCTTGGGAGTGCTTTGGGTAGTAGGTTGTGGAGAGCACTATGTGTGTTGCCTTCATCCACATCATCACATGTGGATGTTCTCTTTATAGCTGAGAGAATAACTTCATAGAACCATAGAGTGATTTGGGTTGGAAGGGACCTTAAATCCCATCCAGTTCCTGCCATTGGCAGGGACAACTCCTGTTGGGTCAGGTTGCTCAAAGCCCCATCCAACCTGGCCTTGAACATCTCCAGGGATGTGGCAGTCACCACTTCTCTGGGCAATCTGGGCCAGGGCTTCACCAACCTCACAGGAAAATATTTTTTTTCTTAGATCTCATCTCATTTTCCCCTCTTTCATCTTAAAACCATTCACTCTTGTCCTATCCTGCACACTCTGATAAAGAGCCCCTCTACAGCTTTCTTGTAGGCCCCCTTTAGTTACTGAAAGGCTGCTATATGGTCTCCCCTAACCACAAAAATATTTTACTGCAGCCTTTGGCTAAGCCAGGGTGAAAGGACAATCAGATTTTGAACTTGCACTATTCTCCCTCAGCCAGTTTACCCCAGGGCTCCCCTCAAGATTGAATACCAACTCTAGACTCCAGTCTTCAGAGCTACATGTTTGCAGCTGATGTTGACTTAAAGCTCTTACAAGTAATAGGTACAGGTTGTGCAGTCTAAATGTATACAAAGACCAAGTTACAGGAACCCAAAAAGTAAATCAGTAGAGAAAGAGCTATCACATGAGTCCAAACCTCATTCTCTACTGCCTTGTGCTTCCTCAGACCATCGGCCTTTCCAGCTGAGGCCCCGCTATGCTCTCACATCTGCAGACATCAACAATCCTGATTTTAAACTTGGCCTTTAGAGTTTCTACAAAGTGCTGGAGGAAATGCTCCCACATAGCTCACTCCCACACAAACATTCAGTGTGCGATGCAGCGTGCCCCTTCCTCTTGTTCAGGTCCTGAGGAAATAAAAAGTCCCGCTGGAAAGAAAAGAAAGAAAAAGGAAGAAGAGGCCTGAAACTGGAAAAAAAATAAGTAATATTTAAAAAAAGTTGTGGGAGATAATGTGCAAGAAATCCGCAGGCTTAGGAAGAAATCTGTGACAGGCAAATTTTTAAATAGAAAAATGTTCATGTACATTAATGGAGTAACAATATTGACGGACAGAAACTGGTATTTATATTTTTCCTTACCCTTTGGTTATAATCCCCCTCATTTAAAATGTTCTCTTTATTTATTACTAGGACCTTCAGAGAAAGCACATACCCAATCTGTAGGACTGAAATATGGGAACCAGGAAAATTGGTATCTGTCTGTCTTTTTGCCTCTTTTTGCCAGGGATTCCTCTTACCAAACTGTCATTTCTTTTCTTACTCTTCTCCAGAGCAGAACTGCTCCCATGCTCTTCTTCCTCAGCTCACCGGAGAATTATCCAGGGTCCTAAGTGTTAAGTCTGAGAGCTTTTCTGCAGCAAAAAAAAACTATTCAAATCTCCTGGATATCTGGTAGGAGCTAAAGACTCAAAATCTGCAAAAATAATATGTGCTAAAATTTGCAGAAGGAATAAAATTCATGTGTATGCCATGGCACCACCCTGTACTACTTCGCATCTGGGAGGAAAGAAATAGGCATTTCAGCTTAATAATATGCATGGTTCTCCCATTAGATTCCAGAATCTCTTAATGTGGATACACATCATTTTCTGGATATCAACAAACCACTTGAAGTATTATTTATACTCAAGGCTAGAATGATTGCCATGAGAATAATTGTGTAAAGGCTGAAATAGGAAAACAAAATTAACATTGCTGAATGGTATTCAGGCCTCAGTGATTTGGCAAACTTAGCAAAGATCACACGTCAGTTAAATGACAGATATGAGCCATTGCAAAAAACATAGTGGTATTTCTTGAAAATATCTGATAGAGTAAAGGTTAATGTTATTAACATTCTGCTTGGTATGTAGTTGGTGTGAAGGCAATACGTGTTTTATTATTTCTGTTTTCAAATATCAATGATACTTGATTTTTTTTATTAATAGTGTGTAAGGATGTATTGATTTTTTTTCTTTGTAAAAATAATTAAAGCTGTTGAGTTTGGAAGAAAAAGATCCAAATGGATTAAATCCCAACCTACGTAACTGAGCCTACAATACTAATGCTTCATTACAGTATTTTATTCTTCTTAGATACTTTCAAATTCATTTTATGCTTTTCTCTCTGGGATTTAAGAGCTGTTTTTTTCACAGTTGGCCTCTCCCCAGCTTCACTGAGATATGTGATGTTTTAGGTATACTTTTGTGCCCCAAACCAGCAGAAATCCTATGAAACCAGCAAATATTCCAGAGAAAGAAGCAGCACGTACTGTTCTCCCAGAGCCCACGGTTCATGGGCTGATTTATTCTGCTCTTCCTAAGATTGCCTTAATTAGCAAATGACGTTCTAAGTATAAGGAATTAATGTGCAAATGATACAGATATGATAACCCCTCTGACACTCATCATACAAGTTACACTGCCTTTGGCAGGTCAGTTTTGTCCATCTTTTAAACGAAGACATCCAACCTCCATCATCCCTTCCTGGTAACTTAAGTTCTGCACTCTGCTTTTCCTTATCAGTCTGTCTTCTCTCCAGTTTCAGTTTCACAGACACTGGTTTCCTCTCACGTCCCCAGCAGAGAACTGCAAGAAGTTTCTGTGATTTCTGTAAGTACCAATGACTCCAGAAATTCATCCAGTATGCAAGTGTCCCTGGTTACTCACACAGAGTTTAAGGAACACAAGTGAAAATACCTTGCCTAGTTTCCAGACATGTTAGAGCAGCTCTCCTGTTACAAGAAGTGGTCAGCTGGGAACATCGTATGTAAAGCTCTCTACACAGTGAGGAAGAGGGAAGTGGCCACCAAGAGGAAAGTGGTCACTAGAAAAGTTGCAATAATCAACTCCCAACCAATATTTCACGGCAACAGGAAAAATAGCCTAGCCAAAATCATGCAATGCTAATGACTAGTGAGTTACAAACAAATGTAAGGGCAGGGTAATGATGCTGGAAAAGGCCCACATTCAACATCATCCTAAATCAAATGCCTAAAAGCCATTGGTGTCTCAGTGCCGCTCAATGCATCACTTCGGACAACGATCCCAACCTGTGGGACACATGCTGGATGCTGTTCTGGGCACAGCAGGGGACACAACACTGTCAGATGCAGTAACACTTGAGCAGGCTTTCCTATGTCCTCTCACGTTGCACATCTTTGCCTGACAATGAGCAATGTGCAGTCTGTTGATCCGTAACAAGCACTTTTTACTGCTCATGTTTAACCACATTACATCGGGTTGCATTGCACATCATTTCCATGAAAGACAGGCATGCAGCCCAAATGTAAGTGAATTTTCTTTTTGAACCATTCATTCTGGTTTTGACCCACCACCTCCTCCATTCTGACCAATCTCTTAATCCACTTGATTTAAAACTGTGTGGGCTTTGATTTTACCCCTTGCTCACCCTTTAAATCTTGTTTCTTATCCCCTAACTCAATTAGCACAGCTTAGTTAAAATTGTTACAAACATCTTTTTTGGGATTATCCTCTTAATCATAATTTTAAAATGAATGGAATATTCAATAATCTGTACTGCTGATGTAATCAGAAATAAAAAAATAATATGAAGGCTATTTAATAATATTCTAAACTACTCAGCATTTAATTAAGGTTATTAGCAGATTAGAAATTAGATAGAAAGATGAATAAGGAATAAATCTGAAGCCTGTAACCATTATTTCCAAAATGAATGACCACGTTAAGGTCTTCCAAAAACTAAAGTGGTAATACTCTTTTCTCCCATAAGATCCTGCTTTATAAACATGCTTTTGTGTTTGGGAGGGGAAAGGAACAGGATTAAAGTCTTTGAAATTGTTCTATAAATAATGTGAATCCACTGAGTATCAGCCTGTGCCTTCACTGGAGCCAAAAGAAGCACCCAAATACCAGGATCTCCTCCCTAACCAGAATAAAAATCCTCTCCTACCTGCAAAACTGGGAATTGTGTTGAGGTTGTGCAGAACTCTGTGTGGGAAGATGCCCTGCCTTGGCGTCAGTACCAGAGGACACTGTGTACCCCGTCCCTCCAATCCGATGACCCCTCAAGTCGGTGCCACCCCAACCAAGAACTGGCACCCAGAAGCCACCATGCTTACGAAAGCCAAACCAGCGCTCCTAGTTACATCTGACGTGCAGATGAGAGCTGTAAATCCTGTTTATGATGGGTTTCACCTCAGACACGGGCACAGATTTTGAGCAGCCTCAGCCTCATCTTCTTTTTCCTTTTTTCTTTTCCAGTTTTATTTCCCTGTAGCCACTCGAAGGTAAAATGCACCTCATGCTAAACCTGTTCTAGGGGGATTTGGGATCTGATTGTGCATTTGTTCTACAAATAACTCCCACCCCAGTCAGCCAGTCATTCCCCCTGCATAATTTCCACAAAAGCCTGAGGGAGTTTTTCATGCAAGAGGACTTGAGGGTCAAGCACGCTTTAGAAGAGATTCATTTTACTTTTTTTTTTTCCTTTTTTCCCAAAGTAAACTTAAACAGCTTTAAAAGTGTTCAGCCTTCCCAAGCTGAGATCAGAGCCAGGCACAAAAGAGTAAATTGCAGCCCAGAGTATAGGTGTTCTGAGGCACATTTTCAGCGAGGGAAAGGACCTCTTGCTACTCTGAGCCCCAGCGCCAAATTTTCACCAAGGTCAGGGTCCAGGGACCAAGGGAGTGAGTCTCATAATTTCAGCAAAGCCAAATGCTCAAAAACTATGTCATCATAGCAGATTGCACTCTGAGAATAGCAGGAAGGAATTACATTGCACACTGTTAAAATGTTAGTAACCACATTTCATTTTTGAAAAGGCAATTTATTTGTCCTGAAATAAAGAGTTGATTATATCTCTTATTACTGTTACAAGAACTTGATATATCACAAAGTGGAAGAGTTACAACATGTACCAACTCTCAACCAGGAAAAATGAACCTGATTCATAATTCACTTTGAGAATGTCTAGTTAGTCAATCAAATGATTTGTAATCATAAAGGCTGCCAGGAATTGAATGAATAATGGACCATGCTAAAATCCTCGGATTTTCTAGTATTCTTATTTCATTATGTGACTTTTATTGCTATTTCTGATAGTTGTCTCTCTTTCAGCAGAACAAATTATACTATTCATATTTACTGGAAGGAATATACTTGACTGTTTAATGCACATAATGAATACAAAAACGGAGTGACCACCCTATGTAACAACTGAATGCAAGGCGTTTATCCACAGAAGCTGAACCTTTAGGATGAGAAGCTCAGATAGAAACCATCTTTCCATCTCCCCCCTCTGCTTTTTCTCTTGAAAGGATTTTTGGAGCAATCAATCCTACCATATATCATATTGTTACAGTACACTTTCTCAAGTTGTTTTATAACTATGGAAATGACATAATTCATATAGCATGTCATCTGTTAAAGAGCAACTGCTTTACCCTCTTTCTGTAGCCGAGAAGCATCTTTACACCTCATTATTATCTAATAAGATGTGACCTCCTGCTCTATATTTTTAACAGTAGTCTGGCAGAATCAGATAGATAGCTCTAGACAGAGCTTCAAACAGAAAGCAACCACTCTAAATATGATATTGTCCTGAAGTTGTAGCTTAATATGTATTAATTATATTCAAAAGTGAAGTGTTGTAGTTGTTAGTTCCTTTGTCAGACTTCTGCTGAAAAAAAACCTTTCAAACTGTGAGGCCAGATTTACACAGAAAGTCCCTTAGCTGCAGATTTCTATCACGTTGAAATTTTAACTCATTGTTTGCTATATTATTTACCGTTATCGCCTGCATTTCTAAATATGTTTTCGATATCCTGACAACTGTATCTGACAGTGCTGTGATCTCTAAAAAATTATGCACCCACGCTGTGGGCTACTTTACTCTCAGTATTTCCCTCTACCTACAGAGTGGGTCCATTGACAGATCTCTGCCTCTTGTTCTCATTTACATTAATACTGGTGTAATTTTATTTTGTGGGGCCAGATGAGGTATGCACGACAAAGAAATTTTTAAGCTATAAAATTCAATTCATTTTATATTTTGATTATATTTTAGCCAGAAGGATCTTAGTGATCCTTTATTTGCTATCTAGATATGAGGTTTAAACTTTCTCATTAAAACAAAGTTTAATTCTTAATTTAAAAAGTACACAGGACACGGACAGATTTTCACCTAGTAGTGCATTGCAAACAGTCGAGGATCAGAGGGTGGCAACTGGAAAACTGTTGTTTCAGGAGGTTTTGGATCAAGCTCACAAATAAACTTGTATTTAGAGAAACAAGATGTAGGTAGCCAAACTGGAATACAGCCAGGATGCTACTCCTACTGTTACAGGCATTCTCATGCTATTTTATAATGATCACAAGGGATCATTTCCTGCATTTTACATCTTCTTTAAAGCTGTTGTCATTTCAAAGGGACAATATCAAATCAAATGTAAACTACAACTGAGGTTCACAAAATTCATGTCTTGGGACAATTTTTATTTCCAATGAAAACAAGGCTTTCTGAACTTAAACTTGTGGAAATACTCATAGACCAGACAAGGTGCCACTGAGTCAGTGAATGAGAAAGGAAATCTAAAAGTGGCAAAATTGATGAGGTAATTTTGTCTCTCTTAATGAAGCTGAGAAAAACAGCAAAATGTATAACAAAATACTGAAATATTTTTGCCCTTAGTATTCAAATGCTAGGGAAAATTCCAAAAAACAAAAGATAAAACTCGGGTTGTATGAAGAAATATCACAGTTAATTTTAATGCCACTTCTGCCTGCTAAAGTCATTTCAAAAAAATGGCTTATAAGACACAAAAAGACAAAATGCAAGAGGTCAAAATGTAGCATTCATCCAGCATACTGTATAGACAGGATGTATGTCCAACTCTTTTCCCAGCTAAAGTCACTGTCTGTCTTTCTAGCTGAAGAGGAACCGTAGCAGCTGGTCAACAAAGTTCATGGTGAGCTCTTGGATATCCAATAAGGATAATTTTCCAGTCAGGAGCTCATGCATATGTGTTATTGATATCATATTAAAAATCAGTGGATTTTGGGATAAGACCACTGTGATTCCCTTCCATGGCCATAATCTCCACAAACACGTTATGTGGTTTACTGTCAACAGCCTTCTAGGTATCCTGGAATACAGTAACACTGAAAAGCTGCTGAGAGCCAGAACTGTATTTGTTTTAACATTGTTTAATACTGTGTGTATTGAAAGAAATGATTGGTGCAGCTCATTTTAATAGTTGTGTAAAGCAGTAGAATGATGCAGGATCCCACCATTTTTAATACATTGCCTGTGGTCATAATAATGAGGCACCAATGTGGTGAGCACAAACTTTTAACTTTTTACTCATTTGGAAAAAATGAAGTATCAATAAATACAGTGATGGCTGTAAAATCTCATGCAAAACATTGCTGCTCATTCATTTTATGTTTTCATTCATGCTGTTTGTGGACAAGCAGAAATTTGTTATTCATTAAACACGGAGTTCTAACTAAACAAATAGATTTAATTATGTTCTACTTTCCATGTTTTTGCAAACTGCAAAACTTTGATCTTCCGTACAGCAACACATACAACAGGGAGGTGAATTTTACTGCTACTGGTATAAAAGCCCCATAATAGCAGAGGTTAATGGGTGGGCAAGAGACCATACTTCCTTTCTAAATACTTTTCGGAAGTTTGTGAGTGTTAACCACTTGAATGCCATTTCTCACGTTAAGCAACCTCATATTTCTAGGTGGACTAAAACCGAACAGCTCCTGAGAAAGTTGTAATTAACCCTCAGCAGACTTCTGAAAGACCCACATCACACCAGCTGCTGCTCATCCTTGTCTGCCTCAATGGAAAATCAAACTATTTACTGGAAGACGGTGTTTCTGGAGAAGTCATTGTGTCCAGTTGTTGGCTACCTTGGTGTACCAGTTTTTCCCTAACCTTTCATCTGGTCATTTGTGTTAATTTACTTAGAGATGGGATGAAGATCTCCCTCTCCTTGCCTGTGTGAGGCACTGCAGATTTCCACAGCTTTCACATATTCAGAAGCTCCCTGCCTGCCCACACATACAGCTATGAATGCATGGCCCTCAGATATGAAAAAAAAAAACTAGTCCCTGCTGCTGAACACACCAAAAATAAACTGTGTCAGAGGCCTGACTGAATGTTTACTTTTTCAGTCAGGATCTTCCCTTTAATACTATCCAGAAGTTGGGCACAGGGCCTAGTAATTGTCTTATACAAAATACATAAAGAGATGGATCCAGACTTAGCAAGACACAAATCCTCTTTGTGCCCATCAGAGGAGACTGCTTTGTTTCTCTTCCCCACGGGTTTGTTTTTCCCTGTACCTGTCTATTCACGCTGACCACAGCCAATATTTGTGTATTCCAGAACTGCAGGCTTTCAGCATTGGAGCAGCTTAGAGCAAAGCCCAAGTCTCTCACAAATTGTTAGCAAGCACTGTTAAACACACTCAAAAATACCTCGTTTCAACCTGACTGAAAGATTTTATTTTAAAACAGCTGCTCTTGCCTTTGTCTCACTTCTCTTATTAATGTGAACTTGAAGTGATGGTTAGTATTTCAGGACTGCTCTATCAAAGTGTTTTGATGCTCCCCTCTTTAAAGAGCTGATGGAATTGATATATTCTTCTGAAACACTCTTCTGCCAAATCAGCATTTTCTTTGGAAACTGTCCTGTAGGATAATTTTGTGGCCAGTTCACAGCTTGGTCAATTACCAGTGCACTGTTTCTCACTACCGCATGTGCTGTAGCTCCTTCTGCCATATCTTTCACAGTTGGATAGAAGATTTGGAGAACCAGGAAGCTCCAGCATGAGTTTCTGGGTCAGGTAACTGCTGCCAGAAACATGCTTTGGATGAAAACCTTGACTGTGTAAAGAGCAGGGCTCACCACTTCACTGAGCAGCACTCATGCCTGCAGCCCCTTCACAAGGATCGCTAGACTGCCCAACCCCTTAGGCCTCCTACACGTGTGCTGGCCATAGCAATGTTCATCTCAAGTGTTGGGGTTGAAACCTGAAAGTTCATCCTGGTCTCTGGCCTCCACTCCTTTCAAACTGAGCCTGCATTCTTGGGACTGGGATGTCATCAACTGCCTCCCTGGCAGGTACCACATAGGAACTGGGGAGTGGCCATTTAGCTGCTATTTGGCTTGGTTGTTGGAAGTTGCAGTTTCACTACTCCCTCTGTTAGGGCACTGGGGTCCACTTTGTCCACTCTCCATGTCCCTCAGAAAGAATCTCCTGACAGCTCTGTTCTAGCACGCTGCCTCTGCTCTCAGCGGGTGGTCTGCACTCAGCATGTGCAGCTCCAGAAGAAGAACATCCATGTAGAACTTACTGCAGCCCACCAAGACAAAGAGACACCCAAAACTTTGCATGTGAGGCCTTTCTCTCAAGCCACAAATGAGCCCCTTACAGTCCAGTGACAGAATGAAGAGCAACCGTTTTAAGCTGAAGGAAGGGAGAATTAGATTAGGTACTAGGAAGAAATTCTTTACTGTGAGGGTGGGGAGGCCCTGGCCCAGGTTGGCCAGAGAAGTCATAGCTGCCCCATCCCTGGAGGTGTTTAAGGCCAGGCTGGATGGTGTTTTGAGCAACCCTGATCCAATAGGAGATGTCCCTGCCCATGGCAGGGGCATGGGACTGGGTGGGTTTTAAAGTTCTTTCCAATCCAAACCATTCTATAATTCTACAATTCCATGATTCTATGGCAATTAACCGAAGTTTAACATTTTTGCTAGAGCACAGCTCTGTTCTGTTCTGTTCTATGTGCTAACAAGGACTCGGCACAACCATCTGTAATGGAAACACCTGTCTGAAAACTTATTTTAGCTTGTTTTCTCAGTCCTTGCCCCAGCTAGGGCAGGCTTGGGTAATATGGCACTGGCTTCACCTCATTGAGTTATTTTCTCTTCATCCAAGTGCCTTCAACAGGCACCTAGCATTGGCTGAAAGTTCAGTGTGGGCCCATGGGCCATGTTTTTGGTTAACGACCCCTTTGGTTCACCCTGCGAGGCACATAGGCTCTGAGCATGTTTGCTCTAGTGGAAGAACCTCTTTCTTTTCTTCCTATGGGATTCTTGGGAGCCCAAAGCACAGTCTTTTCGCCTACCATCAAGGGCTGTAAAGTTCAATATTTGACATCCAAATATTTGTGTGGATTAGACTCCAAGAAACCATTAATGTTTAATATATAAGCCTAAACAACAAGAAGTTTTTTTCATTTAAATAACTAAAATAAGTCTGTTTTCAGAAATGTACTGAACCCGCTGTTACATCTGTGGAATTCCTGTGTTATGAGAAGACTTAGACTGACATGAAAATAGGGTGTGACCTGAGCCAAGACCAGTGTTTGTACCTAATCCAGCAAACCCTAGGAAATAATCAGCCTATGTTTTCATACCATGGAGTTTTCATATTTTAATGGAAGAATGTTTGACAAACACATTATTCACCTCTATTTCTTCTTTTGCTTAGATAAGTGAATAAGGAAGGAAAATCTTGTAGAGGAATCTCCTCCAAATTAGCTAAAAGGGAATAGATATGCTAATGTACAGCCAGTAAGAATCCCACAGGGACTCAAAACCTCGTGTGGGCAGAGCAATGTTCTACATACAAATCCAGCATTGGCATAAGTCTATGTTTTGCCCAAATCCGAGCCGATCCCAGGGTCACAGATGGAAGTTGTGTGTGGTCTGTGTGCGGCAAAACCTTGAGGTGTAGCATGGAGATTTCAGCTCATCTGCACTGTGGATGCCAAAAACACGAACCGACTTTTTAAAAGTATGTCTTAGTAGAGCACAAATAGCTTTTTCCAGCTCTAGTCTGTTTTGCTCCCTGTGGGAAGAGCTTCTTCACACAAACTTCTACCGATCGATAGAGTGACAGCCCTAATGTATAGTTAGTGTATGTGTGAGGGTCATACAGCTGTCCCTTCAGTAGACATTAATCCTACATCCAGAACTATGCGAGAGGTTAATGTTTGCTAATCTAACAGACTCTGTTTCTCTCCAGTCCTGCAGGGATGAAAGGATGTGAGTTCCACTTAAGCTTTTTAAGTTGGGTCTGTGATGGATTCTGCCTGTTTTATTGAAAGCGGGAGGTATGGGGGTGGAAACCTGTCTCCGCTCCTAACTCAGACTTTCCAAGCCAAGAATATTGTTATCATTATTTACCAAGAGCAAAACTTTCCTTACTGCCTAGCAAAGGAGCAGAAGGATTCCCCTGTGTGAGCTGAAAAGGGTTGGCGAGGAGGAAGGGGAAGAGGGGATAGTTTGCTCCCAAGCAAGACGAGCCCTGTGTTCAGAGCCAAGCCTCCCTGGGGCTTGGCTATCCAAGCAGGAAAAAATGTGAACTGCTGTGTTTTGAGCCTTGCCTTTCAAAGTTGCGTGACAGTGAAAAACCATCAGGAGTGGGAATGCAAGGCACAGTGAGTTTGTGTTATGCCAGAAAAAGAGGGGGTCCCTGTTACACCAGAGAAGCCTTTGAAGGGAAGTTTGTGGCATTCCCCAGGACACCAGCATTTTCCAGGCTGCTGAGCCTGGAGGCAGCCACCCTTGTCTTACTGCAGGCTAACCCACAGTGCAGGGTTTCCCCAGACAATGTGGGGATTTCTAGGCATTCCCAAGAGCAAGCACATAACCCTCTTCATGACTACTACTACAGAAACTACTTAGATGAAGAAGGGAAAAGTTAGACTCTACACACCATAGAGAGATCTCACACAAGCAAACACAAGAATATTTGTCAGGCAGGGCACGGCATATTTTCTGGCAAGATATGAAGGAAATCATGCTGTGACCCAAGTACTGGGTTTTCAACCTGAAATTACAGTGAATTAAAATATGAAGTAGCAGGTTAACATCCTCCTGGAGAGCAGGAGTGGGGAAAAAAATAGAGCTGTGACTTCAGAATTTCCTAGAATTTCTTTTACAAAGCAGTGGATCTGTACTATCCCGTACAATAAATTTCCCATCCCTTTGAAAGTACCTATTGAGCTACTGAGGTGATACAGAGCTATTGAGGCAGATACAGAGGTGAAATAAACACTTCTCCACCCGCAATGCTATCAAAAATTGCTGGTTTGGCACAGCACATCTTTATGCAAGCCCGAGCTGGAAAAATATTAGCACATGTATACATTTATTTTTACTGTAGGACTAATTACATGTAAAGTTTAACTTTAGAACTCTAAACTGACACAATTTTTAGTGCTGCATTGTGGAAACAAATAGATTAATACAGCGAAGCCATGCTTGCTGGGAGTAAAGTGGGTCTGAAAAGAGCAGTGCTGTGGGCGGAATAGCAGCAGTGGGTTTCATACAGCTTGGGAGCTCCTCTCCTCCCCTTGCCCTCCCACAACCTGCAATGAAAGGGGTGCCCAGCTCCCTTTCACCACCACATCCCAGGGCTTCAAGGCCTGGTTTTCCAATCAGATTATCCCGAAAGCATGCAGACGAATTGATCTGGGAGACTCCAGTCCCACCAACCCCCACATCAGGCTGGCGACTCGGGACCTGACATAAAGCCACATTTCTTCTCGATACCCCAGACAGGCAGGTGGATCGATAATAGATTAGCTATAGGCAGCCTGGTGGTTATAAGAAAGAATGAACTGTGAGTTTTACTCAGTCCTTCTGTAATTCCTATCCTTGTTGCTGAGCATGAACAAAACATTTCTCCGCGACTGTCAAATACCCACAATCCACATGCAACTGCTTGTTGAAATTGCTCCTGAGACTAAGCAGCCCCCTCCCCAGGACCCTGCGACCTTTTTTATAAAAGGGGAGTGAAGAGAGGAGGGAAGACGGACTCACTCTGAGAATCAGTTCTTTTACAGCACAACAAGGAAAAACTTCTTTATGGTTTTCTGGGACTTCAGGATTTTGTGTTTCTATTTTTACAAGAATGGGCTGATTTGTCTTAGGCTATTACTGTCTATTACTGCTGGAAGTCCCACAGAAAGGTGGGAAGCAGAGAATTCTGGCAATCTGCCTAAAGAGAAATCAATGAAACAAATTAATCCTTCGCAGGCTGCAATGACACAGTAATCCATCATTCAGAGCTGCTTTTATACACCAAATCAGAGAGCAGAGGAAAGAGCCCTGGGGGACATCACAGACAACAACTTACAGCAACACTGGGAAAATACTAAGGAATCAGTTTATTTAAAGAGGATAGATTTCAGTTGATTGCCTATTTCGTTTTATAGAGATTTTTCTTCCATAGTGCTGTGAAGTTCAGGGCAGATGGCTCTATCTGCTGAACACTGACTCCCCGAATCCCCTCCATGGGCTTTCAGGAGGACTGGGGGAGGTGGAATGAGGCTCTTTATCTATGATGGGCAGGTGACTGACGCTGACTTTTGTAGGCAAGGAGGCAGGGGATGCTCCCCGAAACCCCCTCCCATCAGGATCGGGGTCCCTCGGGCACCAGCTACATGGATCCTGACCCACCTTTTCAGCTCCATGGGATACGGGGCTGGGGTAAGGATGACCGGGGAGCCGGCTGCCCGTAGAGGTAAGGGTCGTTGCCCGAAGTTAATAAGGAGGGGCTGGGAAGGATCGGCTGATACATCCTCGCTCCTTCCTGACATCACCTTAGTGGGAAAGCCATGCAGTGGGGCCGGGGTAGGTGGGTTCGTGCATGCATTTGAAAATATCACCCGTGTTTAAATGTCACCTGGTGGTACCCAAAGGACTGGATGGGGAGGCGAGGTTGGGGAGGAGTCTCTGTCCCCTCAAAAACCACCCGTGAACGGGCCATAGTGCCCTTGCTGGTGGTTATCCCTCCACGCGTGGACGTGACCCACGTCTCGTGACAGAACCTGGAGCATCTCCCACCCTCCGGGACCTGCTGAAGGCAGGGACGAACGGGCTGCAGTCAGGCAGCGGTTTGGCAAAAAGCTGAAAATCAGCGCAAAATAAACAAAATAAACACGTGACACGGCAAAACTGCCCAAATGTGGACACCAGAGGGGCATAAGGAGGCTTCTTTTTTTTTTTTTTTAATCCCACCTCTCCCCAACCTCCTCCCCCTCTAAGGGCAAAGGGGTAATTTCGGTAGTTCTGTTTCACCACCCCGGAGCCCGGGAGGTGTGTCTTATTCCGACTCTCCCCTACTTTGAAGAGACGGATAACGCCAGGACCTGGTGGTGCTGCTGGGGTCAGGAGGAGTATGCTAATTGGGGAGCCTAATTGCTTCAAGCAGTCATACCTCTAAACATGGAGAGCGCCGATGGAGTCAGTCTGTTCCTAATAAAATGAAGAAGCACTGAATTATATTCCCAAGAAAGGGACTATAAAAGTTTCCACAGTGTAACTAAATGACTTCACCTATACTATTACCCCTCAGATGACATCCTGAAAGAAGGCAGACTCAATACAGCCTCCATATTCATAAATTGGCTGCGCTTAGGCCAATAAATCTGGACTGATTAAAAAAGGCTTTTTCATCCTCCCAATCAAATGAAGTCATTGTTAATTAGAAATTAGATGTTTTCTGTTAACAATGTCACTATTCCCTGCGTTACCTGCTCACACATTCAGTGAACTTCCTGTAACATCTGGATCCGCACTTTTTTTTCTTTTTTATCCCTTTTTTTTTGTCAGACTGAGAGGTGGTTTCCCTCTTGCGACTCTTCTTTTCGGGTGAATACCATGCGTTCGGATCCTGGCGGGATAAATGCTCTGGATATTTTTAAAGGTCAGCAGTGTCCTTCGAGGGGGAAGTGGGGGGGGGGGGGGAGGGGGTCTGCAAAGAGGGAGACTTGCAAACCTTCTTTCCCAGTGAAAATCTCTTGCAGAAACTCTGCTGAGGTGTGAAACGCCCAGGTTTCGGGGTGCTAATCGCCTGCACGGACACCGGAGCCCCCTTGCCCTGCTTGAGACTTCCACTGAGAGGGGCATAAACCTGGGGACGAGTGTGCGGTGGGGGAAATAGGATAAAAAACATAATCCCAAACTTCCTCCTAGTAGCTCGGGATGTTTGCAAACAAAAGAAAACCCGCAGCGCCACATCCTCGAGGTCTCTCCCTCGCAGCGGGAGGCATGCTGGGGCGCGTTTGGTTAGTTTTAAGTGGTTTATAAAAGGTGTGCATTCTCCCGGCTCGCAAAACCTGGAGGCATGCGACTTTTTCCTCTGCTTCCCCGGTAGCATCGAAGCGCGACCCGGTCTGCGCGCATCCCTCGGTGCTGCGCGCACCCCTTCACAGCCCGCAGCAAAGGCCACCCGCAATGCGAAGGACAAGAGAGGCATTCCACGAGTTAGAGACGGGGCAGGAGTTTTATCCCAGTGCAGGGGTGCGGGAGACGGGCAGTGCCCGAGCAGACCTGGAGCGGGTTGCGGGAGTAGAGAGGGGATGCTCTGGATACCGCTTAGCTGAGCCGTCCCTTTCCGAGGCTGGCAGAAGAGAGCAGGGGTGTGCTGATTAATTGGGTGTAGAAAGTTTTTTTGCCAAGTGCTTTGGACCTAAGGCAGTGACCTCTTCAGTTTTCCCCCCTCAATCTTTTGTGCCATTTAAGCCCGTCTTCATCCTACTTAGACAGATTCAGCTGTGTGGTTCACGAGTCTCTCCCCTGGAATTGGCTTCAAATAAACGGATCACGAATGTAAAACTATCCCCCCAAGACATATGACTAAGAATTGTCAAGGAGACTTTGGTCCACTATCCATGTCTATTATGCCAGTCACTCATCATGATCCCTTGCGGTGTGTCATACGTCATCATGACACTGATCCATGACACAGTTTAATGCTATCCGGAGATGCTCCGGTATAGCACAGTAGCCTGCCTACAGCCTGCACCTTTGAAATTCACTGCAAATGCGTACCCTGCATCCAAAGGACCACTGCACAGCCTAAATTAAAAGCCATCATCCCACCTTCTGGCCAAAAGCTCGGGGTATTCTAGCTATTTTCCTCTTTCGGAGTCGTTTTTCCTGCACTCCTCACCTCATTTTCACTTCTCCAGCAGCTCACTGACTGTCTTCACTCTCACTTCCCTCCCAACCTTCGGCTGAAGGGCAGGAAATCGGTGCGGGAAGGGGGATAGGACACACACACACACACACCCTTGTCCCTCTGTGTGACCTCCGTGGGTGGATATCAGGAGGAGTTTGCGTGGCGGAGCCTGGGAACCACCATCCAACCCGGAGTCGGAGCATCCTCTGGGTTCCGATCCCAGGGCTTGCGGGAGAGAGGGAGGGAGGGAGGGAAACAATAGCGGCGGCTCCAACACCTGCGATCTATCACGGCGATGAAATATGTACAGTAATGTGGAGTAATTGCTCTTTCCGCTTCCAGAGGGAGCTCAAAGCTGGAAAAATCAGGGTTAGATCCTTCCAAACTGTAAACAATTTCCACAGGGCACATCCAATGCGCACGCAGATAGACAGGAAGACAGACAGAGAGTTCGTTACCCGATTGTCTCAGAAGGGACTTTAAGATTAATTTAACATCGGGCGAGGATGGATAAAGACTCTGTCAAAGTGTATTAATCTATTTAGCTACAGCATGGAGCTGAGAAACTTCTACATGTGCGCACCGGGGAGTAACCAGAAGCGGGGAGAGGCACAAGGTGAGCGAGGGTCTGGGCTGAAGTAAGGCAGGACCAGTGCCGCAATAATTAATTCACTGCAGACCACAGGGTTGCTTAGCAAGTGCATAACCTTCGGCTGGAGATTGTGAGCTGCGTGGTCTCACGCGATGCGGGTGGTGGCTGGTATCCCGCCTGCTAGAAGAGTTTTGGGGATTAGGGCGCTTGTGATGATCCCCAGTGTCAAGTAATACCTTAGAATG
This sequence comes from Tapera naevia, assembly GCA_033556795.1. Taxonomy (NCBI): domain Eukaryota; kingdom Metazoa; phylum Chordata; class Aves; order Cuculiformes; family Neomorphidae; genus Tapera; species Tapera naevia. The sequence continues at coordinate 1,360,070 of JAUMJJ010000066.1, forward strand.
TGGGTATCCACACAGACACCTCCGCCCACCCACCTTTCTCTGTAATTTTCCCTCCGTGTAACTCCGCGCCCATCAGTACCACATCTTTTCTCTCTCAGATGCAGATAATCCCGCTCGACTGTTCACAGCTCAGTAACGGTTAAAAATTTAATGCTGACTCGGAAGCTGGCAACACGCTAATTAGGAGCAGCACTGACCCCTGGAACGCAGGCTGGGATTTGGGTCTGGGGATAGACGTTACTTCCCCCCCGGCTAGCGCTCAAGAGGTCAAAACCCATCCTCATCCTCGCCCTCGTCTTCATCCATATCCGTATCCTCATCCTCCAGCCCGGGTGGTGCTCACTCCGTGCTGCCCGCTCACCTGTTCATCCTGAGCCTCGGAATATTACACACTCACTCCCACCGACACACGCGGACCCGTGCCTCATGCGCCAGCTTCCCCAATCCCCATCTGCCCCATCCCCATCCCCAACACCCACCCCCCACCTCGGAGATGCTCCCTGACCGTTTCCCCAACCCTCCCAGACCTAAGGACTCCGAGCAGTGTCCTATCCTGTGCATAAATCACTAGGAACAAGCCGCAGGTTCGTTTTATTTCGAGAAAAATAAACAAGTAAAAATAAATAAATGAACCTAGCTTTATTGCTCTTTTTGTAGAGAGATGGCGCGTCTCCGCTTACAGAAGGCGGGGGGAAAGAAACACGGTACGTTGCGGAGTCACCACGGTCTCCCTGACAAGTCATTACGCCTTTATCCCCCTCCAATTAACTACACCTCACGGGGATGCTGCTAACAGCTAAACTGGGGAGAAAACTAAGAGATGTCCCCGAGTCTCGGCGTCTACCTAAGATAGGACAGCCCCTAAAGCGCCGTTGGTCCCAGGTGACCCCTGGGAGTGAGACAGGGACCCCCGGGCAGCCCCTAGGTTTGGAACCGAGACCCCCGGGTTGCTCCGGAGAGCGGGATCTGAATGCAGTTCCGGCCCCCGGGATGCTCCTTCACTGCACGTCGCTTGGGAGGGGTCGCCCTCTTGGGCTGCCAAAACTTTTCCTTTTTTCCGATTTTTTTGTTTTCCTAAGCCAGTCACCTCGCGCTGATAGCCCTGATCCATAGCATAGTCCAGTAAACACTTCGTTTATCTCCTTTACTATAGCAATTTCATGCGGTACAATGCGATATATACAGCAATGAGTATGCACCGAGAGCTGCGAGGGGACATGAACGTGCATGGTAAAATGCCAACTTTCCCTACCTGTCCCTTTTCTTAGCTGATTCGAACAAAAAGCATCCTGGATGTGGTACTGAATTAATTCCAAATATTTAGTACACAAACTTAGCGAGCCTAAAGGAGATTAATTTTCCAGAATAATCCAATTAAAAGATTTCTAAACTAATCTTTTTGGAAAAAAAAAAAAATCATAGTGCAAGGCTAAAGAGGAAATTCGTTTTTATGACAGTGATTTATTGCCCCGGTTTGGTCTATAGAAAGAGGCTTTCCACGACTGGAGATGACCACTCTTCCCTCCTCCCCTCTGAGGTCGCAAATATACCCTGACATATATGTGGCTGCATCTGCTTGCCTTATTTTATTTGTATTTTCTGGGGAGAATATCATTCGGGTACCAATCTCGCCCTTAACGCACCAAGGAAGGGAGTTTGGTAGCTTACAAGTACCTTAGACTTTTTAAAGTGCTAATAGATTTATGGTCTCTTTTCCTACGCCCATCCAGAGTAATTAGCACATATGTTCTAAATAGATGATAGTTTTGTGAGCAATAAAGCAATTACCCATCGCTAGAGCTGACAGTTCCTCCAACTAAACTCCAACCAGCAGCTAATTGGAAAAGTCATTTCAGCTCCATTGTCTGCAATTAGTCCTGCTAAACTATTACACCCAAACTACCTGGTTTGAGGTTTATTTATTCATTTCCATTTGCATTTACAAACGTTTACCAAGTCACACTTAACTGGGGCTGCTTTTTTTTTTTTGCTACTTTCGCATCCAGGGGAGCCACGCTCCCTTCTTGGCGGTCCTGGAGGGAACTCGGCGGTCTACAAACATGTGTCCACTCTGCTGAGCCGGGGTGATAAAGCCCTATTTTCCCGTCCAGTGCAGCCAAGCGTGCGGGCGAGTGCGGTGGGGAGGAAGGAGAAAGGTAATGTTGAAAAAAAGACAACCTAATTCCCCTTCCACCCCAGCTCCGTATCTAGGGACCGCCTGGACAACCTCCCAGCATCCCAACTCGCTGGAGGAGCCCGTGTGTCCTTTCTTCATCCCCGTCAGGGGACATGGAGGGTGGGGAAAGGTCTTGCGGGTCGGGGGAGCCCTTTTCTGTCCAACCCCCGAAACGGTCTGCTTCTCGCGGGGCAGGAGGAGTGGAAAAAGCAGTGGATGCTGAGGACTTGTGCACAGTGAGTGGAAAAAATGTGTTAAACATCGGTTTGACGCCCCACCGGAGCTTCAAAATACACACCGACTGGATTTCTTCTACTTAATTTAATCTGTATTGGACTGGGTTTCTTCTCGCCACCTATTCCCAGCAAAACGTACTACAGGAGAGAAGGGGGGGGACAGGGAGAACTGTTTAGCCCTTCATTGGAACCGTGGACTTTAGCAGGTATTTAGCAAGGAGGCACTCCAAGGAGTTTGAAGTAGGTCTCTTAAGTCAAGACTTTTGCCCAGGGCTTGAGCTGGTCCTGGAGTGGAAAAGATTTGTATGTTGGGATGGGAACTTGTAGCCTTAGCAACAAAGTAGTCACTTGAAGGAATTTACAGCGAAACCATCCCAGACTGAGAAAAGAAACGCCGGTTTCTGAGCGGCGAGGCGGGAAGAGTTAGTGCCCTGGCTTGAGCCTCTAGAACAAACCTTTTCTACTTGCCAGAGGCCCCCAATTTTGTCCTACTCTCTTTTCTTTTCTTGTTTTTTTTTTTTTTTATTTATTTTAGGTAAAGCACCCAAAAATAAAATAAAATAAAATAAAAAAGCAAACACACAAACAAAAAAAAAAAAGGAATAACCAGCCTTGTTGGCAAGGTGACCCCAGAAAGCCACGGGCAACCCCGGGTCGGGCTCTGGGAAGAGGCAAAGCAGTAGGTTGCCCACCGAAGGGCGGCAAACCTCTCCAAAACTACCATTCCCTCGGCTGTCTCCCAATCCTGCCACCCTCAATAAGTGCGAAATACCAAAATCTCGGGGTCTGAAGGTAAGAGGGGAAAATCACACCAAGTCACCTCTCCGAGCATCACCACCCCCAGCCCGGGGAAATGGTCCTTGCGGCCCCCCTCACACGCCACCCCGGCCCTGGGCAAGGATGTGGGGGCATGTAGTGATGCCTCCGCGGGTGCGCAAGGTGTGCGCCTTGCATGGGGCTCCTCACGGGGGTCCCTGCGTGCGCACACCCACGGACCCGCACCCCTCCGGCCAGGCATACCCCGCGAATAGGCGTTTTCGTTACTCCCACAGTACACACACACCCCTCCCCACCACCACCACCTTTTATTCTTCCCCCCCACTTTTTCCATTACGAGCGATTAGATGGTGTCTATTCAAAGTTGCTGATCCAGAGAGAAAATAGGAGTAGATAAAAGGAGATTTCAAGTGACCTCCTCGTCCCTTTCACACCAACCTGAGCCCCAGAATAGCCAAGGATCAACTCGGACAAAAGACCTTTCCTTTTCCCTTTCAGCTTCAGAAGATTCAGTGCAAGGGGTTAACAATAAAACATATAGCTCTAGTCCCGTTTGGTAGGATCAGGCAATTTTGTATACCTTATTAACGACACCGTTGGATATGCCCGGGCTTCACCCCTAGAAACGTGTGAATAAAAAGATTAAAAAAAAAAAAAAAAAGGGAAAAAAAAAGCCTTCGCGTGGTAAAAATGCATAGCAGTCATTTTTAGCTTTTGTCTTGGACTGCAGCGGGTTTGTTGTGTTCATTCTGTTTCGTTTAAACTTTAGCTAAAGCGAATCCCCGTCCTCCCCACGCAGGCAGAACGCGTTGTAATAAACATATCTTACTGACAGTTTCAGGGAAAACGCTCAGGTTTATTACTCAGATCAACTTCTGATGAGGCAGATATGACTATATCGCAATCAGCTGCACTGATGCCTTTTTCCCAGCAAAAAAATACTTTTACACGGTTTTACCTCAGGTGTTGTTGGGGAAAAAGTGGTGTTAAATACCTAAACACCTTGGAGCCGATCTCTGGTCTGCGGAAAGTCCAGCTCGGGTCTGCTCCTGATGGACTAATCCCCGCTCTACAAGAAATGGGATCTTTGACAGGTAACTATTAAGGAAATGATTATACTCTCCTGTCTCTTGCCTTGTCAGGACAACCTCACAACTTTCGAATCCGTTCCCAAACGTCAGCTCTTCAGCGAAAGCTCCAGCCCAGTTTGGGATGATAAATAACAATAAATTCAGCCCCAACAGAAGCCAGCGTTTAAAACCACGGTTACAAGTGTTTCAATGCACAGCCTCATTTTTAATGGCTTTCGTAGACTTTTGTTTCTCTTAGCTTCGACGCTCGCATTATCACAGCCTAATTTGTGCCGAAAGTAAATATTTGGTCCTGAATTCACCAGTGTATTGAAAATGATTCCCAGATTTGCTATATAGGAAGGTTTGAATTGCATCGAGATGTCTTGAATTTCTTTTTCCTGGAGCTCTATTCGGGAATTGCCATGTTCCTTTATGCTGTTAGACAAGTGGCCTTCTCTGTGGGTGCTTTCTCTCCCCACCTCACGCAGACATGGGTTGGGTTTTTTTTCCCCCCACTTCCAGGCACAGATTTTTATTTATTATTATTAAAAAAAAAAAAATAAGGCTGACTTTGGGATGTTCAGGCGTTTCTGATCGGATGGATAGAAAGTGCAAAAGTTGTGATTCAGCTACTTGCTTTCGGATTAGCAAAGGGGCCCGGTACTTTTGAGCGCTGAGAAATGACAAACTGCGTCTCTGCGTGGCCGAGCTGCCGGGAATGTTGCGGGGACGGCAGACTGCCTTCCCGAGAGGGCTGCGAGAGGGGATGCTGTGTGGCAGGGTGGGACACACACACACACCGCTCTCACGCCGCTTTTTTTTGCCAATCACGCCTAAAATAATTTCAGGGAAACAGGTGGAGGGCAAGGGAGGTCTCTTCTCAGGGTGAAGCACACGCGGAGGGCCAAAAAAAGGGAGCGGGTGGGCACATTCTCCCGCGGGGGACTCTCCCCGGGGGTCGTGGGACACGCTGGGATGCAAAGCCACTCTGGCAAGGCAGGAAGGTCGGCGACGACCCCAGAAGCATATTCTGGGGCAGGGGGTGTGGAGAAAGTGATCACCCCCAGGAGTGATTTTTATTAAAACAAATAAATAAGGCAGGACCTCCGTGGTGGAGGCTGGGAGGGAGGTTGAGCAGGGGAAGGTGGAGGCATCTCTTTCCCAAGGCCGTCCAGTGGGATGCAGTGAAATGGCCTGAGCAATGGGCTTTAGAGACAGGGATAACTGGAGGGCAGTGGAAAGATGCCCACCCTGGAGGTCAGGAGGAGGATGGGGATGGTGTCCATCCCCCTGGCACTGGGTGTCCTATAGAAAGAACCAAAGGTTGACACGATGCATCCCCGGGGGCTTTTGCGGGCAGATGCTGGGGGAGGCAGTAACCCAGACACACACGGAGGGGCCCCCGGGCCCCCTTCCCCTGTACCCAGGGCGATTTCCTGTGTGTGTGTATGTGGTTTCCCTCGCAGAGCATCACCTCCTGCAAGTCTGTTATTGCCCCCCTGAAAGGACTTGGTTGTCCTTAGGCTCTTGCGAGATGGGGGGAAGGGGGGGGGGGGGCAGGGGAGGAAAGGAAAAGGGAGGAGAAAAAAAGAAAGGAATAACCAAAAAAAAAAAAAAAAAAAAAAAAAAGGTGGAGGGAAGAGAAGAGGAAAATGCCTGGAAGGAAAGGCCGGGAAACCAGGCCTGGCTGCAGAGGCCTAGTTCGCGGCGGGCAGAGGGGGTGGGACAGACGGATAGGGTTGGGGGTGTCCTGGTGTCAGCGCTCACATCCCGTTTTGCAACTGGCCCAGGCAGGGAACGGGGCCGCCCCCGTTGGGGAAGGGACCCCAGTGCAACCTTCTGAATCTGCAGCCATCCCTGTGTGAACCAGTCAGAGCAAAGGATGAAAATGCCAACAATTGGGAGGGAGAGGGACATTTTCACACATCAGAGCTGTTGATTGAGCCCTGCGACAAGCAGCCTGCGCTTTCATTGTCCTCCCTCTACCCTGCTCCCTGCTTGTCTGTATGCATTATATATACACACACATACACGTATATATGTACGTCTGGGCGTGTGAGAGTGTATTTTTTATATATACACATTGCCTGGTGGAGCTTGGCAGGTGAAGCAGGCACTTCACTTTTGTTTTGGAAAATGCAGGCAGTGGATCACAGCTCCCAGTTCACACACAGTCCTGCCTCTTACAAAATAATAATACCTTCAGCTGGATTTTATACTATACTTTTACACACATGCACCCCCTTGCCTCCCTCCCAGCTAGAAATAGAGTGTAGAAGTTGTCACCACTAATCTCCAGAAGAACTTTTCCTTTCTGGAGGGGACGAGAGGGTTGGAGAGCAGAGAGAAGCCAGCGCCATCCCGGGTTGGGTTACACCGGGGTGAGGATAGGAGAAACAGAGACACACAAAAGAAGAGGGAATAAAATAAAATTTTTAAAAAAATACTAAATCCTCCCCCAAACTCTGCCACCATCAGATCCCAGCCTGGACCCTGGCCTGGAGAAAGTGACAGAGGGAAAAATAAGCCATAGCTAGTCCCCAGCACCATCTCTTCTGCCCGTTCCAGATCCACAGAGGTTAAGAAGCAATCAGAGCTCATTTCCCAATTAAAATGTGAGATGTGACCATTTCTAAGTGCCTCTGGAACTTGTCGGGGAGAGGAAAAGCCTCCCGTCGACGGAACCATGCTCCAGCCCCGGCAGCTGAGGCATGAGGCTGCTTCTCCTGAAGGATGCCTTCCATCCCGAATCCCTCCCCAAGGCTCCTCCACAACAACAGGAGGGATTTCCTCGGGAATCCCACAAACTTCACCTGTTTTTCACGCTTTTTTTTTTTTTCCCCAAAAAAAAAAAAACTCAAACAAAACAACAACACAATATTTAATACTCACTTTCCCTCAGCACAGAGCAAATTAAAAAAAAAAAAAAAAAAAAAAAAAAGAAAACACCTCCTCGTCGCATACACACACCCCCCTCCTGCCCAGATCCAGCGCTATTTGAGCTCTGTTTTGTTTTTTTAGCGATTGCCGTTGCGGGCAGCCCGTTCTGGAAAGCATCTGATTGCTGCCCCTCTTAATCTGTTGACACTATCACCCAGATAAACAGGCTGCCATCGATCTTTTCATTAGGTGATCAAATAACCAAACAGAGCAGGTGAAAGAGGAGGGAGAGCCGGGATACTGGCGCGTCCCCTGCGCTGAAGTTGCGCGGGGCATTGGCGTGGGGCGCGGTCTCTGCCTTGCAGAACACTCGTGGGGCTGGGGGAGTGCGTGTTATCAGGGCGGGGGGCAATGGAAAAACACATATATGGGGGTAAAAGGGGAAGGGGAGGGTGAACATAGGGATAAAATGAGGGGTTAGGAGTCTCTCCCTCCAGCCAAATAACGGGATGTTCAAATGCGGGGGGGAGGAGAGGCGCAGCCCCAGGGAAGGGGGGAAGGTCTCCTCGCCAAGAGTCGCAGCCCCGCTCCCCTCCCGCCACCCAGAAAGCCCGAGGAGAGAAGCGGGGACTTGCCTGGGGTGTCCCGGCAGCGGGGCCGGGAGAAGCCGGGCTGTTGTGTCCGTCCACCTTCTCGCAGGGCTTTTCCGCCTCCGTCTGTGTCTCTGTCTCTGTCTCTGTCTCTCTCTCTCTCCCTCTCTCTCCGTGCCTTGCTCTGCCTCTTTTACTCCCTGTCTCTTCACAGTCTGGGGAGTAAAATCTAGATGATATACATACCGAGCTTGCTTTTTTTGTCCGGTTTAATCTTATTCGTTTCACCTTTTCACTGACCAAGAGAGAGGACCGAGAGTTTATTTGGAAAGAGGGAGAGAGAGGAAAGGAGCCTACTGTTGCATAGTCAATAACATCCTTTTTATCAATGCAATATACAATAGAGACGGCTTGGTCGAGGGACTCATTGAAAATCTCTTCATTATTTCGGGACAAAATCAAGCGTTTATTCTGATCTCAGAAATGATGAAGGATTCTTCTCTCCAGCCGGCTCCCAGCCTGAGATTTCAGAGCTGTCAGGGAAAGGGAGGGGGGGGGAAAGTGATCACGACACATCAAAGTTGAGGGCTTTTTTTTTTTAATGAAAGCAATATCCTTGTAGCAAAAAGGAAAAACCCCCAAAAAAAAACCCACAAAGTAAAACACAACACAACCCGCAAAAAAAAAACCCCAAACAATTAAACTTCTGTCAAAGATTCCATCCCACGTTCATTCAGCAGGTTTTCCCTACGGCTTCCAATCTGATTATAAACTTTTATGGAAACTAAGAGGAGGGAAAGGAGTCGAGTTGGGGTTTGGTGTTCTTTTTTTTTCTTGTTACAGTTAGTTTCTTTGTCGTTCTTCCGATTAAAAGCCAATTCCGGACCTCTGGCAAAAGGTTTATGGGAAGGCAAGCTTGTTAGAAAGCAGGGATGGAAATTGGGAAAGAGAGGGTTTTCTTCTCTCCAGAGAGGTTTTATGTTAAAAATAAAGAATCGAAAGAAATGTAAAAGGCTCAGAGGGGGGTGTGAAGTGTGTCAGGGGGCTCAGCAGCCCCAACACCCACCCCCCCACACCCCGCTCCCGATTTCGTGGGCCAGCAGCGTGGTGCCCGCTAGATGGCAGTCGGCTCCAGCGATTCCCGCTCCGCACCGCCTCCAGCAAGGCCGCGCAGAGGAGCGCAGCAGCGCGGAGATGCGCGGAGAACGGAGATACGCGACTCCCCCTGCCCATCGAGCATCCCTACATCCCTCGCTGAACATTGCGAGTTGATGGGGATGCGGGGATGGATGGGTCCCCTCGATGATGTTGTCCTGGTTGCTCCCACCCTACCAAAAATAAAATTAAGGAGGGGGGGCGATGATTTTGCAACCTCAAGGCGGTGGGAGGGGGGTGTGTATGTTAGGTGAGGAATGAGGGGTGAAGGACGGGGCAACAAAAATACCCCAAAGTAGAATAGGAGAGTGCGGAGGTGTAAATGTGTGCCCCTCCGAGCAGCGAAAGTGTTTTGTTCCCCATCATTAACCTCCCTCTCCCGCCCCAGCGTGGCTCCCGTAAGTTGGGAGAAGAGAAAGAAAATCCCAATTTCGGGGAGGGGATCAAAAAATCACAAACCCACGCCAACTTTTTCCCGGGGAGCCCACATCGTTCCCTTTTAATTACCCCTTTTCCGCCTATCGCAATGCATCCTCCTCTGCCGATGTGTGTGTGAGAGGGGGGAGAGAGAGAGACCGTAGACGACCCATACTAATCAGGTCTCAAAGTAAATAGCAGCGCAGGGCGATCTCAATGTAAATTGTTCTTGTCAGAAGAATCCCTTCTCCCTCCCTTCTTCCCTCACCCCTCCCTCTCTCTCCCCCCCTCTATCCCCCCCCCCCCCCCCCCCCCCCCGCGCTCCCCTCCTCCCCTCCCTTCCTCATCCCAGTCAGTAGGTAGCGGAGAATAAAAAAAAAAAAATTAAAAAAAAGGGGGGGGGGGGGGGGGGCAACCAATGGACTGGAGGAGGCTTGGCTAACCTTAGCCTCCCATTTTCTCTCCCCCCGATTCAGGGCTCTGACCAGTCAGTCGCCTTTGATTATCAGTTGCCAGCAGCCCTTCTCTTGGCTCCTTGACACGAGCTCCATATAAGGCAGCGATCTCCATAGAAACGTGTCAGTTTCAATAGTAGTGTCAAAGTTCACTATATACAGACATTCGCGCAGATCCCCCTTTCGGAAACATTGCTCTGCTAGGCTTCCCGTTTAAACGCATTCATTTTTTGGGTCTCTCTCTCTCTCTCTCCCCCTCTCTCTCTCTCCCCTTTCTTGCATATTCTATTAGTTGTGTGCTTTTTTTTCTCTCTTCCCCCCCTTCATCTCCCTCTTCTCCTTCCTTTTCTTCTTTTTTCCACCCTTCCTCCTTCTGTCTTTCGCTTCATTCCTGCAGGAGAAGAGAAGAAGAGAGAGGTGAAACTAAAAAAAAAAAATTCGGAAAGAAAGAAAAAAGGGGAAAAAGCAGAGAGAGAGAGAGACAGGGGAAAAAAAAAGCTCAGAGAGAGAGAGAGAGAGGACGCGTTCACATCTTAATACCGTTATTATTTTGACCATTCTTGACTATTTTTTTATTCTGGGGGAGGGCTTCTCTTCTGGCTGATAAGTTTTTACCCGAAATACTTTTTTTAGGCAAACAAACAAAAAAAAAGGACCTTTCGGGGGACGATTTCCAGTGATTATTTTTTTTTTATTTTTTTTTCCTCGCAACCGGCATCGTGCGCTCTCACAGGAGAAGAAGAAGGAAGGGGCAAGAAAGAGGAAAAGAAGAGGATTTATTTACCCGACCTACTTTGGATCTCTCTTTTTCCTGCGTGTGTCATTATTATTCCCGTTCTCTATTTTTACACTTCGCCGTGAATTCGTCTCCTCTGCGAATTTAGTCACATCCGATTTTTTTTTTTGGGCGAATTTTTTTTAAAAAAAAAAAAAAAAAGAAGAGAGAAAAGGAGAGAGAGCGCGCGAGCGAGCGAGCGAGACAGAGAGCGAGAGAGAGCAAGCTCGGGAGAGAAAGAGCAGCGACCGGCAAACCTCCTCCTCCTCCTCCTCCTCCTCCTCGCCGCGACAGCAGATCAAACTGCCTCGGCTCCCCGCCCGCCTCCGCTGAGCTCCCCGGCTGAATGGCTGACGGCTCCCTGCCCTGGACCTGGCCCCCGGACACCTCCATGCCCTGATCGCCGGCTGGACGCCTTCCTTTA